>CAHIKZ030004626.1:1265000-1495000 GCA_903632075.3 Acanthosepion pharaonis | reverse complement strand
GAAGGAACCAGAAACCCAATCCTAAACGTGAATAAGGGATAAACCTCTACTCTTTACACAATCTACATTGTTCGGGCTGTTGTCCTCATCTATATTGTCATGTACGCGACGTTTCGGCCGTTGTACGCTCCGGTCTTCTTCAGGTGATATATGTTGGAATTTCGAACCGGACCCTTTATTTAGTCCACTGGAGCAGATTGTTCTAGTTCCACATGCCATGCCTTTCCTGGATATCTCAGTTTCAGTTATTTCCCTTTAGTAACTTGAATTTCCAAGTTTTTGTTCACTTCTGCTGTGGCCAGGGATTGAACTCACAACTCTTTGAGTCAAGTCACTAGATTACCTCAACCAACGCTTTTATCCACTGGGCCATGTATCCCCAGTGGATTAAATAAAGGGTTCCGTTCGAAATTACAACATATATCACCTGAAGAATTTCGGAGCGTACAACGGCCGAAACGTGGTGAATAACCGGGTATTGAACTCGCACTCCGCAAGGACACATGGCACAGTGGATAAAGGCGTTGGTTAGATCCAGTGACAGGACTCAAAGAGTGTGAGTTCAATACCCGGTTAAGGCAGTGGAGAACTTTCAGAGGAAAATTAACAGGAGATAACTGATAACTGACATCCATTAGACATGGCACGTGGAACTAGAACAGTCTACCCCAGTGAGTGAAATAAAGGCCGGAGCGTACAACGGCCGAAACGTTGTGATAAATATGGCGACAAAGATGAAGACAATAGTCCGAATAATATAAATAATGTACATAATACCTCATCTCAGAAATATAGTCAGACTCTTAATTCTTGAGTTAATGTAACTCTTGTAAAGATAGAGCATAGCAGCAGGAGTTCCGTATTTTCTGGAGCGATACAAGAACCAACCGTTTTTTTAACGATAGTAGAACGATTCCTTACGACTAAGTTGATGAATTCCTGGCGAGTTAATCGAAACTGCTGTATAGTCTCTAAAAGTAAGCCTAGATAGCTTCTAATACCAAAATGAAAGAAATGAAAAGTCTTTGTCGGTGAAAAATGTAGTTATCATTATTCATGGGCATCAAGTTTGATTTTCAGCAACACTGCTCATTGATATGGACAATCTTTTTTTTTTTCTTCTGTAAAGAAAACTAGCGGGTGATATTAACGTATACGGTTAACACTTAATTCGGGTGTTTAAGATTTGTAACTGAGAGGTTCAGAAACTTTCAAAAGAAATGAATTCAATACTTACGTGTTTTTATAAATACATGCGTGTTGAATTCATGGGCTAATGTTGTTCATTATTTCTAAAGAACAATAGCTCACAAAAGAGAAAATTACAATTACGTATATAAAGGTGGATAAGGAAGAAAACGCTTATGGGATTAGCGGTAGTTTAAATGTCTGAGATAGTGTATGCCACGTGGTTGGGTTAAAATTAAGGAGTCTGCTGCACGGGTCCTGTCTTTCTGGAAGAAGACTAGACCTCGTCATGTACCTACCACGTCCTATGGATGAGAAAGCGAACAAGAGAAAGATAGGTTCTTGTTCGGAATAGAACGCCACCTAATAGCGTCAAGTGAAGTCCATTGGCAAACAGTCAGATAATCCGACAAAGCAAAATTGATTCCATTTGTTCTTAGTAAGTTTCTAATGAAAAACGAATATATGTAAAACAGAAAATACTTTTTTGAGATTTGCTCTGTTAAATTGCATTTTCAAGGCACAAAAATACTTTTCTTTACTGGACATTAAAAATAAGATATTATAGTCTGTAACAAAACTGTTGCAAACGGTAACTGTTACTATAAAAGACATTTTCTTCATAACATTGCTTTTCCTCTTGTGTGTGTGTGTGTGTGTGTATATATATATATATATATATATATATATATATATGAGAGAGAGAGAAAATAAATCCTTCCCCCTGGGTCGAGTAAATAGGCACACCAAATGTGAGAGTTATACACAAAAAATGACAGTGGAAATCGAAGACAAACTCTTCCAATTTGTTTGTTTTTTGTTTTTATAGTGGTGGTCACCCGGTACAAGGCCCAGGAACCACTCGAGATAGAGGATTACAGAGTAAGAGTCACAGTTTATGTGGAAATACGGGGAAGATAACAGTTAATCTTAGGCTTGAACAGGTCAAGAGTGTAGTAATCGGGAAACCACCCTCTTGGGAGTCTGTTTCACAAAGCAGAGGGAAGAAGCTACTCGAGTGGAACTTACATCTCACAAATGGAATACGAAGCGAATACGAACGAGAGTGGGTTCGCTATAATGTGCGTAACATGGCGGGTCTCAACCGTGAAGCTTAGAACTAAGGAATGTCGTTTACCTGAGCACTTTATATGGAAATAGCAATAGAGCAACGAGAGGCTTGTGACATTTCGTCTGTGGGGAAAGGGGTTGTAGGGTTAGAAATAATTTGTCATCCACGAGGACGCGGAAACGCTTTTGGCATCTATCGTGACTGGAAAGTGAGGACTGGGAAGAGAAAAAATAATTCTCTTTGTTGAATTAATAATTTTAATTAATTGGCTTATTCAATGTCACAATATTTGAAACGATACCGCAGACATTTTAAAATATAACCGTGCTTCGTCAGAGAAAAGCTTCCTATTCATTCCTCGCAGGCGTTGCTCCGAAAGTAATGCCTCGTTTAATCATGCTAGCGGTACAACTGCGGGTAGTGTAACGGATATCGGCTCGGAAAGTGGAACCGGCTAACGAGATCGAATTTTCGCTTAGTTGCATTCACTTTCGCACAAATGCCCTTGGGTGGAGGGGTTAGTCCTGAATCCGTATCTTCCTTTCTAAGGATTGGGTTCTCTAGCTTTGCGTGGCAACCAGTCTGAGAGAAGGAAAATTTTGATATCTAAACCGTAGAGAAGGCAACGCAAAATGATCACCTACGTCTTGAAGGATATGACTTTAGTGCCCTTTCGATATATTTTCAAAGTTGGAAATAAATCTGTAGTACTAGATTACATCATGCCTAAACGTTTGGAGAGATATATATATATTTATTCATTGCGTATAGGTACAGGGGTTGGACAAAATAATTGGAACACTTGTTAAATACAAATAAAATTTATTTAATATGGAGTTGGTCCTCCTTTAGCATCGCAGACAGCTTTAATACGTCTAGGAATGGAATCCTACAGCTTTCTCACTTCATCCAGAGGAATTTTCAGTCATTCTTCCATTAAAACCTTCTCCAGCTCTTTACGACACGACGGTGGATGATAGCGGCTCCTAACTTGTTGCTCCAAAATGCATCACAAATGTTCAATAATATTGATATCTTGATATTAGGGAGGCTACTCCATGTGTTCTAGCTCACTTTTATGCTCTTCATACTAATTCTTAACCACTCGAATGGTATGTATTGGAGCATTATCGTCTTGGAAGATGCAGTCACCATTAGGGAATAAAGTCTTGGCCATTGAATGAACATGATCTCCCAAAATGTTCAGGTAATCTTTGCTGTTGATTCTACCATGCAGGACAATTATTGGACTGGACATTTCCATGAACTACCACTGATCCACCTCCATGCTTCACTGTTGGAAGAAGGCAGTCAGGATTGTAAGCTTCTTTGGGCTGCCTCCACACATAACCTCGCCCTGAAGTTGGGAAAAGAGAAAAACTGGACTTGTTTGAGAATATGACTTGCTTCCATTGGTCTGCAGACCAGGCATTGTGATCTCTGCACCACTTCAACCTCTTTTGAATGTTGCGAGTGGAGATAAGGTTTCCTCATGGCGGCTCTTCCGTAATATGCAGCCTTATGCAGCTAAAGACAAAGAGTTTTAGTAGAAACTGGACTATTCAGATGATTATTCAACTCAGCAGTCACTTTGGTCGCATTTGTCCGATGATTTTTTGGCCACATTGCATTTCAATGCACGTCAGTCCCTGTCAGTAAGTTTGCAAGTCCGGCCCAGATTGCTACGGTTGCTAGAGGTTTTGCTCCGTTTCTCGAATTGCGTCATAGTTCTTGATGCGGTAGCTCTTGAAAAACCAAACAGTTCAGCAGCCTTAGTGATCGAAGCTCCTGCCATGCGAGCTCCAACAATTTGCCCTTTTTCGAACTCTGAGAGGTCACGCATTTAGCTCAGATTTTACTAAATTCTAAAAATAAATAAGACAAAGACAGTAAATTAGATAAATAAACGTATTTACAATAGATATAACCTGCAATTACGAAGTTTTAGTTAAAGTTCTTAATATAATAGGTCTTTGAAATATAGGAGTGGATTTTGCAACTGTTCCAATTATTTTGTCCAACACGTGTATTTCTTTTATTCTTTTCTTGTTTATTAATTCGTTTCTATTGTCATTAAAGTGGTTCAGTTGATAACAAACTGTTCACTCCGATATCCAGTGTAATATATATATATATATATATATATATATATATATATATATATATATATCGTCCCGTGTTATGGTAGAGGGTTACGTGTCCCAGTGATTAAACCTGTCTGGAGTTCCAACTCTTGTAGATCCACCTGTGGCGGTAAGGTCGAAAAAGGACCAGACTAAATGCGACCATCCCCCGAAAATACCAACGGCATAATAGGCAAAAATCTAAACGATTTCAACGGCCAAGTCGACAGAAGAGGGCAGCGCAAGTCTAGCTGGCATAACCAAGGTGGACCATGACTGACCAATTATCCAACAGCCCGATGAAACCAGGTTTGCCAAACTTCGCCTGTCTCAATCTCCTTTGAGCCGCGAGGCAGGCGCTTCTGGTCAAGTGTAATGCTTCTCCGTCAAGCAGAATTGGCAACTAAAATCAAATCCACGCGAATGGCCTCATCCAACACTCTTTGATTCACAACCATCTCCACCACTGCTACTAAGGGAAAGAAAGGGAACAAGGAGATAGGATGATGGCCCTGATGCTCTGCTGCGAGTTTTTTTAGGTTTTACGAATATTGGTGATATGAAAAAGTGCGTTTGGCGATTATTCATTGTGTTGGTTATTTATTACAATTTTTTGCAAAACGCTGGGACGTGTTTAAATCCTTAAAATACTTAGTATTGTTAAAAATGTTTTGTCGAGATTTAAAAAAACTACATTTCGTTCAATTTCGCAAACTAATCGATGAAATTTAAATAAACTGATTTGTTTAGAAAAATATTTTCACAAAAAACTTTAGTGGTTTAATAATTTTTTTTTAATTTTACAGAACTTCACAATAAACAACATTTTTAAAGAAAATTTTTTTTTTCTTTTTTTAACAGCGAAGAATATTTCTTAGGATTTCTTACTCTTGAGCATGCAACATGCAATGTGTAAATATTTCTTCCTGGAGCCAAATTCCAACTTTTTGAGGCCTTTGGCCTTGTGATTTGTTTATAGTTCTCGCAAACGCAAGGCAAACTGGATACTTGCACGTAAAAACTTAAAAGATATATGCAAAAAATAATACTGCATTTTTATTAAATAAGTATTTATTGTAATCATTAAATTGCTTTTAAAATAGCGTTATGCTAAATAATAAAACTTAATTTTTTCAAAAATACTTAATAAATTTATTGTACTAAACTACGCACCCAAGTAACATCAACTATACTTTGTACCCCCCCCCTTACCTGTTTGCACTTCTCCCCAAAATTTGGTTTCGATCGGTCAATGTTTGTCTACGTTAGAGGGTGTAACAGAAGTCACAGAATTTTATATATAATTTCCTTCTTGGTATTTTCTCAGTAATGGGTTATGTTAATCTTTTTACTAAAGTATTTTGCAAAATCAAAATTATATCTTGTTTTAGTTTGGCGTATTACTAAGAAGTTATCCCAAAGGAGGTTTCTATAGTGCTCATAAATAAATGTCTGCTTTTAATTCTTGAAATGATCGCAGGTTGTGTATCAAACAAATGGTTTGGAAGTAAGTCTCCCCCCCCCATTTCCCCACACTCCATAAATACGAGAAAGAACGATAACACTGAATTTGAGGAAATTATTTTCCTGAAACGTTTACTTAAAGAGAAAGATTTCATAAATTTTAGCCAATAATAGCACCGGCTGCTCGGTCAATGAATGCCGAATCTTTCCTTATAAGGAAAACGGCTAATATTACCATGACACAATTAATGCTTGACAGATATGACGAATATTGAAAGTGGATGTGTAATAATAGTTTATATATCATGTGTAAATGTTTACGTTCATTACGTATAAGTTTTACAAATATTGGTGATATGAAAAAGTACGCTTGACAATTATTGTATACATGTTGTTATTTATTTTGTTGTTTCTAGGTATTTTCTCAATGATGTGCTTTTTTCTCTTTTCTTTTCTTTTTTTTTTTTGTTCTACCTTTCTTTTTTCCTCCTTCTTTTTTCCTCTTTCTTTTTTCCTCTTTTCTTTCATTTCTTTCGTCTCTTTCTCTTTCCTCTTTGTCCCTTTTTCTTTCGTCTCTTTCTCTTTCCTCTTTGTCCCATTTTCTTTCTTTATTTTCTTTCGTCTTTTTTTTCCTCTTTCGTCCCATTTTCTTTCTTTATTTTCTTTCGTCTTTTTTTTTTCCTCTTTCGTCCCTTTTTCTTTCTTTATTTTCTTTCGTCTTTTTCTCTCTTAGGTAGCATTTTTTTCCTTTCTGACCAGTTTTATCTCTGTATGATACTGAAAGTAATGGATTATTCCAACGGAATTCTTTCCTTGTTCATAAATGCATGTTTTGTTTGTTTGTTTGTTTTTTTATCTATTTCTGCATATATGTATGTATTATGGAATTGCAGTCAGTTTCTTATATAAACTCAGCGTCCGATGTGTTGTTGATTCCGCATGTTTTTGCTGACCAAATCATAGAGGTAATAATGGATGTGATTTTAGAGTGCTTGGAATAAATTTTTATCGAGTCCAGTGGATAAAAGAGTTAACCTAGTATTACACATTATTTACAACACAATTAAAATACACTAATAAACCCAATTTTTTTAAAAGCATGCTTTAATTACGCTAATATTTCAAGTATTAAGCATACAAACAGACACCATGATATTAAGCACGAGATGCCCACAAAAATTGGTACACATATACAACGCCATAAAATAAATTCGTCGCGTATCCCCAACCAATCAAAATTAATCATAAAATTTAAAAGTCAAAACCACTCCCTCAAAACTTTCTGAAGGTTTATTAATAGAAAAACATGCAGACAATGATATCGTTCTATTCAAGGGAGATAAGCCTCAGGAATGGATCTAAAATCTGGAACTGTACTGACGATATTACTAAACCAGTGTTTTCCAATATTTTTTTCTTGGCCATGTCACACCTAAGCATCAGTAAAATCCTGTTTGCACCCCAATCACTGTAACCTACAATTCTTATTCAAAAAGTGAACCCTTATTCACGTGTAGGAAGCTTAAAAGGACATTAATTTAATTTTCCTTAAGAACTTGAAACTGCATATATGCAATATTTATCATTTAATTTTAGAATTTCACAATATTTATAAAAGTATTGTGTTACTAAAATATATAATTATTGACAGATTTTATCACTTTAACGTTATTTTTAATAGATGCCAGTATTTGAGTAGACGCTCCATTTATTTTTTTTAAACAGTATATTTATTTATTTTCGTCTACCGGCCTAAATGTACCATAAATCCTATTAAAGAAAAATACGCGATTTCCGGTGTATAAGTCACTATATTAACGATAATAAAACGAATCACTTATATAGCGAAATACGATCTGATAAGAAGTAAATTCGTTCTTATTACAGATATACTATAATTATATTCCCTTTTTTTCTCTTTATTTCCACATACTAACTAATTGTAGCGACTGTTTAAAATACAACCAACATGAAAAATCTTTCATGACATTAAGCCATATAATATCCGACAATTTCCTAAATCAAACTGTATTCCAAAATATAACTTTTATAAAACTACAACACAAAACGCACATCATCGACTCTAGTAATCATGTCCACAAAAACATTTATATACACAAAAGCTGTGTATCATCTACCATGTATTCAACTGTAAAAACAGAATAACTTCCAAGCTACCAAGGAAATTAAATTTCGATATTGAATGACCCATAATTTGTTGATATGCCAGACAAATCAATTTTCTGACGTAAACACATGCCACAAGATTTAGAATCTGCATATATCTTGACTACTTTGCTTGTAAGTTATTTAAATTATAACATAAAGTATTAACTGCGGTTATTCTGAGTTCATAAAATCTCCGTATCTATAAATAATTAAAGTGATTTCTTCTATTTTTACTTTCCGTTCATCTTATTGTTGGAATTCAAACTTGTCAAGGTTTTCAAATCTTTAATCTACGAAACTGTTCTGCCTTTAACAAATAATATTAAGCTGTTAATAGTCTAATCGATAACAACAACATTTATAACAATGTCTGTGTTTACCTAAGATAATCATATGTAACTTTCTGTCTCGGTTCTAATCAATAAAACATCTGACTCTAAGAAATGATTCAATTAAAATCCACTCCGTTTTCATATCTTCAAGTTGGTAAGGGCGAAAAAAATATGACTGCGCATAATTTGGCTCAATCAGCAATGGAGGACACCGGAACTTTAGATAAAGGTACATGAGAAAGGTTTTGGAACTGTTCTTTTTCGATCTTCTCAGCTCAAGGTAGCGGGTAGCAAAGTGTCATTAAGGGCAACTATCTATTAATTCTAAGAGAAATGAATGCATGGCTGTTAGCAAAATGAACAGCCCAATATACAAATTACAAATTGGAGATACCAAAATCAGTAAAACAATTTGAATATCTGGGAAGTATTTTAACAGAGGATGAAAAGTGTGACACTGAAATTCGAAGACGTATTGGGATAGCGAAAGATGCCTTCCAATAGATAAGCAAATTATTAAGAAACAGGAAAATTTCGTTACAAACAAAAAGTGTACTGAACTGTGATGTTATATCAGTCCTCCTAGTGGCGGCTATACAATCTTCTCACGGAGGAATAAACTTGAAGCAACAGAAATATGATTCTACAGAAGGATACTGAGAACAGCATGGACCGAACATGTAAACAATGACGAAGTTTTAGAGAAAATGGAAACAGAAAGGTCACCTATAGTTAACATCAGGAAGAGACAGTTAAAATTTCTCGGACAGATAAGGAGGAAAGAAGGCTGGAAGAATTTGGTACTTACCCAGCGAGTTTGAGTAAATAAATGGCGAAGCAAGTTTTAGGAGATAAAAAGACAATTTATTAAGCGATACAAAGGACAGGAAATTGTGGAGAGCCATCATCTGAGGCTGTCAACATGTGTTAGAATGTTGTCTTTTCTTAGGTGGTGCTGTCCTAACCTCCGATTTTAATATCACTAACGCATGGTCATCAGTAAAAGGGTGAGCCCGAAATGCGATTTGCTGGTCAGTGGCATTAAATTCAAGCAGGTGCGGAAGTTTGAGTATCTGAGAAGTGTTTTGACAGAGGACGACAAGTGCGAAACTGAGATCCGTAGACGTATTCGGGTGGCCAAGGATGCATTCCAAAAGCTGGTTAGAGTATTGCGTGATAGGAGGATCTCTTTGGTAACACGGAAAAGATTACTGAGCTGTTACGTGATATCTGTCCTCCTTTACGTCAGTGAACGTTGGACAGTCTCCTCAAAGAGGACTTAACATCAGGAAGAGGCAGTTGAAGTTTCTGGAACAAGTAATGAGAAGGGAGGGCCTGAAGAACCTGATACTCACAGGTCGAATTGAGAGACAAGGGAAAGCAACGCATGACATACCTGGTGGACTTAAGCAAATGGATGACTGAACGTGGTCTAGGGGGTATTGTGGCAGAGGGACGAAACTTATTGAGAGCTACAAGGGATAGGGAGAAGTGGAGAGCCATGATCGCCTACGTCCTGAAAGGACGTGGCACATAAAAAAGAATCCTTCTATGATATTCTTTAGGTTTTTTTTTTCTCTTCTGTTATGAAAGAGCTTTCCCATCGTTTTACTGCTGTAGCAGCTATTCTTTTTTCATTATTAGTTTCCTCTTTAGATGTTATAAATCCGTTTTGCTGCAGTTTTAAATAAATCCTGCCTGTGATATCATAGTTTACATAAACAACTAGTAAATCCTACTTCAAGAAGGAAACAATTGAAAATGACGCCAGTAAGGAAAGATCAACGAAAGAGATCGAATAATAATGGTAATATTAACCATTTCCCTACAAGGAAACATTTGGCATTCATTGACCGGGCAGCCAGTACTCCTTTCGGTTGAAGTTTATAAAATCTTTCTCCGAAAACAACTTTTCGGAAAATAGGTTTCTCAAGTCTAGTAGATGTTATCGCTCTTTCCAGTATGGATCAGAAGGAAGTTCCTTTGTCGGAATTAGTTCCTCCTTAATTCCCAAACCGTCCACTAGGGGACGCTCTCCCTACACTATAAATACTGCGCAATTTATTGCCTCTTTCTCTTTTCTACTTTGCATTTCAGTGGACACATTTTAAAATGTAATCTCTCTTAGAGATCCGCGTTTTCGCCCACTTGTTGGAAAACGCCATGAAAAACACATACACGTACGTACGAACATTCACCAATATACAAACTCTTTACGTTCATGCCCAAACAGAAATGTTAATGTCATTGTCATTTGTAAATTTGTTGTTTAATACATATATTTTTTGACATATATATATATCGGTCTTGTTTGTTTTCTTTAAATATTCGGTTGGACTCAACTTGAGTCCGCCATGTTCTTGTAGTTGGACCTTCTTCTAGCAGGAAAAAACAGCACGTGTTCCTAATTGAATCAATACGCAACCAACCAATACACGTTTCTAATCTGTTTGAAGTAGTATATATTTATTTTCTATTCGAATTACATATGATATCCACATAAATATTTACCCTGAATTTTCTTATATCCTTGAAGCAAAGTAATTTTTTTATATAAAAAAATACCAATACATTTTATAGCAAAATGACCAACTCCTATATTTTATTTGTAGTCAAAAGTATACAATTACGTTCAAAATATATTTAGCTGAAGCCATAAAATTGTGTTCACATTATTTAGACCTTGTAATTAAATAGCCCATAAAGGTGTTGATATGCCGCTAAACAAAACCACTCAACCAACATGAAAGAACTCTTTCATGACATTAATCCATATAATATCCGACAATTTCTTAAATCAAACTGTACTCCAAAATATAACTTCAACAAAACTACAACATCAAATACACATACACTGCCGCTTGTAATTATGTCCAAGCAAACATGTATATGCACAAAAGTTGAGTATCATTTACCATGTATTCAATTGTGAAATCAGAATAATATTGATCATATTTTTATTACTTCTAAGCTACCAAGAAATTCAAATTTCGGTAGTAAATGACTCATAAGGAGTTGATATGCCGTTAAACAAATGAATTGATTGACCGAGTAGGCAGTACTAATTTCGGTTTCCTCGAAGAAAAACAACATAATCAAGATATTTACATTCCACTTCAAATAAAAGGTTAGGAAGTAAACTTTCATCAATACTAGAAAGAGCAATAACGTTTACTGGGCTTGATAGGTCTATTTTCATAATGAACCTTTTTTTTAAGTTTAAAAAAATATTATAAATTTCAACCGGCGACAGCACTGGCTGCTCAATCAATAAATACCGATTTTTTTTCCTTGTAAGGAAACTGATATTATTATTATTATTATTATTATTTGGACATGTTTCGTTTTTCCTTCACTTCATTTAATCTCCCAGTGACCTATTTACAGAGCCTGCTAAAGAAGCGACGACACATAATCTGAAGATCGCTTCAGACGGGAAACTGACAGTCAACATGCAGTGTGGATTTCCATGTCCCGACTGTTAATATATACGTAATTACTCCTTCGCTTTGTGTGTGAATATGTATCTTTTTTTTTTCTTTTTTCTTTTTTTAATCCGTATCAATCCATGCAAAGTAGTAAAGCCACTAAGACTCAGGGTGTGGAAGAATTAGGAACAGAAACATTAATAATAAACGGGAAGGGGAAAGAGTAATCAAAACAGTACATAGCGATTAACATTGCATTTAAATTTTTGTAGATTAAAGTTGGTTGGAAATCATGGAGGTGAAAGGGAGCTCCACAAGCGAGAAGTGCGAGAAAAGAAACTATTAGCATAGAACTTACGGCTACATCAAGCCAGCTCAGCTGTAAATTGATGCGATCTTGCCACTAGTCTAGTACTGAGCTTAGGTTCAAAAAGTCTCCGTACCATAGCGAAGAGCTCATCCGAACAATTACCATGAAAGGATTTATAGAAAAGGCACAGAGGCATCCTTGCGGTTGTGGGAAAGTGACTGAAGCTGAGATGCCAGATCAGGACCAATAATATTGCTGATTCTTCTTTAGATTTTATCAGGGAGCTCAAGGTAAATAGCAGGGGCACCGGACCATATGTGGCAGCAATTGTCTAAGCATGGACGAATAGTAGACATAGATATGAAAGATAGATTCTGGGGAGAAAAAAATGTCTCGCACGATACAGTGAACCAACTTAGCAGCTGATCTAGAAATGGATTCAATAGTCTTTCCACTTCATGTCAGCTGAGAACGTTAGCCTGAAATGGGGAACGAGTCACTTTCCTGGAGGTTAGCATCAGCCATGCTGATTGAAGACAAAGGAGTCTCTTGGATGATTAATGAAGAGAAATTTAGTTGGCGGGGGGGCGTTAAAATTTTATCAGAATTATCCAATTTTCTTAGTCTGCCTTATGCCACATTAAGCTAAACTAAACTAGTTTGCCTTATGCCACATTAAGCTAAATTAGTTTGCCTTATGCCACACTTAAGCTAAACTTTGTAAATGTTATAACTTACCAGTGACGAAAAAGTGTAGTCAAACGGTAAATATAACAAGGATGACTGGCTTTTCGAAAAACAAAATAACTATTTACTCTTCTTAATTTAATGTTATTTAGCAACGACAAAATGAACAACGACATTGAACCAAAAAGAATAGATGTCAACGTCAAACTAGCATAAATTTTGGCTTTTTTTTTTTTTTTTTTGTATTTCAATGTAGTGTTTCATTAAAACGTGAAGGTGTAAATTCCTACTGTTAATAACAATGTCCATATAAACATTACATATCTCTAGTCACGACGGAGTCATTTACGCTTGGCCAAATTGGCCTGTACATACATGAAATACATCACTAAAGTATACTCTTTCTTTTTATGGAACAACTAAAGAAAATGTGTTTTTCTTTTCTTTTCGAACAAAACAAAATAAAGACAATAGAATTGTCTGCTTTATAGTTGCCTTTTCATTTTTACTACGTTCTATATCCTCTTGTCTAGACATGTCACATTTTACAATTTTTTTCATTTTCAGTATTTAACCATTTATTACCAGATTCATTCTGTATTTGGAACTTTTTTTTTTTTTCTTTTTGCCTTTTATCACCTTCTTGCGTCTTTCTTTTTCAGTCCTTCCTTTTTTTTTCTTTTTACTTTTATCTTTCTATTCCTTGGGACGCTTCATTGTGGAGTATGGATTAGCAAACTGATCTTGAAAATCATTGTTTCTCGCTAAGAGTTTTAACATTATTTTGTGCGCCTATAGTAATGACCTTCTGACAGTTACGGAGTTTGTAAATAACTCATTCTTTTCATATTCTTTTTCAATCTATTTTTTATTTCACTTTTTTTTCCTATTTTTATAAATATTAAATGTTTATTCTTATTACTTTGTTTCCTTCTTCTTTCCTTTATTCTTTTTATTTTTCTTTATTTTACTTTTTACTCTGGTTTTGACAACTTTTGTTTCATTTTATAAATTAAATGATCTCCTTCATATTTAGCGATTTCTTTCCATCTTTGTTTCATTTTCTTTTGTTTTCTTTTTTTTTCTTCCGCCTCATTACTTCCAAATTCTTTCTTTTAGCCATTTTGCTTATTTTTTCTTTTTCTTTCGCTTCTTTGCTTTTTTTTTCTCTTTCGCTTCTTTGCTTACTTTTTTCTCTTTCGCTTCTTTGCTTTTTTTTCTCTTTCGCTTCTTTGCTTTTTTCTCTTTCGCTTCTTTGCTTTTTTTTCTCTTTCGCTTCTTTGCTTACTTTTTTCTCTTTCGCCTCTTTGCTTACTTTTTTCTCTTTCGCCTCTTTGCTTACTTTTTTCTCTTTCGCCTCTTTGCTTTTTTTTCTCTTTCGCCTCTTTGCTTACTTTTTTCTCTTTCGCCTCTTTGCTTTTTTCTTTTTCTCTTTCGCCTCTTTGCTTTTTTCTTTTTCTCTTTCGCCTCTTTGCTTTTTTCTTTTTCTCTTTCGCCTCTTTGCTTTTTTCTTTTTCTCTTTCGCCTCTTTGCTTTTTTCTTTTTCTCTTTCGCCTCTTTGCTTTTTTTTCTTTTTCTTTTCGCCTCTTTGCTTTTTTTTTCTCTTTCGCCTCTTTGCTTTTTTTTTTTTCTCTTTCGCCTCTTTGCTTTTTCTTTTTCTCTTTCGCCTCTTTGCTTTTTTTTCTTTCTCTTTCGCCTCTTTGCTTTTTTTTTCTTCTCTTTCGCCTCTTTGCTTTTTTCTTTTTCTCTTTCGCCTCTTTGCACTTTTAGGCACTCACAGAATCAGTAATGATTCTGTGAATGCCCAAAAAGGCAGACATTTTGTAAAATAATTATTGACGGAAAGTTGAAAATAGCAGCACAGTATTTTTCTTTTTGGCTCGAAAACATTTTAGCATTTTTGGCTTAAAAAATAGAAATTCTGACTTCTTAAAAATGGAATTAGAATATGCATTATTTTTTGACCAGTCCCAATGCCGACCAATATCTTAATATTAAGGCATTGTCCCTCCTAGATCTTATATACCAGTAAAATACTGAATATAGATTATCCCTGCTACATATTTTTTTTCTTCATCTGTTAGTGGTACGGAAATTAGGATTAGTGTGCATTTGCTTTCGCCCTTGTACTGATTTGAACCCATTTCTTCTCTCATATTCAGGTATTAGTTAAATAGCAGGATAAACTGGTCTCTCTAGATTTGATTGGTAACCAGTCTAGGAGAAGGACAGCGCTAAATTCAAAGCTGCTTGGGTGCGGGGCTAGCAACTCCGCATCATGAAAAGACACATACTCCCTGTACTCAACAAGCAGTGTCTAACGAGTGAATGTTTTCCTTTTTTTAATGGCACAATATAAATGGGATAACTCTTTTCGAAGCATTTCTTGTGTGCCTCCTAACCAAAAGATGAAATGAAATTCTATATAGTCCAATCTGGAACAAATGGTATTCGTTGGTTTTTTTTGATTTTTTTTTTGTATGTTTATTTGTTTTTAGTTTTTTTAACTAACTTTATTTTTGTTTCAATGTTACTCGATAGTTCAAAATCATTCACATGGTCTTGTGGACACTGCAGCTTCTTTCCCACAAATGCAACATCACAAACCTATCACTATTTCTATGACAAATGTTCCAATGAGCTTCATTCTTCCATTTTACCAATTCAGACCTTTATATTTAAGATATGCCATGTTAATTCCATGGTGTCAAATCGTTCTCTTTTTTTTTATCGTTTCACCGCAAGCAAGAGAAATACTGACACAAGGAGTTACTAAGAGTGAAAGAATTTGAGAAAATAAAAACATTATTAAGGAGGAAGAACGATAAAAGAACAGAACAGGAATTAGGAAGACAGAAAATAACGATTGACATTGCATTTAGATTTTTGAAGATCAAGTTGACTGGAAAGCAAGAAGCCGAAAGTGAATTCCACAATTGAGAAATGTGAGAAAAGCAATTGTTAGTAGGTAACCTATAGTTACATCTAGCAATTTAAACTGTAAAATGATGAGACCTAGCTGCCAATCTAGTGCTACACTTAAATTCGGAAGGCTGAGGTGACAAAGAGGAAAGCTCACCAGAACAATTATGATTGAAGTATCCATAGAAAAGGCACAGGGAAGCTACATTACGGCAGAAAATCAAAACCGAGATGCCATGTCAGGATGGATAAAATTTCAGATTCTTCTTTTTGGATTTTATCAAGAACTGTTAAATGCACACTAGAAGCACCAGACAAGATATGGCAGCAATATTCAATGATTTACTCTACGTCCCAAATGTAAGTTCAACTTGGTTAACTTTTTCCCCAAGAAATGACACTTTGTGGAATAGACACCCAACCAGATGCTTCCTCATACACTACAATTTTAATGTCTTCAATTTGAGGCATATCCAAATAGAAAGTTTGTCATTTGCGACAGTCAGCTGATCTTCAATCAGTTGTTAACTGGGGCAAGAAATGGCTGGTTAATTAAAAAATAAACTGCTCTTTTTTTTAACATCTTAGAGAACTTTTCTTGCCTTCCAGCATTATGGCTGATAACCTTCAGAAATATAACACATTGTACCTTCCCTGTCTAATGTTTTCCACTGATATGAACAGGAATGATTTATAGAACTTATAGTAGTCGGCTACTCAGAAACTTGGATCACTGTATTGTGCTAGATAATTTTTCTCATCCAATCTGTCTTACACCTTTATAAATCTACCATTCATCTGTGCCTTTGAATATCGCGGTCACATCTGATCTGGTGATTCCGCTTTGTATCTAGAGAAATTGGGGGTGGGGACCAAAAGAACCTGCTATATTATCAGTACTGACCTGGAATTTCGACTTCAATTACTGTCTCACTGCTACTGGGATTTCTTTGTGACTTTTCTATGAATATTTTCAGGACAATTTTTCTGATGAGCTTTCCTCCTTGGGATCTTGACTTTGTGAATTTAAGCATATTACTAGATAAGCTGTTAGGTCTCATTTTACGTTGATACATGTAACAATAAGTTCTATTCTAATAGTTTCATCTTTCTTCCTTGTAGACTACAAACTTTCAAAAATTTAAATGTATCTTCTGTTTCTCTGAATCCTGTATGTTTTTTGTTGTTGTTGTTGGGTTTTTTTCTCCTCAGTAAAATTTTCTAAATTTCCTTCACTCCCAGTAACTCCCTTGCATCTTAGTGGCTTTATTACATTGCTTGGGAGCGAGATGATTAAAAAAAAAAAGTAATGACAGTATGAATTTATAAATATAACAGACTATTTGTCTCCTACCCACCCAAAATGCTGGAAACTTTTACATCACCCAATAATTTCTTCCTGTACCTTATTTCGGTCAGACATAAACACCTCATCACATTCATTTTAATATACACCAACCTTAAGTGTCAGCTCCTCTTGATCTACTTAGGAACGAATGGCTTTCAATGCAACCCTCGAAAAACAAGACCCATAAACTGATAGTATTGCTTACTACAATCAACTGTCATTAGGTGAACATGAAGCAGTGTGAGCGGAAAACCCACAAAACTATTTGTTTGCCATCAGGTGCCCATATCCTGAATGAGAATCATAAGAGGTGAGAACAGTTCAAGAGCTGATATGAGTTTCTCACTTGGAGAAATAAACAAAGAAGTAAACATACTGTGAAATGTTTGTTTAGCCGTGACAGCTTCATAAAAAGCAGTTTTGCATGCATAAAAAATAAGTACGGTAAAAACGATTAGTCACTTTAATATCAGTGATTATAATGTGACACAGCTCAGAAGTTGGGGAGTTTTTGTTTTGCCTGGAGATAAAATAAGGAGGAAACAATAGATTTTAAGAGGTTTGATAAATGGTTAAACCTGTTTTTTTTTTTTTTTTTTTTGTTTATTTTTTTTTTTTTTTTTGTTTGTTTTGTTTTTTTTGTTTTGTTTTTTTTTTTTTTGTTATTTCCTTTAATATTTATTCTATTTCTTTTTTTATTCTTTATGCAGTTTCAATGGTATTTTTTGCCACTGTATAATTTTAATGGTATTCTTTTTTTTGGCTCCCTGTATAGTCTTAATGGTATTCTTTTTTTTCTGCCCCCCCGTATAGTCTCAATGGTATTCTTTTTTTCTGCCTCCTGTATAGTCTCAATGGTATTCTTTTTTTCTGCCTCCTGTATAGTCTTATGGAATTAACATTAATTCCATTTATAATTTTACGCGCGCGCGAGTTTCCTCCCTTCCTTTCACACTCGTGCGTGTGTGCGCGCGTGTTTTCACCCCTACCTTTCACTCACAGCTAAACATAGCAGTAAGCTCCTTTTAGCTGCTACTGATTAACTCATGATAGATTTTGAATTTTTCCCGCGCGTTTCGCAGCGTCTCAAACGGCCAGCGTTTGCAAGCCAGTTGTTTCCCGGTCCTCAACCTGAGTAGACGGGCAACTCATTTATTCCGTGCCCTTAACCCATATGCGGGCCGGAATATCTTATTTCAACAATGTCGACTGCACCCTCTACCAAGA
This sequence comes from Acanthosepion pharaonis, assembly GCA_903632075.3. NCBI lineage: Eukaryota > Metazoa > Mollusca > Cephalopoda > Sepiida > Sepiidae > Acanthosepion > Acanthosepion pharaonis. The sequence continues at coordinate 1,476,730 of CAHIKZ030004626.1, read as the reverse complement.
CCTTTTCTCCTTTTGAAGCTGCCAACAGGTCGGACCTTTTCTCCGTTTTTCTACTAGAAGACGTTTTTAGATACGCGACACTGTCGCGAGCAAAAGTTCGTATGCAACTAATGGCGTATTTTTATCCCTCGACAGGGGCCTAATAAGTATAGGCAGGGAGGTCCTACTGAACGAACAAATTGCTAATCACAGGTCAGGACCTTTTTACTCCGTTTTCTACCAGAAGACGTTTTTGAGACACACGACACTGTCGTCGGCAGAAACTTCGTGTTCAACAGGTGACTTAAACTTACCCCTGGCTTCGAACCAAATAATACAGGCAGGGATAGTATTACCTGTGAACAAAAACATTTTCGTCTTTCTCTTTGGGCTCGCCGTGAACCATTCTACAAGACCATGCTTCGTTTTTTCCCGGCTAGATGCCCCACAGCAGTCCAGAACATTTACCAGCGGTCAATTCAATGTTTACCGAACATTCTTTATAACTCTGAACCTGTACATTAAAAATATGCATAATCACTTACAACTTAAAATATCCACAGTGAGTACTCCTTTCTATCTGTGCGCACATTCTTTTCCGGAACTGTATAAGACTTTCTTTTCCCGCCTTTGGCCATCTTGTATTTCTATTTTGGCGCGGAACACTTTTCATTGATCCCTATCTTGGGATGAGTTACTCGTTACTGTTTAATTAAAGTTTTGTTTACTCATGTTTTATAAACAGATGTCTTTGTCATTTTTATTTCGGCTATCTTAATACCATTTAAATTATGCACTTGTTGATTGACCCCTTTCCTCATTGTTCATTCACGCATATTTATCTTTTTACTTTGCTTGTAGACTCGGTAGTTTAGTGTGGTGTCTGGCACAAGGCCACTTAGTAATAATCCAGCACTGCATCCTACCGGGTCCGCAACAGTCTCAATGGTATTCTTTTTTTCTGCTCCCTGTATAGCTTCAATGATATTTTTTTGGACTCCTGTATAATTTCACTGGTATTTATTTTTTATTTTTTGCTCTCTGTGCTGTTTCAATGTTATTTTGGCTCCTTCTACAGCTTCAACAGTATTTTGTTTGCTACGAGTTTCATTTTTATTTTATACTTTTTTTTTTTTTTTACTCCAATACAATTTCAATGATATGGCACATATGGATTATTCTTATCTTTTATCCTTTTTAAGGAATGAATAGTTATTATGTCACATATGTAGTTTGTTCATAAAGTATATAGCCATTTACTATTAATTAAAAATATTCTGGAGTGGATGTTTGCAGTCTCGAGTACAAACCAAGCCTATTACATCAGCATAATCTCTTTTAAATCACTGATTTATTTTGTCCTATAAAACATGTTCAGCATTAAAATTCAAAAAAATGTGGGGGTGACATGTCATTAATTTAATCAATCTCACCTAAACTAACCTAACCAAAATGGCAACAATAATCAGAGTAAAATAAATTATTATTCTTATCAGTATCTAATACTGATGTAGAAATGTAGAAAGACCATTATATCTATTATGACAGCTAGTCTACTAAGAGTATACCAGATACATGCATCACAGCCGAACGTGTGTAATATGATTACAGGTTTTTCTTAGAAATTGGGTCCAGTTAGAAATACCTTGAGGTTGTGTAACTCGGCTCACTCGTATGGTCTCTTGGCTGACTCATCCTTCAAATTTGAAAAAGAATATCTCTCAAAACGCAGCTATGATGAGCTCCTGCTATTCTAGCTCATGAACAGAGTGTTAGCCCCTAGGAGACATATTCAACTGGTTAAAGTCAGTCAACTGACAAGCAAATTTAATACTGAATTGGATATTTACTGTAGCTCATCTTCAGTTACCAGGACTTGTTAATACCTCTGATCATTTAAAATCAGAAACCATGAGAGCCATACCTGGTATATTATCAGTTTTTTTTTTCTTTTTCTTTCCCTCTTTTCTTTTTCTTTCCCTCTTTTCTTTTTCTTTCCCTCTTTTCTTTTTCTTCTGCTTCCTTTCCCCTTTTCCTTTTGCTTTCCCCTTTCTTTTCCCCTTTTCCTTTTTCTTTCCCCTTTTCCTTTTTCTTTCTGCTTCCTTTTCCTTTCCTTTTCCCCCCTTTTCTTTTCCCCTTCTTTCCCTTTTCCCCTTTAACTTTCCCCTTTCTTTTCCCCTTTAACTTTCCCCTTTCTTTTCCCCTTTTCTTTTCCTCTTTCCCCTTTTCTTTTCCTTTTTCTTTCCCTTTTTCCTTTTCGTCTCCTCTTTTCCTTTCCCCTTTTCCTTTCCCCTTTCCCTTTCCTCTTTTCCTTTCCCTTTCCCCTTTTCCTTTCCCTTTCCCCTTTTCCTTTTCCCTTTCCCCTTTTTTCTTCCCTTCCTCTTTCCCCTTTTTCCTTTTCCTCTTTCCCCTTTCCTCTTTCCTTTCCTTTTCCTTCCCTTTTCTTTCCCCTTTTCCTTTCCCCTTTTATTTTTTCTTTCCCCTTTCCCTTTTTCCTTTTCCATTTTCTTGCGTTTGCATTTTCTTCTTTTTCTCTTTTTGGTATCAAATGCAATCAGAGAAAAACTGTTGACACTGCATGGAGAGAAATCCACTCAAATGTGAGAACTCATTTTATATATATATATATATATATATATATATATATATATATATATATATATTCCACCCCTTTTTAGGGCTGCCAGGAATTTGATCTGCATATTTGTTTATTATTATTATTTCTCATTGCAAAAAGTAAGTACTAAATTATGTTTGCAAAGGGTAACTCCTTCAGCTGGCCTTAAGAGTCTTTTAATGACTTTTATTGATCTTTATTAATAAAGACTCTGATCTCTATTGATCACAAATTATAATTGTCTTACTTAAATGAGATGAACTTAATCAATCATCAGAATAGATTGATCTGTCACAGAAAATGCTAACTTGGGATTAATTGCTTCAGCTTTCTACTTGAACTGTCATTCCCACTTTTGAAATATCAGATTAAACTCACAACAATGTGTGTATTTAAGGTTTTATCTGATTCCTAAGATACTGAATGGACTGCACAAAACAGTATTCTTGATAAATATTTGATTTCCCTGTTATGTCTGGGTCACTGTGTGTTGTCTATATGCTCTAGGGAACACTAATAAATCCACACTCTTCACATTTATCAATTGCATCAGGACTAATTTAGTCATTTAATAAGTAAAGCTTAGGTGTAGCACCATGGTAATGGCAATGGTAATATTAGCTGTTTCCTTATAAGGAAACATTTGGTATTCATGGATCAAACAGTTTGTACTACTTTTGGTTGGAATTTATAAAATCTTTCTCTTAAGACAATTTTTCTCAAGTCCAGTAGCTGTTATCACTCTTTCCAGTATTGATGGGGTTTTCTTTCCTAACCTTTTATTTGAAGTAGTGTGGAACACTGACATCTTGATTATAACCTTATTTTCTCTTTGAATTAGTTATGCAATTCATTTTAGTTGTTGCTGCTGTTGAAAGTTTTCAAGTGATGTGGTTTCTGTTATTTGGTATAGTTCTTTGTTTGTGATCCTGTAGCATCAGGGAGTGTGGTCTTCAAGACCTACAGGCTTCAACCACTCAAAGCAATTTTTAACCATTGATCTTGGAAAGTAGTTGTATACAACTGACAGCTGAGATGTTTCTGAATGGCTTTGCCACCATGCATCACATCCTAGTGAAATTTTCACACTTCCAAGGCAATTTAAGAACATGACTTGTTTTCAGGTTCATGGTTTGATGACAGTGTTGTCTGTTATGCCTAAGTCACTCTGTATTGTGCATACACTCTAGGGAAGACTAACGAATCCAAACTCTTCTCTATTATCAATTGCATCAGGATTAACTTAATCATTTATGGAGTACCCAGTGAATCGAGAATAATTTAGTGACTTCTCTGTTTGACTGTATATAAAACTCTTCCCACACTTGGATTTATCCCATGAAAAGCAGTAAAGACTCAAAGGTTATTGGTGTAACAATACGATTTCTCACACATCCTTAGTAGATAAATTCCTTTTCCCTTTAAGTCCACTTGATTATTTGAGTTTCTTAGGAAATTTGTCTCCAGTCCATCTTTGAGTCAACTTAGGAATCCTGAAAACTGACACTTAACTCCAACCCACCTTTGAATTGGCAAACATTATGAATGATTTTAGATGATTATAAAAAAAGTAGTCCTTTGAAAAAGCTGACCACCCAAAAAGCTGAATGGGTGGTAATTGTCCAGGGACAGATAGGAATGGTCAGACCCCAGCCAGTATCCATATAAGCAGAGAAAGGCAGGAAGTTAGTAGGTAGGTGACCAGCAGCCAGTGAAGAAAGGACCAGCAAGCAGTTTGAGAGATAGCAGTCGACCATCAAAGCTGAAGCAAAAGATTGGCAGTTTAGTGAGAATTCATATTGTTCCTATTTCCCAACCAGTGTCTTGAAAAGAATTTTGTCACTATTTATTTATTTTTTTTTTTTTTGTTGAATATGATCATGGCTGAGACAAATCTGGGAACATAAAAAGTCAGGTGTATATGCAGACATACTTGACCTTGGATGTTGTCCCAGGTGCAGTGAACAAATCATATTGTCACACTCTGTGTGAGAGAATTAGAAAACGGAAGGATTATTGAGGAGCAAGGACAATAGAAGAATCAAACTTGTCTGAAAAAATCTAGCCAACTTAACTGTAAACTGACGGTACTTCTTTGCTTATCTAGTACTACACTTAAATTAAAAAAAATAACAGGTACCATAGCAAAGATATCCTCTGAACAATTACCATGAAAGTATTTATAGAAAAGGTACAGGGAAGCTATATTACAGCAGTGGGAAAGTTTAGAGGTCAAAGATGCCAGGTAAAAACCAATAAGAATCGGATTCTTCTTGGTCCATCAAAAATCTCTAAAATCAAGAAGAATCCACCACTGTAATGGAATCTATGCCTTTTCTATATATACAACAGGAGCACCAGACCATATGTGGCAGCAATATTCAAAGCATGGATGAATGGTAGACTTATCTATAAGTCTACCATTCGATTCAGGGGAGAAAAAGTGTCTAGCACAACAGTAAACTAACTTTCTTAGCACCAGACTTGGCAACTGATTCAATATAATCTTTCCACTTCATGTCAACCAAGAACGTAAGCTCAAGAAGGTGCAATGAGTCACTCTCCTGGAAGTTAGCATCAACCATTCTGATGGAAGACAGAAAGGGTTCTCTCACATGATTAATATAGAGCAGTTTTGTTTTGGAGACATTAAAATTAACAGGCCGTCCTTTGCCCCAGTTAACAACAGACTGTAGGTCTTTTTTGAGCTCAGCCACTAATTTGACCTTACCGATCAAAACTAACTATCAAGACAGGAGCAAATGGTCGTGTCTTCAGCATAGATACCAAGTTGAGTTTAAAATAATGGCAATATTTTAAATGTTAATATTCTGTAAATACAATGCAATTACCAAATCACTGTCCCTTTATTCTGGGTGGGGGTCTAAATAAGTTGGTAGATGTGCACATAGTGTAGAGTTTAGCAGCATAGAAAATGGGGCTGGCCTACAAAGTTCAAATTCTATCCAAGGTTTTTATGTTTGCTTTTTGCATTCACACAAATACTCTTGGAAAAGGGTTAATAGAAAGACAAATTGGGCCTCAAGCCTTGGCTGGCAACTAGTCTACAAGAAGTATAACTCTGAATTCAAAGCCAGTTGAGTTTGGGGGCTAGTAATTCTACCTCATAAAAACTTACTTGCTATAGTAATAATAGCAGCAACAACTAGCATGATGAGGTTGGAGTCCTATACTCTACACGGGAGTCTACATCATCAAAATAATTTGACATAAATTATGGGATTTTATTAAAAGAACAGAACATTATAATTCTGTTAACTCTATCACTATTCTCTATGTAGCAAACTCTTATGGTGACAGAAAATTGTGACATATACATTTTGTGGGTTTTAGGTAACTGGAAACAAAGAGAAACAGATATTCAAGTGAAAAATCAGTATATATTAAAATAACCTTTATTCACATAAACTTACAAAAACGGGCAAAGAGAATTCATTAAAACTGAACTTGGCATTATGTATAGGCTTGAAGCAGTCTTAGAAGTAAAGGGTGTTTCTTTAAGAAGGATGATAAATAAGGGTGTTTCATTAAGATGGATCAAAGTCAGCAGTAAATAAATCAGTGTTATTGGTGAAAATTTATTTTCTATATTGGATCATGTTATTTAAATCATGGCAGTTATGTGTGAAAAATAATATCTCCCAAATGTCCACCAAGGCTTCAGTGGTGCACCTCCACTTGATGGTCAAAATTTTTGATGACATCTCTGCATAACAATATCACCAATATACCTTATCTCATCCTTCAGCTGTTTAATTGTTGTTGGCTTGTTGGCATAAACCTTACTTTTGAGATGACCCCAAAAGAAGAAATCTAAAGGCGTCAAGTTGCACGATCATTGTAGCCAATTGACTTCACTGTTTTGGGAGATGATGCAACCTGGGAAATTCTCCTGGCATTTCTGTTTGAACATCCATTTTTGCAATAGGCTTCGATTATTTTAACATGTTGTTTGATTGTTAATCTTTCCATGGTTGAAATTGCCAAAAACTTAAGTTGTTAAATCAGAAAGAAAAAGAGAATAATCATTAGACGCTTAAACTTAATTCACATTTAAAATCGCCCAAGTTATTGGAACACCCTTTAACTGCATTGATATTGTCATCTATCAGTTAATGATTTTTTTGCTTTTACTCCCAATACAGTTTCAGTAATATGACACACATGAAGAATTCTTATTCCTTTTAAGGAATGAATAGTGTTATATGTTTCATATGAAGGTTTTTTCAGAAAATATTTAGCCATTTACTAATAATAAAATAACATTTTGGTCTCCTTCAAAATATTCTCTTTGGAAACTTATCCTTGAAACCTTCCCACTTTCAAATCCTATATTCAATCGATGGAGTTAAATTCTTCTCAGTTTGATCTATATTCTTAAGGGTATCTTCTATCAGTTTATACAGGAACAATGTGAGGTCACTTTTCTCTTTTTATCCATTGAACCAGTTTACCATTTTAATATTGTGACTCCAGTAACCAAAATGTGGAGCCCTATCAACAGGGCTTAGAATTCGCCAACTGTATCCCTCGGCTGAGGAGTAAAACTCTACCCAAAACTGTTCACCTTCTGGGGTGGATGCTTGCAGCCTCACGTATGAACCAAACCTATTACATCAATGTATTATATATTAAATCCCTGTTATTTTTTTTGTCTCATAAGACCTGTTCAAAAGTAAATAGTCCCTGTCGCCTTTAGTGAAACTTAAATCAAGTGAACTAAAAGGCCAAATTTTTGGTTGAAATGCCTGAAAATTCTCAGCTAGGTATTCCTGGCCATATGGAAAATACCTGCTTCGGCATGCACAGTGGGGAGGTTGATTTTTTTTTACTTTCTTTAGAAAATCAACATTGCACTCAATGTGAAAGCTGGGGTTTGACTTGAGAAGTACTGACACCAAACATTACATGATGCATAGATCCTGCCAATTATTGGGCATTTAAAGATTATCTAAAAAAATGTAAGAAATTTCCACAGGTTTTTGCTTAGAAACTAACTTCAAAATTTTACTATTTCAAGAATAAATCCAAATACACTTGATATTTTTTATGTTATATACATTGGAAAATATATTCAAATCAGACTTCTGGTTATTAACCACTACAAGTAAAATATGCAATTTTTTTATTGTATTCAATGAGTGAAATTGTAAAAGATTGCAAAAATGCCTACTCAATAAATAAGATTTTATGCCTTATATTAGGTCATAATTAATCAAAATAAAAATAAGTGTATGTAGAACCATAATACTGTTGGTCACAAATTATAAGACGAAATGTTCTATATTTGCATTGTTTATTGAAAATCACACTAAAACTACTGCACGGTATAAGTTGTATCATAATAGAGTGAAATTGTTTAGTATAATTTTCTTTTGAATAAATGAAAGTTTTATTTGATGACACAATGATTTAGTAATAATGTGCTTGTGTCCTGCGGCTTGTCTATATACAATTTATAAATTATAAATTTTATACGACTGTGCTATAAGGATTTCACAGATCACCAGAATTAAATTCAAACACTATTGTTTTGAACCTAGACTTTAAAAAGAAAAAAATGGTAATGAGTTGGAAATAAATATTTTGTTTTTATTTATCATGTCAAACCCCCAACTTTCAAATTGAGCACAATACCACGATTCCAAAATCAACCTGCTCTAATGCACAGCCTCCATTCAGCTATCATCTTGATCCAGAGTTTGAACCCCCATGTCCAGCACAGAAATGAAGGAAGTGGCATTGACCTGAGGTCCTCCAGGCAGAAGTGGGATAATTCATGGTCCACCATTGCTCATAACTGCCAGGAATATCATAGATGTAAATTTTATGTGAATGGATGCATTGTTTAGAATGTTATTGTTCTGACCATGAAATCTGGGTTCAAATCTCACATTGGTTGACTTGTGAAGCTAAGATGACATCTTCATAATATCAGTCTGGAGACACAATCCAAGCATGCAACACCACTGCTAAAAAACACTTGAAAAAAAAATACAACAGTTTGATCCAAACCTTGCAATTGAAACTGAGTAGATGAAACTGTCCTAAAGCCAACAGTGGCACAAAGTCATGACCAAGTGTTTAAATATACTGGCTTTGTCAAAATTGGCGATTATACTAAATTATGTGATCTCTCCCAGTGACACTGCTCAGCAAAATTTGCAGGTTAGTTCTGTTGGTGTTGAAGAAACACATGTCTGAGCAGGCGTCCACAACAGGGATTAGCTAGCCATCCTAGAAGACTTGCAAGCTTGGAAACCAGCAGCCAACATTCTTGTGAGCTTTATTGTTCTGAACAAAGAACCAGAGAATTTTAAATTTTCAGGGTGTTTAAGCTTCTTCAGTAATCATACAATTCTCTTGCATCTTATTGGACATTAAATTTCCTCTTGCCTTCCTAAAGGTCTTGACTGATAATGTTGATAGGAGAAACAGAAAGGAAACTACAGAAAGTCCTACAAAAGGTTGTAAAATAAAACAAGAAGAAAGGACTAAACATTTAATTATAAAAAAATAGTGAATAGTTGTCAGTAAAAGAAATTGCCCAACATGAGAATTACAAATCAGAGATACCAAAATTAAACAAGTATAAAAATTTAAATATCTAGGAAGTGCTTCAATATAGGACAGAAAAGGCAATGTGTATTAGGATAATGAAAAATGCCTTCCAAAAGCTAAACAAAATATTAAAAAACAGGAAAACTTTATTAGAAACAAAGGAAAGAAAGTACTGAAATTTTATGTAACATCAGTCTTCCAACATGGTAGTAAATGTTGGACAATCTCATCACAGATTAAAAAAAAAAAAGTCTTTAGTCAACAGAAATCTGGTTCTACAGATGGATGCTGAGAATATGAACTGAACATGTGATCAATGAGGAAGTTTTAAAGTAAATGGGAGCATAAAGGCTACTTAGAATCAGAAAGAGATAATTCAAATTTCTAGGGCACTTAATAAGTAAAAAGGGTTTGGAAAATTTGACCCTCACAGGATATATTGAAGGTAAGACACAGAGAAAAGCAGGCTTGTTAGGCAGAACAGGGATTAGGAGAGATGCTAAAAAACATTACTTGGTTAGGAAATTGTGGAGAGCCATGATCACCCATGTACTGAAGGGACATGGTATATAGATGAATTCTGAAATCCTTATGACATCTGATTGCTTAAAATGCTTATTTCTCTAGCTACTCTTCACCTTATTCTTAACCTTGAACACAAAGGACCTAGCAAGTTTTTTAAAGTGGCTGATAAAATGATTATTATGAACACAGTGTGGCTTTTCATTTCCTGTGTCAGGTTGTAAGCCACCATGTTAATACTTTCTCAACATATCTGAAAGAGAAATAAAAATATTAAAATTTAATGTTGAATGAGATTGTTAGGTCATATTTCTTTTATGGCCTGGTGAAAGTGTTCTCAAATACCTGGAGCAAGTTTTGTTTTATTACAATCAAGACATGGTCTGTTTAATTTTCTTTTTTTTGTTTTGTTTTGTTTTTACTTTTACATTTTTCAGGCTTGTGTATAAGTTATCACATTTGGATCAAATTTGTGAAGAAAATGTCCTCAATATATGAAATGCATATCATAAGCTTGTAAAAAAAAAAAAAATTATGAAAGATTTTTTTTCTAAATGAACCATGTAAACTAGAACTGAGAGGTGATCCCATAGTTAAAAAAAAAAACAAACATTTCTTTTACATCAAAAAGATTATTTTTCAACATAATCCTCTTCCTTGTCATTGCACTTAACCCTTGCTGCCTCATTAATCACATAGATAAAAATTATGAAAATTTCAGATCAAAATTGCACTAATGATGTTATAGGGCTAAGGAGTGATCAATTCTTACATGAGTTTTTAACAGAGAGACGTTACCAATTGTAATGGCATTCTGTAGACTCTCTAAACAAATAAAAGCAACTCATACATGGATGGATGTGTGTGTGTGTTAAAAAAATACATATAAAAGTGAACATTGAAGTCATCACTCAGGTTACAGGGTTGGGAAATTTGGGGCCTCTGAGTGTTGACTTCAATGTTCACTTTTTATATTTACATATGCTCTATCTCTATTGAGCACTTTATCCCATAAATATAGCACATCTTAAAACTATATTTCTTCATATATATATATATATATATATATATATATATATATATATATATAAAATCAGGTGTAACACAGCTCAGGAAAGGATAGAAAAAATATATGCAAATCCCATTTCATTCCTATCCAATTAAGGTACATGCACTTGCATCTCCAAGTTGAACAGACTGCTTTAAGAACATCCAAATTAATTTCACTCCTGACCAATCGTAAAGCATATCTTGTCAAGTAGACTACTTTAAAAACTGATTATTCTTCTGCCACTGGTGAGTAACTAACCATCTTTTTTGGGTTAGTGGCTATTCTCTCAACATGTGACAAAGCATAAATAAGATGCCTGGTGCTGGGGATTCCAAACATGTGGCAGCGTCTCCCACACTAAAGAGGGAGGGTTGGTGGCAAATCAACACCAGCACAACATTAGTTACAGGGTTGGGAATTTTGGGGGCTTTAGCCCAGGTGAACGCTCTTGGGCTTCTAATTTTAAACCAACCACATCCTGCCACCATTGAGGTGGCAGTAAATAATGAGTGATAAACTAGTTCCTTCCTTCTTTTTTCCTTTTCAATCATATCTTTATCTGTCTATATTAGTTTATCTCTGTCACTGCTCATTTTTCCCCCTCTTTCCCTATGTCATGCTTTCTTTCTCCTGTAATTCCTTTTCTCTCATTCTAGATCTGTCTTTCTTTTTTCTTTTCCTTCTTTCTCCATGTCATGCCTTTTTCTCATTTGACTTCTTTTCTCTCTCTCTCTCTCTCTCTCTCTCTCTCTCTCCATTTTTTCCATCTCTATCAAAGCAGCAGTAAGCACATTTTGGTCCTTCATCTTCAAGGTTGCTTAGTAACTGATAAATTTCACCTGCAATCCCGTTGACTGCAGTCATATGCAATTTGATTGCAGACAGGATGTTACCTGTGGCTAGTGTTCAAGAGTGATCAGGTTTTTCACAAAACACCTGCAGTTGTTCAAGACAACATTGATTAGGGGTGGTAGACGCTACCCATATGAAATGTCTGAGATTACAGGTATGCATATCTATTTCCCCCAAGCTTATCTGAATCAAATTGCGACAATAGACTTTTTGGGGCGGGGGGGGGGGTATTGAGTTTGGTATAACATTACCTTCTTTTAAACTCTAATTGTTCTTCTTACATAATACAACCATGCCAAGAAAGTAGATGCCTTATGTTATAGTTCAGTTTACGACCACATCACATTAAAACAGTAGTTCCCACATGATCACCAAAGTTAAGCAATGTCAAGCATGGTCAGTACTTAGATGGGTGATCGCTTGGGAATACCTGGTGCTGTAAACTTGGATGTGTGGGTGGAGTAATGTATAATGGCTCTGAATTTTTTATCAGAGACCTGAGTCCCAATACCTATTAGGCTTGTTATATCCACTTACATGCAAATGCCTTGGGGAAAAGTATGAATCCATCTCTTCTCCCCCTAGCTATGGGTTAATTAGTAAGATGTATCACTAAAATATTATCTCTCAAAAAAATCTGGAATCTGGAATGCTAAATATGGCTTCTCTAGAAACCTAGAAGAATTTCTGGCAGCTCCAATTCCTATTAATAATTATTACACGTAAGACCCTATATTTTTGTCTCCTTTTCACACTGTTTAATTTCATAAAATTCTCTGAGAACGAAGCATGTTTGTCATTTCTTTTCTTTCAGCTATTCTGTTCTGTCTGTGAAATAAGGTGTTATTATATCAGGAATATAATAATGCCCATAATAGGGGAAATACTAATTAGGAATAAACCTTTTTCTCATAGTGTACCCAACGTGATGTATATTTAACCCCCATTAGTATAAAAGATTTAATTACTTTATCATCTGATTCAATAGGTAGGTCAGGAACAGTCTAGAAAATTCTCATCATTCATTGAACTAAAATTGCTACTCACACATGTACAAACCTGGTAGGTTTTATTGATATTTAATCTTCATAAATGTTACTTGTTAGGATCATAAAAAGATTTGTTTGCAGATAATTGGTTGGTTAAATTTTGAATATGCTTTTTCAGTCAAAAAAACTGAGAACAAAGAAAATAGTCTAGTTGACCATTACCATTAGTCTAGTATGATCATCAATGGGCACCCCACAGTTGTAACCTTGTGCCAGACAAGATTTAAGAAATATCTATACTTAGGTGCTTTACCATCAGAACATAGCAGAGCATGAGTACAATGCAGCAGGTTTGATCCTCAATGGGTGCCCCACAGTTGTAACCTTGTGCCAGACAAGTTTGAAGAAATATCTATAGTGAGGAACTTCACCATCTGGTTCTAGCAGAGCATGGCAACACTTTGATTTTTCTAAAAGTAATTTGAGCCAAAGAGTTGTGAGTTCAATCCCTGGCCACAACAGAGGGAACAAAAACTTGGAGAGTTATCAAGGGGAATTAACTGAAACTGAGATATCCAAAAAAGGCATGGCATGTGGAATTAGAACAATCTACCCCATGGACTAAATAAAGTGTTCGGTTCAAAATTCCAACTTATATCACCTGAAGAAGGCTAGAGAAACATTGTGAATATCACAAAGATGAAGACAACAGTCCAAACAATGTAAATTATGTAAAAAATATTTTTCAGACATTTTTTTTTTTTTTTATTGAATAATTTTAACTTTTGTCATGGACTTTTTTTCCTTTGTGTATTCAATTTGCATTATTTGGTTGGTTGATTGGTTTTTGTTTAGCGGCATATCAACAACTTTATGGGTTATTTAATGCCAAAATCTAAATATTTGATACACATTTTTGTGATGATAATGTTTTAATGCTAAAAGTCTTATTAATTAACCCATAGCTAGAGGGGCAGAAGAGTTTGGCATTTAGGTACCACCTTTTTTGCAGTTGAAAGTGCTAGATGAAATCATGAGTTATGTTTTAATAGTTTCTTTACTTGCACTTCTCGCCCATGGAACTCTTTTCCACCTTCATGCTTTCCTGTCAACCATGATCTTGAAACATTTAATGTCAAGCGTCATCTGCTGTCTCTTTGAATCCTGTTCTTTTATTGGTCTTTCTCAAGGAGGTTTTTATGGTATTGAGCTGTCAACTAATTTAAATTCAAAGTTGTCCTCTCAAACTGTTTGCCCCCCCCAAGGCTACATACCCTAGTTTGCTCTGGTATTTAAACTATAACTGGAGCAGGGATCAAAAGAGATTCTTACCTTTTTACCAAGGTGAAAGGGGATACAAAGAACTCTCATGGAATTTAAAGTTGGCATTAAAAAACAGGAAACATTTCAATAGAAACAAAGGAAAGGTGACTGAACTGTTTTGTAATATCAGTCATCCTCTATGGCAGTGAATGTTGAATCATCTCCTCACACACGAAGAAACTAGAAGCAACTAGATATGTGAATGCTAAGAATACCATGAACTGAACATGTGAACAATGACGAAGATTTAAATAAATCAAAAAACAGAAAGAACACTTACATTTGATATCCAAAAGAGACAACTGAAATTTCTAGAACACATAATGAGGAAAGAGGGTTTGGAAAATTTGACACTCACAGGATATGTTGAAGGTGAGGAAAGCAATGAATAACACAATCTACAGAGATTGTGTCAATAGTTGGCAGAACAAAGGTTAGGAAAAATAGCAAAAAACCACACCTTGCCAAGAGCTACACAGAATAGGAAGTTGTGGAGAGCCATGATCATCCATGTCCAGAAGGAACTTGGCACATAGAAGAGTGTTGATTCAACTTTTCACACTGATAAATGCAGAGGCGTACATGGCAATTATCATATACATTGAAGATTAGACCATTAAAAAATTCACATGGCTTTGAATCTCGCATTTGTCATTTTGTCAGGAAGGTGATAATTAATGCTATTTATTTGGAGAGGGGATCCAAGTATGTGGCACCTTGATAAAGTACCTGAAAAATATACAAGAGATGACCCAAGTTTTGTGAGTGAAAGTAGGTAGTTCAAACCGTTCAGAACCCATCGTTGGTTACGCCAGCATGAATTCACAAGTCTTTATGAAATTGTACGCTATCCCCCACAAGCTGTAACTAAGGTTCACTCAGCATAGTTGCAGCATAAATATCACAGGTGGGCATAATGGGTGTTGAATAAATGCAAATGTGCCTGAGCAGGTGTCTTCAATAGGGACTGGCTAGCTGCCCTGGCAAAAAACAAGTAGCCAGTCATCATCTTCTTTTTATATATATATATATATAGGCTTAGATCTGTTACTGGTAACAAGGGACCCAGTACAACCTGCCATGTTGGCATCTAAAACCAGCTCCCTCACTAGATTTTCTGCTGGTGAGGGGGTGGTAAAAAACAAGACCTGTCAAAGAGTGAGCTTTATATAGGAGCCAACACACACACACACACACACACACATATATATATATATATATATATATATATATATATATGACGATGTGGTCTCTAGCCTTGAATGGCAACCTTCCTAGAGATGGTGTGAACATGGACAACTATGAATGCCTGAGTTGGGCATCAGGAAGATTATGTGGCCTTGTAAAACCATGCCTCAAATCATTATGAACTTATGTCAGGCAGGATCCAACTTATGTGTGAGATTAATCCCCATTTTGCCTTAAGAAAAAAAAAAAACATACACACACACACACACACTTGTAACTGATAGGTCAATTTTACTTGTCTCATTAGCACCAAATAAGTTATGATTTATGGCACTCTTTTTCGGATTCAATAACCGGAACTTGTTTATCCTGTGATTAGAAAGACACTTGCCTGTTGGCAAAGCACGTTTTCTTTTATTTCTTTTAACAGGTAGCATTAAAAAAAAAAACGAAAAAAACAAGCAGCCATGTCTTTGAACATTCAGATGACATTTTCCTACGTTTGACCCTCCCCTTGATAAAACCAATGAGCTAACAACATCCATCAGTTACATGTTCCTTTATTCTAAAAATCATTAAACACTGAACTCTCATTATACTAAAATAGATTCAGCATTTTGTTTTTATTTTTTCAAAGTTTACTTGCTTTACTCTCTGGCCTTCTCCAGGTCAAGCAGCCATTTTGTCTGGTGTAATGAATAGTGGCTCAGAATGAGAAATCAGTGGGTAAATTTCAATTTTTTAAGTTTGGCACTTACATACAATTACTCTTTGGTAAGGTATGAATTCATCTTTTCTCCTCCCTGTTAATGGGTTAAATAATAGAACTTTATGAAAAAAAAAATCATTTTCATTCTCAAAAACGTTTTTAATGCAATATTAACTCAGAAAATAGAATTATTCTTAAAATGTAAAAGAAAATGCTTGGGCTTTAAATAACCCACAAAAAAAACAATATCAATCTCCAGGTCAATGCAGAAGTATAAATGGCTACTTGAGTATACCTATCTACTAGGGTAGCTAGCCAGTCCTTGTTGCAGATGCCATCTCAGTCATATTTGTGTTTGTCCGACATCCACAGAGCTAATATTTGTTTGTACTGCAGTGATACTGAGCATATATTACAGTTTCTGGGACAATGCATGCAATCTGGTCTGATCAAATTTTTGAACAAGACCAGTACACTCAAAGCCTCTGGCACAATGGCTTGCAGCTTCATGCCATCACAATCACCAATGGCTTTCAAACAGTTTCATCTACTTGATTTCATGATGATTTTCAGGCCCCCAACAGTGCAACACTCTAAGTTATTATTATCAAGAAGTTACTTCCATGATAAATTGACCATGGTTAGATTCAAACCTAGATCTCCTGGTCAGCACAAAAATTTTGCACAACTCACTCACAGGTGAATGCTGTTTCAATTCCTATCTGTTGTCCTTCATAGGGAATGTCGGCAGTTACCAATTCTTCCTGATGTTATTTACTAAGGACAGCATAGTCTGACACAAGATCACAAATACAGAGCAATCATGAAGAATGATCTAAGAGAAGTTTCTAAATTATTTCACTATGAGGTGTGTGTCATTTCTTTCAGATAATGACAAAAGAAAGTTGTTTGAATATATCTACACTATTTTCATTGTTCGGACTATTGTCCACATCTTTATTGTCATATTCACAATGTTTCAGCTGTTGTACACTCCAGCCTTCTTCAGGTGATATAAATTAGAATTTTGAACCAAACTTTTTATTTCGTCCACAAAGGTAGATTGTTCTAGTTCCACATGCCATGCCTTTTCTGTTTCAGTTATTACCCTTTAGTAACTCAATTCTCCGGGTTTTTGTTCATCTCTGATGTGGCCAGGGATTGAACTCACAACTCTTTGGATCAAGTCACTCGATTACTTGAACCAATGCTTTTATCCACTGAGCCATGTGTTCAAAATTCCAGTGTATATCATCTGAAGAAGGCTGGAGCATACAACGGTTGAAACATTGTGAATATGACAATAAAGATGAGGACAACAGTCCAAACAATGTAAATAGTTACAATACCTCATCTCAGAAATAAAGACAGATATTGAATATATCTATTTCTATCTCCAGTAAACATTATTTTTAGTCGGGGGGACACATTTGAGTTGCTATTAATTTGCATTTTTTTTTCTTAAATGGTGAAATTAATGGCAACTTGTCTAGATTGGGATATTCTCAATTTATAGCAATAAGAAATTGTCAGATAAGAAAAAAATCCATAAAAATTGCTTTTCTTTGTTTCATGTATGAAACTGAAGCGAGCAGATATAGCTTTGTCGAGGTCTCAATGAAAAAATGTTCATTCCTTCAATATTATCAGTTGATAATTCAAATCTTGATCTATCCATGCAGCCATGGCTGAATTGGTAAAGGCACTTTTCAGCTATAGAAGCAATTTCCCTGATGAAAATGGGATACAGGTTCAATTCCTATCAGAGGCACAATCTTTTGTAGAATTTCTCAATCTAAACTAGTTGTTATTAATTTCAGTTTTAATTAAAAAAAACAGAGGTAGAGTTCAAACATGTGTACCCCACTAAAAATAACACTTATAAGAAATAATGTTGATAAAAAAAATATCAATTTATTTTACACACACACACACACACGCATATATATATATATATATATATATATATATATATATATATATATATAATTATAATTTTATCATATAGACAAAACAGTTTACTCAACAAAGATGCAACTTCATTTCGGTGCATTTCAACTGCACCTCAATGGGTGAGAACCAAAAATGCACCCATCGAGGTGTAGTTGAAATGCACTGAAACGAAGTTGCATCTTTGTAGTGAGTAAACTGTTTTTGTCTATATGATAAAATTATATATAAATAATCATCACCTTACAATCAGTATCAAGTGCTCTTTTGAATTAATGTTGTGAATGTTAGAATTTATATTTTAATTTCATTCTCATTGCGTCAGATATATATATATATATATATATATATATATATATATATATATATATATATCAACAGAAGTAAAAATGTTAGTTTTTCAGAATTTTGAAATTTAAGACTGCTTATAAATATACATCACACTAACTGAAAGTCGAGGTAAATTATGGAAGGTGCTAAGTGATGTAATTTAATGTCTAATAAATGAAAGGAAGCAAATGTTTTAGTTGTTGAATTTTTTTTATAATTATTTGTATGACTTTAGTTTGAGAAATTCATTTATGTATAATTTATTCTAAATAATAGGTTTTGAATTGCTTATGCTCGAGTTCATTATCTCGTTAAAAGATCCAAATTACTTCAAGTACAAGCTGTTAAGAATTAACTAGCTTAAAAAATAGTAAAAGATATTACTTCATCTATGGTTCTTTTAAATACATTAATTGCCTTCCATACCTTTTTGAAAAAGATCTGATCTTTGTTTAGAGGACAGATTGAAGGCAAGAGAAACAGAGGTAAATAATGCTTAACTTTGCTTGAGTAAATGGATGGCAAAATGAGGTTTAGGAGAAATAACAAATTTTATTACAAACCATAAAGGGCAGGAAATAATGGAGAGCCATGATCGTCAATGTCCTGAAGGAACACAGCACAAAAAGAGAATTGGGACATTTTTTTTTTGTTTTTTTTTTTTTGGCTTTTTTTTTTTTAATTTAATTAGTATTTCAGGTGTTCTATGATTATTATTACGTTCTATGCAGGATCAGTTTTCCCTCAAAACAAGTTGGCTTTTTGTCGATATTTATAGGCACTCCTCGAGCACGCACACAAAAAAAAAGCAGTTGTTTGTCATCCACACTGGGCATCCAGCCAATTTTCTTCATTAACTTTATGTACAGTGGGAATCAAAAGAAACCAGACACAAATTGTGAAAATTAAACAATCAAAGATTTCATTTTTATTCGGAAACTGTAAATTATTGACAATATACTATCGGAATCATATCTGTGGTTATTCAGGATTCTACTGCATGTCATCACATTCAAATTGAGAGAGTAGGTGATGAAATCTGAATGCTCCTTCTTCTTCTATGGTGATTTTTCTAAGCATAGCTTAGATGTGGCACAAGGCCGAAAGTATGGAGCACCCAGTGAAGATCAAACTCGCTATTCAGTCATAATTGTTCTAGTGAGACAAGTTTGCTAACCCTTACACCACGTCGTTCCTTTTTTTTTTTTTCCTACAATCTTCAAAAATTTAAATTCAACATCAATCACAATCTTCTGTCTTCTTAAGTCGTTCCTTTTTTTTTTTTTTTTTTTTTTTTTGTCCTTTCCCAAAATCCTCCCCCTATTCTTAGTCTTCACTTTCACTTCCTGAAACCCCTTGTTTGTTAATGATATTGTTGCCTTGCTTGGGGGTGAAATGAAAATGATTATAAAAAAGAAATTAAGAAAATTAAGAACTAAATGAATATGATATATCTGTACCTTAAATGCAGTGTTTAAAATCCCTACAGTACTAGTGATTTGACAATGCCATACAGTGGGGGTATTGTTGTATTAACTGAGAATTAACAATAATATATAAAAAAATATATGAATATAAATAAATTAATTTAATATACAAAAAAAGTTATGTTCATTCCTGAAAAAAAAGTATTAAACCATGTGCTGTGTTCCTTTCAGGACGTTGGTGATCATGGCTCTCCACAACTTTCTGATCTTTGTACCTCTAATGTTTCTCTTTTCATTATCTTTCCCTCTCCTCCTATCCATTTACATAAACTTGTTAGTTAGATTATGCATTGCTTTCCTCTGCCCTTGCTTATGGCCATGTTGACATGTCAGTTCTCTGATCACTGAAGTTAAGCAACATAATGGGTGACCACTTGAGAATATCAGGTGCTGTAAGCTTAGATATGCTGGTATGAATCCAGCTCTTCTCCTCCCAGATATGGGTTAAATAGTAAAACTTGTATCAGGTTGAAACATTGATTCTTGACCAATCACTGGAATTAAGTAACATTGAACCTGGTCAGTACCTAGATGGGTGGCCACTTGGGAATATCAGGTGCTGTAAGCTTGAATGTGTGGGTAATGATTCCAGCTCTTCCCCTCACAGATATGGGTTAAATAGTAAGACTTGTCAGGAAATCATTATCTCCAAAATCATTTTACATTCCCAAAATGTTTCAGCTTTAAATAACTTCAAAAAGGTTGATAAACCATAAAAATCAAATCAAAAAACTCCTCTTGCTTTCAGTATTGTCTTATATGTCAGATTTACCTCATTCCTTATGTGCCCAAGAAATGTCAACCCTTTCTGATTCTAAGTATAAATATCCTTTTTGTTTGCATTTTCCTCAAATCTACCTTGTTACTCACATGTTCAGTCAATGTTCTCAGTATCTTTCTGTAGAATCACATTTTTATTGCTTCAGTTTTTTCTATATCAGTGATGAGATTGTCCAGTATTCACTGCCATATAGGAGCACTCATACAGCATAACAATTTAGTACTCTTTTCTTTGTTTCTTATGAAATTTTCCTGTTATTTTGCCTAACTTTTGGATGGCAACTTCATGGTCATGCTGAAAATAGAGCATGCAAAAGTTATAAGCAACTAGACCTCCATTCCATTGTCAGTTGTCCCAGATCAAAATATGAATGTAAATTTCTTGCATTAAATGCACTAAACACAGATTACATCCACTTTGGAGATTTCAATTTGAAGTTTTTAATTGGGAGACTAAATTTAGAGAAGACGATAAAGATCATGATAGCATACAAAGAATGAGCCAACATGAAATCACTAATGAACTTGGAATATTGTGTGAGGAAAAGCCTACTGATGTCTTGAAATGTTTTAAACAGGTAAAAAACTAGAAGATCTTCAAAATTAGACAAGAGATCAAAGAAAGCTAATTAGGTTCTTGGTATCCAAACCCAAACTAACAACTTAGGTATTTACCAATGCTTCCCCATTGTGACGGGATGCGACACAGGGTCAGGCTTAACATGGGGAACCTGAGTGTGTACAGTTAGACCAAGTACAAAAATTGCCCAAGCTCCTACAACCATCAGTTTTGCTGGCCTCGGTGGTGACCACTGCCCCCCCCCCTCTGTAGTGCAATGAGAGGGTGCAGCTTCAGGTAGCTATTCTCCAGGACCAACAACCTCAAAATATTATTTTCCTCCGCTGCGTTTCTGTCCGCAGCCTGAGGCCACAACCGAGCCACATTCTGCCTGAAGACACACACACAACTGAGAGAGGATATGCATCCTATGGCAGGGCCATGGAACATTTAACTGCTTGTCTAATAATGGACACAAGCAGTATTACCTAAGGATATGTCAGTGGGCATGTGCACCTCTCGACAGCCCTGTCATATTTAGTCAATATCAAAATGAATTCCTTGTCTTGAAGTGATGGTTAGCAAGCTAGTTGTGCAGTAAGTGTGATCTTTATTGAGCACACCTCACACTCGTGGCCTTGTACCAGACTAAACTATGCTGAGTAAATAACTATACATCTGTTCCAACTATGATCTTCATTGTTGTTGAGATGCTGGTCTTTCTTGATTGAAATTTTAAAAAATTAATCAGGTTTGTTTAGACAGCAAAATGTGCAGTCATGAAGTACTAACCTTTCCAAATTGAAAGATTTCTTTTTAAGATTTTTCTTTTTTTATAAATCCTTGATCATTTGTTCCTGAATTATGTTTTTGGTTAAAATCCTTGCAGTAAATATTCTCAAGTTTAATCCTTTTGCACAGCAAATACTTATGGCTTAGAATTCATTAAGGTCTGAAAGCATCTTGTATTAAAGACAAACAAAGTAGTAACAGATCAAATGCAAATATAACAAAGTCCCAAATATCTCACTACACACACACACACTAATATATATATATATATATATATATACACACACACACACAATTTAATTTATATAGATAAATATATACACATTTTAATTTATTTACACACACACACACACACACACACACACAGGTGTGATGGTAAATGTTCATATTTTATATTTTTAATGTGCATTGTTTTGTTTTTTTTTTATTTTTGTTATTGTTGACTGCACAGTATAGTAGGGTCAGTTGGGCACTGTCTGGGAGAGAAAGAGCATCATGATGTAATTCACTCTGCCAAAAATTTGAAAACTACATGCTTTACTGCTTGGCCTTTGCACCGGTAACTCCAATACAAACATCTCATAGTGCTTGGGTGTCAATCTGAGGACAGTGCGGAGGATTTGGAAAGAGTTGGATCAGTCTAATGTGGATTACAATAGTACAGCAGCTAGGAAAACTCACTCTGATCATTCTGATAAGAAAAGTACTCCTAAATTTGTTGGTGATTCAACATGGAGACCCTACATCAAGTGCCTTGTGGAGGTAGTGCTGCCCTGGGTCAAGAGGGTGGCTGCTGGAAGACCCTACATTTGACAACAGAACTCTGCACCATGCCACACAAGTAGGAGAACCGTCATAGCTGTCAGACAATTTCTGCAACCACATCACCCCTTACATCTTGCCACCTAACCCCACAAACTGCAACCCCCTTGATTATTATATGTTTGAAATATAATTTTGTTGAAACTACTCACAACATATTACATTGCATCTAGACATATGGTTCTGTTGTTAATATTTAGTCCTCTCGCGTTGTATGATATCATAATCATGAACTTACAAACTGCATCTGCTATTCTTTGACTGTTATCATCATATAGCAGTCTTCTATGTCAACACAACAAAATATTATTTTCAATGGTGAATCTTTTTTAAAATGTCCATACAACCACTCTGAAGATGGGTCATGTGAGTCGAAAGCTTAGATCAAGCTTTAATAAAAAGTATCCAAATGTTGAACAATTTTTGTCTATATTTTCACCCGAAATTAAAGTAAACATAGGAATATTAGAATGGCTCATGATCAGATATAGTAGACATTTATTGTCTTTTATATTTAACAATATATATAATGTGTGTGTGTATTATAACACTGAGCCTTTCCAATCATTAAAGTACTTGCTCTTTGCTAGCTTTCACATAGGTTTAGCCCCAAGATAAACAGTTTTTCATTTGTTTTTCTAATTAGTTGAAAAATCTTCTTTTTTCTTTTTTTTTTTTAAACTTAATTTTATAATCTTTACAATCACGAATTTACTCTCTCCCCAGTCTGCATTCTTTTAAGACCTGGAGGCTCCTGACTTTTGCTTCTCTAAGTAATATTTGTTCTTTTTTACAACTCCATCCTTGTCTTTCTGATTCTTTTTCTCTCATCCACTTAAATTTGTCAAATACATTACTCCCAGTTTTTCTCTGCATCTGCTTCTTTTATAATAAAGTCCACCCAATACAAGGCTCGAGAGCAACTCATTGTAGAGAGTTATTGAACAAGGGCTGTGATACAAATGTAAAAGGAGATAGAAGGAAGCGACAAATGAGGAGGATAGCTGACAATTGTCCTTTGAATTAAAGAGATTAAAATTGTCATGGCCAAGGAAGCATCCATGCAAGACTTTCTTCTATAAAGTAGCAGTTCTCGGTGTGGGTGAAGCTGTCTGAACAGAACTTCCTCTTTACAAATGGCATATAAAGGAAATGTGGTTGATTTGATTCTGTGAATCTAATATGGTGTGTCTGAACTATAAAAGTCTGAACTCGTGGGATGAAAGGAATGTAGTTCATCTGAACATTTGACATGGAAACAGCAATAGAGTATCAGTAGCTTTGCAACATTATGTCTGTGGGGAAAGAGGCTGTAGGGCGGAAAATAAGTCATCCCCTACAAGATCACATAAATGATTTTGAACTCGCTCAAATCTGGAAAGTGAGGATTATATAACTCCAGCACAGACATATCAGCAATATTGCATTTTTTTCTCTAATCTGACTCTAAGATAAAGCATGATAGGAGGAGCCAGATACTTTCTGGAATGGTTCAAAGTGCTGACCATTTTTTTCTTGCAAGAGATTGTATCTATAAGTTCCACTTGAGGTCTTAGGTGAATTTCCTTTGAATATGCCCTGCAGCATATAAATTCTTTCAATTCTAATTTCCTCATCATATGTCTTCAAAATTTCAGTTGCCTCTTTCTGATTGTTAGTGGCATTTTATTTTATCCAGGGTTTGTTTTTATGAGAAGTTAAGTTCCAGTTTCAGGCATTCATTATATTCCCTTAGACACAGATATACCTGGAGAAAAGCATGAATCCTCCTCTTCCCCCTCTCAGCTATGGGTTAATTAGAAGAACTTTTATCAGTAAATAATTATTATCTTCAAAAAAATTCTTACATTCTCAAAATGTTTTCCGGCTTTGAATGAAATGCAAAAGGTTGAAAAGACATTAAAAAAACAAATCATTCAATCAATCATTGTTAGTGTCAGTTTTTCTTTTTTTGCTTGTTTTTCCTTTTTTTTATTGCTTTTTTGTTTGTTTTTATCTTCTTTCTATTTCTCTTTTTCCTTTTTTCTTTTTCTCTTTTTCCTTTTTTCTTTCTTTTTTTCCACTTTTCTCTTTTTCTCTTCTCTTTTTCTTTTTTCCTCTTTTTCTTTTTTCCTCTTTTTCTCTTTTTCCTCTTTTTCTTTTTTCCTCTTTTTCTTTTTTCCTCTTTTTCTCTTTCCTCTTTTTCTCTTTTTCCTCTTTTTCTCTTTTTCCTCTTTTTCTCTTTTTCCTCTTTTTCTCTTTTTCCTCTTTTTCTCTTTTTCCTCTTCTCTTTCCCCTTTACCTCTTTTTTTTCTTCTTTTTCTCTTTTTCTTCTTTTTCTCTTTTTCTTCTTTTTCTTTTTCCCTTTTTTCATCTTTTTCTTTTTTCCTTTTTCCTCTTTTTTCTTTTTCCCTTTTTCCTCTTTTTCTCTTTTCCTCTTCTTCTCTTTTTCTCTTTTTCCTCCTTTTTCTTCTCTTTTTCCTCCTTTTTCTTCTCTTTTCCTCCTTTTTCTTCTCTTTTCCTCCTTTTTCTTCTCTTTTTCCTCCTTTTTCTTCTCTTTTTCCTCCTTTTTCTTCTCTTTTTCCTTCTTTTTCTTCTTTTTTTCTCTTTTTCCTTCTTTTTCTTCTTTTTTTCTCTTTTTCCTTCTTTTTCTTCTTTTTTTCTCTTTTTCCTTCTTTTTCTTCTTTTTTTCTCTTTTTCCTTCTTTTTCTTCTTTTTTTCTCTTTTTCCTTTTTTTCTTTTTCCTTTTTCTTTTTTTCTCTTTTTCCTCTTTCCTTTTTTTCCACTTTTCTCTTTTTTCTCTCTCTTTTTTTCTCTTTCTCTCTTTTTTTTTTTTTAAAAAAAAAAAATGTGTTTTTACATTTTAATTAAAGTTATGTCTTGGTTTCTTCTTAAAACTTTCACATTTTTAGCATAATCTCTCCATAGTATTCTCAAAATTTGTCAGTAGAACCACATTTGTCATTTAATGTTTTTACATTTTTTTCTTTGTGTTCATCCACTGCCATAAAAGTTCATATTAAGTTTTGTTTAAACTTTATGGTAGTGAGTTTAGAGGCTTCTTACTGCCATTTTCTCTCATAAACAAGAAAAAAAAGAAATCACTTTTTTCTTCATTTGAAACCCTCTTTCCACAAAGATCCTGTATATTAACTTCTACAGAAAGTAGTATTGCATTTAAAATATGGAAATCTGTAACGAAACAAAATTACTGTAAAATTGAGATTTAAATAGAAAATCAAACCTGCCTGGTTTATAATTTAACATTTCTTCCATGATTCTTTTTTTTTTTTTTTTTTTTTTTTTTTGTCTATCTCCAAAAGAAAACAAAACCATACTCTATACTTTCAATGTTTCTACTCTGAAATTTTATTTCTTTTATTTTTTCCTCTTCAATAGGAGTAGATTGGTTCACCTATCACTCAGTTCAGCCTGCTTACCAGTCTTTTGAACAGTTGTAGCAGTTTATTCCTTGTTTCCTGTTTAGGATTGAGTTTTTACAGTTCCTTTCTGAAGTCTTTTCCATTCTCTTTCACTCCCAGTAGCCCCTTGTATCTTAGTGGCATTATCACCTTGCTTGGAGTGAATTGATTAAAAAAAAAAGTGCTAGCCCCTGGAGATTCTAACTCTGTGCAGCACATTGCAATTATACTCTAAAGTTGATAGTCATGAGTTTCTCTGATGTCTTTGCATCACCAGCTACAAGTTACTGTGCACTTCTTTTTCCCCTTTACCTACATATGTAGGTTCACTTAGCAAACCAGATGTGTCAAATTGGTCCCTATTAGGAGATCAATAAATTCTAACCTTTGTTCCATGAGGCTTTGTAGCATTTATGATTTAAGATGAAGTTTAACTCATGGGAAAACAAAGACTTTAATGAGTTTCATATTCATAATTTCATGCTAAATGATTTTATTAACGTTATTATACCATGCAAAAATATACATTTCTATATGGATTTCTGGGATGAAGAGTTAACATTATTTACGCTATTAACTTTCAGACTATTGTCCTCATCTTTGTTGTTGTCATCGCAACATTTCAACCATTGTGTCTTCTGGCTTTCATTAGGTATATGTGTGTAATAAGGAACAAAACTAAAGTACCTTGGTGAAGGTTTTAATAAACAGAGTAACCCACAATGGATCTAAGAGCAAATAAGAATACAAATAATAGAATATATATATATATATATAAATAAAATTACAATAAAAAGTGGATAATTCCAGAAGAGTCTAAAATGGAGGACAGTTATTGCTTATGACAGTATGTCAAACCAAGTAACTCACAGGGAATTCCAAACTGAACCCTTTATTTAATCTACAGGGGTAGACTGTTCTTGTTCCACTGCCTATGTCTAGGGATATCATGTCTATTTTTTTGGTACTGTTTAGTTATTGCTATCCAATTACATCATTAGCAAGTTGAAAAATAAAGCTTCTACAAGTTTGCAATATTTGTTTATTTGTAAGGTTGGATGTTATGCTATAGCTATAAACTGTTAAATGTGTTAAAAATACATAAGTATTATCCAACTACATCTTTAGAAAATTAAAAAAATAAAGATTGTAGAATATTTTTTTAACCCTAATTGCATATATGATAAATTGGACTTTTCAATTTGCGGGTAACCTTTTACAAAAACTAAACCAAATTAGTATTTTTTTTTTTATTACTTTTGAACAAACGTTAATTGATTTGACACAGGAACATAAGGTTAAAAATGTCATAACCCTTACATATATATATATATATAAAACAGATAATAATGACACTATAAGAATACAGTTTTCAATATAAAATATATATACAAGGCAAGATACAAAATACAATACATAAAAAAAGTGATACTTAAAATTCACTGTTTTTTCTCCAATTTAATTTGATGTGCACACACTGTTTATTTGTTTGTAGTCACACACTCATCAGACAAGGGAACTCAATTCTGTAATTACATTACAGAAATGATTTTCTCAATTGCATTACAGAATTGTACAACCATCAACAAATAAACAGAACATGCATATGAAATGATAATGGCTCGAACTTGAAAATTAGGAGTTCCAATTCCAGTCAGGTTCCCTATATACACTTACACCCAAATAACCTTGGGAAAGGTATGAATCCACCTCTTCTCTCCCCCCAGATATGGGTTAAATAATAGAATCTGTATCAGTAAATAATTATCTCCAATAAAATCCAGACAATCCAAAAATATTTTCTAGCTTTAAATAACCTGCAAAAGGTTGAAAAGCCATTAAAAAAAAAAAAAACTATCAATCAATTTTTTTTTTTTTTTTTTTTTTTTTTTGACTTTGGAAACTTACTCATGTAAAACTGCATGGAAAGGTATGCATATAAGTGATGAATCATAGTCAGGATCACTGAGTCAATGTAAAGGATCCTTTCTGTAGTTGTATATGCTTCACCAGGGTTACAAACAGTTTTGAATTCAGAGTTTTCCATTCTGCCACCCAAGGCTATACAACTGAATGTGTCCTCCTATTTACTCATAGCAGGGGAGATAACAGTTGGGTTCATAGTTTTCCCAAGGGTATTAGTACGTAAGTGAATGTCATTACATCAACCAGAATTAGGACTGGATTCTGAATATTTGGTCTTTTTAATTACAAGAATATTCAGTCTATCAGACGTTACTTATGGCATGACCTGTTAGACAGCTTTTGCTTAACAAAAAAAATAGTTTTATACAGAGGGAATGGCATTTATTTTATGCTAAGAACAAGGATTGCTGGAAGTTTATCAGATTGAAAGACTTTCTCAAATCTGACCAAACACCAGAGTTTATTTTGGAAGCGCTTTTAATCAAAGAGAGACATTTTTAGCACCTCTTTATAGTAATAAAATGTTAATGTTTTCATTGTCAAGAATTGGAAGCCCTAATGACTGAATGCCAGATGAGAGGAATTACTTCATTACAAAAATTCACACACAGAGATGGGGGGGGGTGCTAAAAGTTATCAAACCTAATAAACATTATTTTGGTCATATTTTATCATGTGATCAAAAAATGCTCATTTTTACTTGATTCTTGGTTGGGCTGAAAACGTTTCAGTCCCTCCTTGTGAATGTTTGTCTGTGTATCTTATTACCTTAAATGTTATTTAAAGAATTACCCATGCTTGAGCAAGCAACCTTGTTTATTTACAAATTAATATTTAAATAAAAAGAGTTATCGTCTCAAAAAACACATGTAACCACACGAATAACGTTTTCGTAAATAAGAAACACTGTCAGATTAAAAAAGAAAATCCATTCATTGTTTATATAATTAGAAGGTTGCTACATGTTGCAGTAGTATGAAAGACCATTTGCAGAAGATAGTTACCACTGAGTGTGTCAGATTGCTGAGTGTATTGTAAATAGTAGAAAATTCAAATCTAATTAATAATTATTTTAGAGCCAATAAGGAAAGCTTCTTCTAAAAGCTTCTAATTCGGTCTTCAAAGGCTCCAGCCGACATCATCCGGATAAGTTGCTATAGTTTAAAAAGAAACGCCTTTCTTAGATTTATGGACCAATCAGAAAGACTTTCAAAAAGCAGCTGATCTTCTCCGTCTAAGCTTTATAAAAGGAACGTTTTCCTTCACTAGAATCAGAGTCGCGTCTGTTCGTTCGTCTTTCCATACCGTAGACACACACACACACACACACACATATATATACATATACACACACCGTCTAGTTAGGTATCCACTTTGTAAACTACACACACTCGTATACATTACACTCACAGCGTTCATAAAATTTACTTTCTTCAGCGACTGACTATAATTTCTTGTTCAATATGAAATAGCCATTTGACTTTGCTCCGTCTTCGAAAACGAAGATTTTGTCTCGTTTGTCAACTGTTATTGAAATCTTGCGTTACTCCACTTGGCTTTGCCAAAAAACGCCCATTGCAGCGGCGCTCTTTAAAAAAAATCAAACATTTCATTCATCTTTCTCTTTTTTTTCTCTTGCTTTCGAGTATAGTAGCACGTAGGTTAGGTGTACCACTCTGGGGCACGATCATTTTCGTGGTCTCCTGTTAACTGAACACTCACTCACTCACTCACAGCACATTCTTACAGCTAATTTCAATATTTTTTCCTTTCCTTTCAATTGTGTCCTTTTTTAATAACATGCATTAATTGTCGTTTGTTTTAAATTCCATGTTTTGTGTTAGTTATTTTGGTGTTACTATAATATGATATCTACCGTTCATTTTCTACCATCGTATGATATCTACCGTTCATTTTCTACCATGGTATATCTACGGTCCATTTTCTACTTTGGTATGATATCTACCGTTCATTTTCTACTATGGTATATTTACCAATTGTTCGAAGCATGAAATATGTTGAAGCTAGGAGATAAGGTAAAAATCAAAGGACTGGTCATGTATTAAAAAATCATTAAACAATTTTTTAACAAAAACTTTCAAAAAATCATCAAATAGTGATTTTAATGTTTGTAAACTGATTTGATGTCATTAAAAATCAGTAAACAGTTCATCGTTTTTCCTGAGTATTTTCCAGCAATGATGAGTGCATCGTCATTTTCGGTAGGTCGCAAATACTTCGGTAGATATTATACCGTTATTTTTACCCCGAATCACATGAGTCCACCAATATTGTCTATGGAACAAATGTTCCTTTAGTCCATAAATATTTACTATAAATCGTCCATACACCTCGCAAAGAGGGGATTCAGGCAACAGATCAAAGCTTTTGAATTCTCGTTCTTTTGTTCACTCATTGTTTAAATTTTGA
This sequence comes from Acanthosepion pharaonis, assembly GCA_903632075.3. Lineage (NCBI taxonomy): Eukaryota > Metazoa > Mollusca > Cephalopoda > Sepiida > Sepiidae > Acanthosepion > Acanthosepion pharaonis. The sequence continues at coordinate 1,446,441 of CAHIKZ030004626.1, read as the reverse complement.
TTTCAAGGTTTTTGTTTCAACTCACTTATCACAAGGCTACATTTTTATTGGTAAAATACTTTTAGACTCTGTAAATTCACTCCAGCCCTAATCTCCTCACGACCCTTACTGACAACACCCTGTAACCTTGTCAGGAGTGGGCTACCGGGTGCTATGCCTTGCCAAAGGGCAATTCGTGATTTGATTCGTTTTGAACCCTGAAAAAGCACAATAGAACATCACATGCAGTTTACTATATTAAGAGCAATCATTTGTGTTCACTAGATGATCGTGTAAAGGTGCCAATGATTGCTTATGAGTCCAATTAAACTAACAATTGCTTTTCAATGGCCAGCAACATGTATGATTCCAGATTCTCATCAGACAGCGAATTTTTTTACTTTGTCTTTATATTTACCTTTGAAAATGTCCTCTCACATTGGACTTGAGTAACTGATAGTGTGCAGATGACTTTATAAAGTTTTTATTCCTTTTTATTACTAAAACAGTTGTCTGTGTTTGTTTCGTTATTGCATTTTTATTTGATATAACAGTTATCTGTTAATGTGTAAATTGTTCAGTAACGTATTTTGAAATATCTATTCTGTGACATCCATCCATCACACCCTCTAAAATAGCCATACATTGAGCGATCAAAATCAAATTTTAGGGAGAAGTACAAACAGTTAAGTGGGTACAAAATAAGTTGGTTTTACTAGGTTGTGTAGTTTAGTGCAATAAATTTTCATTCATTTTTGTTGGAAAAATTAAGTTTTATTATTTAATACTCCCACTATTTTAAAAAAAACAATTTAATTAAAATAAACACTTATGCAAAAAAAAAAACTAATATTGCATTTTTATTAAATAACTTTTCTTTAAGTTTTTATATACAAGAATCAAGTTTAGAGTTCGCCATGTGTTTGGAAGAACTATAAATAAATCACAAGACCAAACATTTACAAAAATTGGAATTTTCTCCAGAAAGAAATATTTACACATGGCCAGTTGTATGTTGCATTCTCAAGAGTAGGAAATCCTAGGAATTTATTCTTCGCTGTTAAAAAGTAAAAAAAAATATATATAAGTTTTCTTAAAAATTATTATTTACCGTGAAGTCCTATAAAATTAAATTGAATAAATTATTAAACAGCGAAATAGGTTTTTTGTCGAAGTATTTTTCAGACAAATCAGCTTATTTACTTTTCATTGGTTGGTTTGCGAAATTGAACGAAACGAAGAGTTTGTTAATCTCGACAAAAATGTTAGCGATAATTTCAACAATATTAAATGCAGTGAGGGTTTCAACACGCGTTGCAAAATATTCTACTTAAAATTGAAAAAAATAAATAATTCAATTATAACATTTATATATACATTTGATATCATTGCCAGTAATATGTACAGTACATGTAATTACTAAGAAAAATACATTTTATTCACAAACATTTTAATTGTACCCTTTTTTCTATGTGTATTTGCGTTCTTGGTAAGACGATAAACTACATCCAACAACAAAGCCTCTGATCAGGAGGTTTTACGGAGCGTGGAACTACCTCTTAATTGTTGGTGTTCCCAGGTTCACCCTGACCCATGGTGATAGCACCTGTTAGGACCCCAGCTATGTTTTGTGGGAAAAGAATGTTCCTTTTAGACCTCTAAGTTCAAATAAGTATGTGAAAAAAGAGTGGGTATATATATATATATATATATATATATATATATATATATGCAGAAAGAAAACAGATTTACATACGCGATGTAAAGAGTTTGTTGAAATTTCAGCTGTGTTGCTGGAAGGAGGTTAAACGATCGGAGACAGTTCCTTTTGAAGTCGTAAGTAACCGAAAATAACTTTGTTGAAAACGAGTACGTTTACTGAATTGTTTATGCAAAGTACTAGAGGCTCTAATTAACTCTCAATTGGTTAAGCACCTCACATCGCAGTGTTTTCTTTCAGATAAGCAATATGGTTTTCGCTACTTAAGGTTAACTGCTGATATGTTAACGTTATTGCTGAAAAAAGCTTTAGATTAGGAGCTACATCCGGTCCGCGAAGGCTTTTTGTCCAGCCCACCAACTTTAACACCTGGACACAATTTAATTTGTGGAACAAGTTGCAGAAACATATCAATTGGAGTTAATCAACTTATAATGCAACAAATTTTTAAGATCAAAATATAATTACGAATCCACTGCTGACTTATACAAGAAATATGTTTTGCCAAGAGAGGAGAATATAAAAACCTGTTGAATGGTATCATTATTTGGAAGTACATATGCTTGTGAACAACTTTTTCAAAAATGAAATATATTAAAATCGTTTTTCGAACAAGTTTAGGTGATGACCACCTCTATAATGTTTTGCTCCTGTTGCCAACAAATATTTCACCTGATGTGGAGAAGTTATTGAACTATAAGCAGAAACAAGTGTCTCATTAAATAATTTGCCATTTTAACTGTATTTCATTTGTAGTAAGAAATTTGCATTATTTGTTGACTGTGTTAGTTGTTATCCTGTTATACCTGCAGTAAAATAGGGAAATTTGTTTAAATAATATAACATTAACTTCGTTGTTTTTCCTTTAAACCTCCAGACCAAGACAGTCTTCTGGACGTAGCGGTCAGGGGTCGAGACAAAGTATTATAGTAAATTTGATATTATGGCCCTTCTCCAAGACACTGCATAGCTTTCTGGCCTTCTCACTCCTGCTTTAGATAATAGTAAGGTTTGGGATGTTGCTTTGGATATCACGAAGGCATTTAACAGGGTTTTAAATGCTGGTCGTCTTCAAAAATTGAAAGGTTATGGTATTTCTGGACGAGTTTTTGAACTGATTCAGTTTTTCTTTTTACATCGTGAAATGAAAGTTGTCTTGAATGGCCACTCTTCTAGATCTTTTTGCATAAATGCAGGTGTTCCCCAGGGCTCTATTCTTGAACGTACGTTGTTTCTAATTTTCATAAATGACCTTTCTGATGTAATCAATTCTAAACTCAGCATATAGGCTGATGACACAACTATTTACTACTGTCTTAATAATAAGTCTGATGGGTTCGATAAAGGCAAATTGGCAGCTGATCTCAAAAATGGTTTACAATCTGCTGTTAACTGGGGAAAAGAATGGTGTGTTAATTTTAATGCCTCCAAAATAAAACTGCTCCATATTAATCATCTGAGAGACCCCCTTCCTTCCATGGCTGATGCTAACCTCCAGGTGAGTAACTCGTTGCACCTTCTCGAGCTAACATCCTTGACTGAAATGAAGTGGAAAGAATTATATTAAATCCATTGCTAGCACTGCTGCTAAGAAAATTGGTTCACTGTATAGAGAATTATATCTCTCGAGAATTTATCTTACATATCTACCATTCATCCATGCTTAATATTGCTGCCACATATGGTCCGGTGCTCCTGATAAACATTTAAAGATTCTTGATAAATTTCAAAGAATAAACAATATTAATGGTCTTGGCGTCTCAGCTCCGTCTTAAAGTTGCTTCCCTGTGCCCTTTCTATAAATACTTTCATGGTAATTGTTCAGATGAGTTCTTCACAATGGTATGAATTTAAGCGCAGTACTAGACTGGCAACAAGGTCTCACTAATTTACAATTGAATTGGTTACATGTAACTGTAACTAAGTTTCTTTTTACATTATTCGGACTATTGTCCCCATCTTTGTTGCCATATATATCACAACATCTCGGCTGATGTACGCTCCGGCCTTCTTCAGGTGGTTGGAATGTCAAACTGAACACTTTGTTTCGCTCGCTGGGGTAGACTGTGCTAGTTCCATGTGCCATGTCTAATGGATGTCAGTTATCAGTTATCTCCTGTTAATTCCCCTCCCCAATTATCCACTGCCTTAACCATTGTGCCATGTGTTCTCAAGGACACATGGCTCAGTGGATCAAGGCGTTCGTTAGCTCATCTCAGAAATACTAAGTTTCTTTTCTCGCACTTCTTGCTTGTTGAAAAGTTTTCTGGCCCCATGCTTTCTAGTTATCTTTTCATTTAAATTTTTGAATATCAATGTCAGTCGTTATCTACTGTCTTCCTGATTACTCTTCTATTGTTCTCGCTTTTTAGTAATTTTTTTAAAATACTTTCACACCCAGTAACCCCTTGTATCTTAGTAGATTTACTGCCTTGCTTGGGGTGAATTCGATTTGGTAAAAAGTGCAATCCGTGAAGTTCCAGGCTGGTTTGAATTTGGTTTTCCTTCTAGACTGGTTGCCAACCAATGCTAACGGACCCAAACTAACCGGTTAGTCACCCATAGCTGGGGGCGGAAAAAATGGATTCATAGCTTTCCCAAGGATATTAGCATGTAAGTGAATGTAATGGATTCGACTGGAATTCGAACTCTGCTCGCCGACTCCTTAATTCGAAGCGCTATCCATTACTTCGTCTTACTGGGTGCAATTTTAGTTTAATGTAGCTAATAAAATCTGGGTTGATCTAAGCAGTGACGACCAACAGTCTGCCATCACCAAAAGACGAAATTTTGAGAGGAACTTGTGAAAGAATTTGTTGCAAAAGCCGGAAGGCATCGGAACTCTTTCAGAACATTTTAGAATGTCATGATGAAGATGGGTTGATCTAGAAATAATTCCTGGTTTTTATGTTTTATATCATTTTAAGAGATCCGTTAAATATTGATCGCATGGACTTAATGCTTTTCCAAATCATGCCAACGTTTCGTTACATTCCCTGACCTTTCTACCATAGCGTTGCAATCTCACAAAAGAAATGTCGAACGCCCTTTCTGAAAATCTGCTTTAAATGGCTGCCAGAGCCCCTGAAATTAAATGCTGAAGATATATTAATTCTTGATTGTAAGTATTAATTGGTAATTAGTTCGAATGTACAAACAATTACATACACATGTGCAGGTAGTGTAACGGACATCCACGCTGAAAGGAAAATCGGTGAGTCGAGTTCTAATTCCAGCCTAGCTTCCAGCACTCATTTTAGCACAAATATCCCTGGGAACGAAAAAATCTGCCCCCCAACTCATGAGTTAAATAGTAAGGTAGACTGGAGTGAAAATCAGTCTAAGATGGGTTCTCCTGCCTGTGTGGTGTGGTGCAGAGTCCTGTTGCCAGACATAGGGTCTTCCAGTAGCTACCCTCTTGACTCAGGGTGGAATTATTTTCTCAAGATACTTGATGTGGGTCTCCGTATTAAGTCTAAGGATCTCACCAACAAATTCGGGAGTTCTTTTCTTATCAGAACGATCAGAATGAGTTTTCTGAGCTGCTGTACCTTCGTAATTACCATTCGACTCATCCAACTCTTTCCAAATCCTCTGCATTGTCCACAGATTGACACTCAAACACTCTGAAATGTTCGTATTGGAGCTTCCGGCGCGAATTCCAAATAGTACACATATGCCGTTTCCAAATATCTGGCGGAGTGAATTGTGCCAACTGACCCTACAATATTGTGCAGTCGACAAAGTAAAAAACAACGCGCATGCGCGAAATTAAAAATATAAAATGGCGACATTTACCCATCGCACCCTCTGTGTATATATATATATATATATATATATATATATATATATATAATAATTTTAAAGAAAAACAGTCCACTTTAAGGTACCATTATAATAATTTATTTCACCAGAGTCCTTTTAAAGGATCATCAGATAGCACTTCCAAAAATGGAATGAAACGAAAAATGAAATTAAAATTGATGGGTAGTGTAAGTTTTTGTAATTTAACAGAGTGTAAAAGGGATAATTAAAGAGACATGGTAGAGTATAGGGAGGGATTAATTATTAAATATTAGCTCTAGATTTACATTGAGCTCTCAGGATTTCATCCTTCTTGGGATTACCTATACGGATTACCAAGTTCTTCATAACTTATATATTACGTGCATGTGTGTATCTACACACCTGCACGTAATGAGGGTCCCTTTTTATATGTACGTGGTTGTGGCGTTCATATGAAAGATTGTGAGTGACTTACATTTCAAGAGTTCGTTATCATACGTTGATTTGGTAGTTATTAGATATGCTTGTGTGTAAGGGTATTGTATGCTGTAGAGTGGCAAAGTGACACATCCCATATCTGTGACATCCTTTGGGTAAAAGAAAGAGAATGAGTCTTTTGCGCCTTTTCCTTATATATTGCTTTGGCAAACCTACCTTGCAGTTGTTAAGAGAAATTCTTTGTTAGACAAAAGGGGTAATTCCACACAATAATTTTTTTAAAAATCGGTAGGATAGCTTTCAACCTTTTCCTTTCTTTTTATTTCCACTTCATTTTCTTCATTTTTCCCTTTGCTTTCTTTTTGCTTCCCCTTTTCTCTCTCCTTTTGTTTGCTTGTTTTTTTTCTCTTTTCTTTTCCTTTCTTTTACCCATGCATCTTTCTCCATATTTTAGAATACCATTCAACTCTTCCAAGAATTTTATCAAATTCAAAGTTGCGTTGTAGAACTGTCATTCTGATTTGATCAATATTCCAACAGTCTGAATCTGCCAGTCTATAATTCCAATTCCTGACAGAAAATGAATGAATCGGTTTCCTTTTGACACAGAATGAAGGTCAGCAAGCCAGTTTTATTGGATCATTTGCTTACACAATGAATTCGATGTTTACAGAACGCGTTTTTATTTTAAAAAATGATGCCTCACCATCAGAACATTACTGCTTTTGGTGAATTCTATCTAGGTACCCTTCTTTTAGGATCTTATGCCAAACTAAAGCTTAGGAAGATCACCCACCGTGGCCAAATGGCAAACAAACCAGTCTTCTTGACTATTTCACTAGTGATGTAAGTTCTCACGTGTGCTCAAGTATTGTGGTCTTTTACCAGATTTAAGTAAATTTACCAAATAGCCATTTGGAATTGGAGTGAAAGCAGTGATAGCTTCTATGTGCTGTATCCTTTCAAGACGTGGGTAAACATGGTTCTCCACAACTTCCTGTCCTTTGTAGCTCTTCACAATGTTTCTTTTTGCTATCTCTCCTAATCTATGTTCTGCCAAACATTTACACAAGCTCGTTAGGTACATTCTGTGCTGATTCTCTTTGTCCCTCTTGCCTTCAACATGACCTGTAAGTGTCAAATTTTCCAAGCCTTCTTTCTTCATCATGTGCCCTAGAAATGTCAATTGTCTCTTTCTAACTAGAAGTATAAGTGTCCTTTTTATTTCCATTGTCTCAAAAACTTCGTCGTTGCTCACAAGTTCAGCACACGGTATTCTCAACACCCTTCTGTAGATCCATATTTCTGTTACCTTAAGTTTCTTTTTCATTTGCGTGGGGAGTGTCCAGCATTCACTGTCATATAGGAGGGCCGATATTACATAACAGTTCAGCAGTTTTTTTTTTCTTTATTTCTATCGAAACTTTCCTGTTTCTTAATACTTTGCTTACCTTTTTGAAGGCATCTTTCACTATACTAATGCGCCTACATGTTTTGGTGTCGAACTTTCCTCTGTTAAAAAACACTTCCCTGACATTTAAATTGTTGTACTTGCTTGATTTTGATGTTTTCAATACACAGGGTAAATTTCGAGCTGACAACCATACATTGTCTTCTTACAATTGATGCTTAGTCCTTTCTTCTCGCTTTCCTTTACTACTTTCTGTAGGAACGCATGTAGTTTACTTTCTGTGGCTGCTATAAACACTGTGTCATCTTCATATCTTATATTTTTAAGATTGTGGTTGTCCATAATGAATCCTGATAGAACTTAGAATTTTCTTAGGATATGCTGCACTAACGGTAGTTTCGCCTAACACCACAAGTTGCTACAAAACCGAATAATTATCCTAAAAATTCAAGTCCTTTTCTTAAATAGCCTCGTCAGATTGAGATTTCCATATGGATGTTTTGCATGAAGCCAAGGTCGTACTAAAATATTTAAATTGCTTGCAGTATACAACCATTTTCTCGGATTAATGGTTAAAAATGGCTTCGAGCGAATCAAAACTAACTTGTAATAGGGACCAACCTCCTTCGGACTTCGTGAACTGGCGCTACATAATCACATAGAAACTGTATCAAATAACAGAAATTACATCACTAGAGAACTTTCAACAAAAGTAACAACTAAAATGGATAGTACATTATAACTCTAAGAGAAAATAATGGCAAAATCAAGACGTTGATATTCCACACTATTTCAAACAAAACCAATATACCAAACAATAATAGTTACTTGACATAAGAAACCCATTTTCCTAAAAGATTTTATATATTTCAACAAATGGTAACTCTGACTATTCGGTCGATGAATGACGGATGTTCCCTTATAAGGAAATGACTAATATTACCCACCTCCCAACTGTGCTCAGAAAGGTCACCCAATATCGTATAATGGAAAGCAAACTAGTTTTGTGCAGTGCTTTCATTTCTCACGGGCGCTCAGTCTTTAAGGTCTTATGTCAGACTTAAGTAGACTTGGTAAATAACTATTATTCCTGTTTTGTTTTTTTTTGTTTTTTTATTTGTAAGATTGAAATCCATTGCTCAAAAACGGGCAAATCTTTAATTGTTAAACGCAATGAATTTTTGTCAATTTTTCATGGCTTTCGCTGTAAAATCTTTTATGTTTTTTCTTTTTTTTTTTCTTTTTCCAGGTCTATTTATTCTGTTACAATGGGTTTCGGGTTACACTCAATGTAAAATAATTTCTTACGTCTTATGGATTACTTGATTCAAATGTAGTGAAACCAGTTGGAGGATCTTGTACACACGGTGCTACATGCATGAAAGGTAAGAGCATTTGGTTTCATCATCTTGAAGTAGTTTTTAACTAAATCTTCAGCCTTTTTCCAAAACTAATTTGTTTGCTTAAAAAAAACTTTTTTTCTTCTGGAAAACGACTTTCATTTCGTATTGAGGAAATTGTTTAATACAATCGCTGTTTTCTTGGATATTTTGAACCCTTACACCAATTGTTCTCATTCCTTTTTACCAAAGCCCCATTTTCACCATATGTCATTCCATTCCCTTTCCAAGATGGTCCGGTTCAAAAGGTGAATTCCAAATAATACGCATGTATTATTGAAAATCTTCATTATTTTCCATATTTGTACATATATATTTACATGAATCATTTTTATAGAGTAATTTTACAAATTTAATAGCAACAAAAAATGCAGACGGATTTTTAAACTTAAATACATGTATAGTAGTTTGTTTTTCATTCATAACGAGTTAAATAAACTGATGAAAAATTCAGGGTATTTAAATCGATTTTATTCTGATGAAAACTACAGTCAAAGATTTTTCCTTCCCACTTAGCGAGTGTTTTACAATTATATTCCCAGTTATTATAGGTATTATAAAATTCAAATTTACCCCGTTCTCTGCTATCTAAAATTACCCCGTTCTCTGCTATCTAAAATTACCCCGTTCTCTGCTATCTAAAATTTACCTCGTTCTCTGCTATTTAAAATTTACCTCGTTCTCTGCTATTTAAAATTTACCTCGTTCTCTGCTATTCACATATTTTGAACATTTGCATAATGCTCTCTATATTTTTGTTAATGATGCCATTAAAGTTTGCAAAACAAGATTCTTCTTTACTAAACGTGTTCTTCATTTTACTAAATTATTAACAATGGCGCTAATAGGCGCTCTAAGTACAATTTTTTTCCATATGGCTAATTTGTGTCTCTATGATTTCTTTTTCTTTATTACCGGAATCAACAGCTCTACAATGTTAAGATAATAATATTAAAGATAACCTACTGCGGGAAAAACATCGTCAGTTATGTATCGAAAGATACATGATCGCCTAAGCGTGTATCACGTATGGCACATAACTGACTGATTATTAAACATATTCTCATTACTAGAGAAAAAAAATCCTTGAGATTGACGCACATATGCATCTTGTGCCATGTTGCATAAGTATATCATGCCAGTGTAAAATATATTGTTAAAAATAATAAAATGCTTTGTATATTAATATTAACCGATTAATGTCCACCATATAATCAGGTATTATACTTTCTACCTGTAACCCCCCCCCACCGCTTGCTTCCAAGAGAATGCTCTCCCGATTGCTACAATCTTATCGGTTAACTCTAGACTTAGACAGCTTATCTTCATATTCATTTATCGCTATAACCTGTGACTCTTACTCCGTAACACTCTACCTCGAGTGGTTCTTAGGCCTTGTACAGGATGAATATTATTATAAAATAAAAACATTAATACTCACAATAGTATAGTGGCTGTTAAAGGATTAATCGTTTTCACGTAGGCAGAATTTATTACATAAGCTATAGCCACCCGTTGAATTAAACAAAAATAGAATGTTTTAGCAAAAATGCATACATTTTTTAATCGGTATCGCTTCCAAGCAAGGTAGTAAAGCCACTAAGACACAAGGGGTTACTGGGTGTGGAAGGATTAGGAACAGAAAATTAAATGAGCGAAAAGATAAAAAAAAGAGTAATCAGCAGGACAGTAGATAGCGATTGACATTGCATTTAAATTTTTGAAGATTAAAGTTAATTGGAAAGCATAGAGCTCGAAGGGAGTTCTACAAGCGAGAAGTGCGAGAAAAGAAACTGTTAGCATAGAACTTACGGCTACATCTATTGATGAGATCTCGATGCCAGTTTAGTACTGCGTTTATATTCAAAAAGTCTAGGTACCATAGTGAAGAAGTCATCCGAACAATTACCATGAAAGTATTTATAGAATGCACAGAGGCAACTCTACGGCAGTGGGAAAGCGACTGAAGCTGAGATGCCATATCAGGACCAATAATATTGCTGATTCTTCTTTGGATCTTATCAAAGAGCTCAAGGTAAATAGCAGGGGCACCGGACCACATGTGGCAGCAATATTGTAGGCACGGATGAATAGTAGACTTATAGATATGTAAGATAGATTCTTGGGAGAAAAATTTTCTCGCCGAATACAGTGAACCGACTTTCTTGGCAAACTGACTTAGCAATAGATTCAATTTACTCAAAAATTATCAGCTCGAGCAAGAAGTTCTCGACTAAAATCTATTTGATCTTTTTGGTCATATTTTTGAGACGTGGGTTGGATCGGGGACTTTTCAACACCTCCTCGTACGAAGAGAGTCTCAAACGATACTTAGCAGATAGATCATTACAACTGTTGTGAGTTCGTGTCTCAATGGATGCTCCTCTCTTCTGACCTTGTGTCATGCTAAGCTCAGCAAATATCGCTGTGTGGTAATAATTAAGAATTTGATCCTCACTTGGGGGCCCGACATTTGTGGTTTTAGCTCTAATAGTAGATAGGTTTGCCTATCATCCAGTTTACACACCTCCCCGATTTTTTGAACAGGAGTAAAAGTTTATCCCTTATTTTCTGTTGAGTATTTTTTTGTTTGTTTGTTTTTTGTTTTGTTTTTTTTGTTGTTGTTTTTTGTTTTGTTTTTTTGTTGTTGTTTTTTGTTTGTTTTTACGGTCCTTCTAAAGTCGTTTCATTCTTTTTCAGTCTCAGCCATTATTGTCTAGCTTGGGGTGAACTGATTTTTAAAACAATAAAATAAAAATACCAAACTAAGTTTAGTAACAAAGAGGGCTGGGCTATGTCAGAGCGTTTTGACCAGGATACACCACTGCTGCTACCGTTGCAGTCTGTCGTGCACAGATGCCACTAACAGGTTCCTGGAATCGCGATCATAAAATTTAGTAAATATAGGCGCCCAATTACCATGGAGGCGAAATTGAAAGGTAATTTTTATAACTACTGTTCACCCAAGAGCCACTTTAGGTAGATGGTTACTGAATGAGATTATTGTTAGAACTTAAAGAAAGGAGGAGGTGCATATTTTGAGGATATGTAGGATAGATAACGGCAAAGGATAGATAAAGGTTCAACCTAGACTTGAAGAGTTTAAGATTGTAGAGGCCAGAGAAGTATCCCTTAGAAAGTCTGTTCCACAATATAAAATTCTAGGCAAGAAACTGCCTAAGTGGAATGTCCTCCTTATCTTACGAGAAGAATGAGGAATGCCGTGTACGTAGCATGGTGGGAATATAGCTGTGAAATTCTAGAACTAATGAACGTTGCTCATTGGATAAAGACGTTGGTTAGATCTAGTGACAGGACCTAAAGAGTGTGGGTTCAATATCCGGTTAAGGCAGTGGAGAACTTTCAGAGGGAAATTAACAGGAGATAACTGATAACTGACATCCATTAAACATGGCACGTTGAACTAGAACAGTCTACCCCAGTAAGCGAAATAAAGGGTTCAGTTCGAAATTCCAACCACCTGAAGAAGGCCGGAGCGTACAACGGCCGAAACGTTGTAATAAATGTGGCGACAAAGATGAGGACAATAGTCCGAATAATGTAAATAATGTATATAAATGTACCTGTTTAATGGGACGATTACCGATTTTTAAGCGAGTTGATGGTTTTAAGTGGAGGAAAGTCACTAGCATTTGTGTGCTTGGCATACGTCCGCTAAATATGAAAAAAAAATAGGCTTTAATGTGTTGAGACTTTCGGATATTTGTTGTTGGAACGAATAAGTTACACTGACATAACATAATTAACAAATTTATTTACTAGCAGACATTATTTACGTTTTGAAATTTGAAACAGTCCGATAAAGGGGAATATAGTGTTAAATTTCTTTTCATAATCTTTTTTTGTGTGTAAAGAAGAAAAATATTTTTATATGGAATTCACTTGTACGAGTAAAGTCCCTGAAATCGGATATTTTCAAATTGGGCCGTGATTTGAAGTTGATTTGAAAGTAATAAAGAGTAGTGTACAAATGAAAGTTGAATTGAAAAAAGTTCTTTCTTCATGTTATCAGCTATCAAGACAATGTTGGTTAGTATTAGGTTTCTCTTTGTCATTGGTGGTAACAGAGAATAAAACTGACTTCTTATTTTCTGGGCCACTCTTTGTGTTCGTGTGACGTTAAGTGTCATTTTTAAAAAAATCGGCCTCCATAAGAGTCGATTAGATAAATGTGTTTCTTAAATTTCTTTTACAAGCTTTTCAACGTCTGAAAGACAAATTTATTTTAATAATAACAATAAAAAAGGATATGCTAAAATAATGAGATAAAAAAAATAACAAATAAGAAAATTTTTTAAAAAGAGGGTTAACAAAAACATTTACATTACCGTAAAATGGTAATATCGAAATTAAAAATAATTACCAACAAAAACAGCTCAGCCGATTTATTGTTCCACTTTCATCAGAGCTTGAGACGAGAAATGTGCGCAAATGAATACATAACAATTAAAGTCTACATTTAAGCCTAACAATCCCTCTTTTTGCTTACAGAGGGATGACTGGCAGTACTTAGTATAAATGAATTTTGACACCTTCAAATGAAAATCTGAGTGAGCCTTTTTCAGTACTGAGACTATATCATAGTTATAGAAACGAACACACCGATGGTTGTTTAGTAAATGTTCAGCTGATGCACTAGTTATCTTAACGCACCTGTGTTTTTATTTATTTTTTTTATTTAATGCTTGCGGTCATATCACGTTCGAACACCAGTTCTCATATGATCACCGAAGTTAAGTAACGTTGAGCTTGGTCGATACCTAGATGGGTGACCAGTTTGGAACACCAGGTGCTGTAAGCATAGATGTGTGGATAGTATAATGGATAACAGCTTGGGGTGAGAAATGGGAGAGCCGAGTTCGAATTCCAGTCGGGTTCGTCATATTGACTTATGTACAAATACTTTTTTAATCCACTTCTCCTCCTCCCAGGTATGAATTAAATAGTAGGACTTTTACCAGAAAATCTATTATTATCTCCCCCAAATTCTTGAAATTCAAAAATCTTTCGGCTTTAAATAATCTTAAAAAGATAAACCGTAAAAAAAATCGATCTTCTTTTTTTAATATTGAGACGATTTTGAATATCGTATGTCGAGCTGGACATGATTTTTATAAAGGAACTTTTTCGTTTTTTGGGTTTTTCTTTTTCTTTAATCAATTGACTCCTAGCAAGGCGATAACGTCACTATGACGCAAGGAACAACTGGAAGTGAGAGAGAAGGAAACCCAATCCTAAACAGGAAGAAAGGAATAAACCTCTCCCCTCCCACTGTTCAAAAGACTGGGGAAGCGTGTGAACCGGATGAATAGGCAAACCTATCTACTCCTATTAACTTAGTTGGGTTTTGAATTACCAGGGTTTTACAAGCTGTTCGAGTGAAAAGTTAGGATGTCTTTTCTTAATGAACTCTGACACCTGACCAACAAGCTAAGATCGTGGTGATTTCGATTATCACTGAATAAACTCAATCTTGCAACTTTGTATCAGACTGAACTGTAGTAGGTCAAAGTGCCGAACGGGAAAAAGAGTCAAACTGACTAAATGACTAATGAATATAATGTCAAAAGACACAGTTTCAAAAAGACTAAATGTTGAACAAAGTAAAAGCGAACATATCGTCATGATTTTAAAAAAAGCTCTAGTCAAATAATCAAATAAGCTATTCTAAACTTTTTACTCCTTACCTTTGGCATCATTTAATAAATAATAGCCTTTAAAATTATTAAGCCTCCATCATCATCTGTTAGCGGTTCGATCTGTGAAGTGTCCTTTATTACGCTCTAATTTTACCAAATTGAACCGAGTCTTCTTTTTATATATATATATATATATATATATATATATATATATATATATATATGCACGGTACTTATTGGAAAGCACTCAATATCTGTGACAGAGCTAACATATTTAGAATATTATAATTATATTAAATTATATTTACAAACTCACATCAATCCAACTAAATATATTAGCTCTATCACTGATAAACTCACATCAATCCAACTAATATATATATATATATTAGGGACTATAAATAGGCGCCTACATCACAATTCATTTTTACTTAATTTAATTATTCCTTCAAGTTTTCAATGTCATAATTCAGATTTATATTTTGTCATACCCTTCGTAATGGAAATTAAGTATTTATACTCTGAAGAAACTTCGTCTAAGTCAATATACAGGGGATATTCCAGTTGATACTAATTCGATATTTAGTCCATTCGTCTTTCGACACTCTTTCTGCGTACGGAATGAACTTAGGAAATGCATCTATAGTAACTAATATTAGCGAACTAAGCAAATGTTGGTGGCACTGGAGTCAGGTTGCTTGTCTTATAAGCTTTTGCTTCTGACTTTATTCCTTAAATGTAGCCCGATACCAGAGTTTCGCAAATCCATTAAATAGCCAAATATCTGCTAAGGTTGTGGTAATTTACAGAATTAAATCATGCAAGTCATATGATAAAATTACCGTATTTTGTGGCATTACAGTAACTGAATAACTACAAGTATTAGTCAACGGTTATGGATTTTATGCCAGAAGGGATTGAGAAAAAATTTGCTCGTTTTATATCGCTTTGCCATTGCTGAAATGTATCAGTGATTCCTTTCACGTAGAAAAAGTTACGTGCATTTTATCCTGTTATGGGCATTGTGCTGTGCGAGAAATGAACATTTCATATTTGCTTGCATATTCATATCCCCGCGTGGTCACCAGGTAGTAGGTGAACTATGGAAGACATATTTATTCTCCAATTTTACATTTCCCCCATTATGAGCATTATTATATCTATGATATAATAACAACGTATTTGACGGAACGGAATAACGGAAAGAAAAAGAAATGAACATGCTTTGTTCTCAGAGAGAGTTTTATGATGCTAAGTCGTACACAAAATTATATATACGTATTTATCCATGTCCCATACAGAAACACTATATTACATAAATCACAGCTAGCAATGTGTAAAACAGAGAGCCTTACATGTAATATTTTCCGAATTGAAAACTGGAGTTACAGTGGTTTATCTACGAACCTTATGAAGTCAGGTGATTTTTTTTTTCCTGTAAGACCTACTGCTGTGGGCGAGGGACGTCCTGCTTTACATCGCAACTACTGATGTCACTCACCAGCCGTCACGTAATTCTCGTGAATTTATCTCAACGAGAGAGAGATAATCGCCTGTTGTATGTCTACAACGGTATCTGGATAAACGCTAACTTACTAGATATCTTCGCAAAAGAGCATGGTGTTCGAGTAAGCCATTAAAAAAGAAAATTGGAAATTGATATTCTCAGAAGGAATTTAAGAAAATCCTATCATAGTGACATAATAGGTCAATGGACTGTCAGTACGAATGCACAAGCGTACGGATTGTCTGACAAACTTACATGCTAAGCAGCTACCGTGCCCTATGTAACCTGAACGATGTGACTTCTGCTTCGTTCAATCGAAGAATATATGTCCAGAACTTACCTCTTTATACTTGATTAGCCTATGTGATAAGATCACCTCTCGGTTTATATTTAAATTAGCATATATGGTAGTACGTAAATTTACGAATTTAACCGGAAATTTACGATCACATAAATTTACACTCGGGCAAATTCTGGCCTTCTATAAGTGTCTACGTAAATATTAGCCTACCAGATACATGATTTTTTAATATAAGACTCGGTTGGGTAAAAACGTTTGGGTCTTACATGCCGTCAAATGTTATAATTTTACTACTTTTATATTTTAAAGCAAGACGATGACATTTTAGATGATCATGTACAGCTACTTATTTGCTATTATTAACCGAACTCAGTCAAGGCTGGCAGGGAGTATAAAATCTTCCTACTCCTTTTTCTGTTGGTCGAGTAGTTACAAATAGTGATTTTTCCCGAGTGTCCACTATCTTTCTTTGTTCATCAATCATCGTTTCATGACAGTAAGCAAATACTTTCTCCGCATATCTGGTAATGAGACAGAGCGCAGTGATATGGTGTTATATCTTTCACAAAAGCACTCGTGATAAAAGGACAGCAACATTAGCCAGAATTCGACCTCTGCTTGTTGAATTCATTTTCCGTGGTAATAACCGTTAGGTCGACTTGCGTCTCATTTAAGTTAAGACTGCAATCAATTTTTCGGAAAAAAGCGTGCATAGATAACTTAGTTTTACACTAGCAGCTCTTAATTTGACTATACGTCTAACTTGATTAAAACGTTGGTTAGACTCGACTTGCTTTCCTGGCAGTAATGGATTCAATATTTGGGGCAGATAGATTGGAAAAGTCCTATACTCTTAATCAGCGAATGAAATGAGAAAGCGAAAGCAAAAAGTAAATAGTTTAGAGAACGAACTAATACGAGATAGTCCACTTTCTATGCTTAGGGAATGAGTAAAGGGTTTGAGAAAATTACCATGAAGAAGTCCAATGTACAACGGTTGAAGCGATGTGAATATAACAACCAAGATGAGCAGGTTGAACTGAAAGTGCGTATCCTGCCGCGTATATATTGGCTTAGATTATTTTATTATTATTTAATTTATATATCCTTTAAAAAACAGAGTTTCTAAAGATTCGTTCTAGATATTTCTTGCTGGACAATATTCCACCGTCGGATAGAGTGACTGAAATTCACAGCGATCAAATCCAGAGAACAAACAAAATAATACGACCCGAGGAATTAGTATTTTTAAAGCGTCCAGTTCAAACGTTAAACATAATTTGACTATGTTCATCACTTTGATGTATGACTTCCTCATAGTTTTAAAAAATACGGATCTGTGTTTAACTTATTAAACGTGTTTATATTTATAACGTATACCTGACATGATACGCAAATTTATAACGGTTACCTCACATGGAACGATAAAGATCTTGTGTGGTGTGGGTGTAAACGAAATGAAACCTCATTTTCGTATTGAGCTAGTCTTAATTTTAATCCAACCATATATACATACACTGTGTATATGGTTGGGAAGAGAGCTTTCTCTTTTGAGGCCCTTCTGGAAAATTCTTCGATTTCATCAAACAAGTGCTATTCCCAAATCGACAACATATTTCTTGGGTGAACAGGCAAAATTTTGCTCTGGTTCAATGTATTCACCAAATATTGCATTATTTTTAATAAAATTTCTTTTGCTTTTTTATAAAATTTGCTAAACGAAAAACTTTAATTACTTGGATTGTAAAAAGCACGTGAAAAAGTTCTTTATCGGGAAAGATGAAAAGCAAGATGGAATTATAAAATGCTTGGAAATGATAAATAATTTAATACAATAGTAAATAATCGATAAAGTTAATGTCAAAAATAAAATTCACTCTAACCTTTAATAACTAAATCTTGTAAATTTTCTTAAGTTATTATATATTGAGTGTAGCTAGGGTCACCTATCGTCCGGTCCACACTTCTCCCAGTTTCTGAACAGGATTAGAGGTTTATCCTTTGTTTCCTGTTTAGGATTGCGTTTTCGACTTCAGCTCTAGACTCCTAACGCTTTTTCTTTCCTACGCAAATATAACTCTACATAATAACCCTCTACCTTCAGTGGCTCTTGGGCTTTGTAAGGTGGCGAACATTAGTTATGAGAGATATATAGAAATAATTCATTTAAATAAGTTTTGCTAAATTCAACTGACAATGTCTACCTATTTAATTATTTACTGTAAAATTACGGACAAGAAAAGTTCTATACTCTTAATCAGTGAATAAAACGAGAAAGCGACGCAAAAAGTAAATAGTTTAGAGAACGAACTAATAAGAGATAGTCCACTTTCCATGCTTATGGGATGAGTAAAGGGTTTGAGAAAATTACTTAACCCTAAACATGCCGAATCAAAATTGGAGATAAACTGTTGAAAGTTCACGTTTTGATGAAGTACTCTGAAGAATCTCGGACATTACCAAAAATTAGCTGTTGTCAGTATAATAGAGAAGATTTTGTTATCTGTATCCTGACATTTTGAGGAATCCGAGAATTCAAATATACGCTTATCGTATGAGTATAGCGGCTCGGATTGAGGAATCGGAGGAGCCGAGTTCGAATTCCAGTCAAATCCATTACATTCACTTACGTGCTAATACCCTTGGGAAAGGAATGAATCCTCTTCTTCTCTCCCCCCCCAGCTATGGGTAAATATCAGGACAGACCAGGTTCTATAGCCTTGGATGGTAGCTGATCTGACGTGCTTTTTGCCGATTTCACGACAGAGGAGCGATCGGTTGGCGAAATCGGTAAAAGCACGTCAGGCTATGTGGCGGTTCCGTATAGGATACAGGTTCGATTCCTGTCGGAGGATGTGTATTTTCTATGACAATTTCTCGGACATTCAGGCCGGTAAATGTTGTTAATACTGTTTATTATAAACAGCATTTACTTAAATATTTGTATCCATAAAAAAGAATGTATAAACATAAAAATGTCTTTATATATATACACACATATATATATATATATATATATATATATATATATATATATATATATATATACACACACAAAAACACAAGTATAGGATTGGTGTATACGGAATAAATTCCATTGACCAACAATTACTATTCTTAAAAGACTGCTCAATCTTTATTCTACATTCAACATCATCAGTTGATAAGACACCAGAGCTATTGAAACAAAATAGCTATTTCTGTAGTGAATTTATAACATATTTATGTTATAATTTTCGAATAAATAATTATATATATATATATATATATATATATATATATATATATATATATATATATATATATATATAATGTGTGTGTAAATAGCGTGTATGCGTAAAGGAACAACATAAATAAAAAGACAAGAAGAAAAATTATTCTTAGCCGACGGGTTTCGTCTTTTGAGTCCCTTTATGTCATGATATAAAAACATGTCAGATATGAAAAAAATTCGTGAAATCTATGACGAAAGAAGTTTTGCTTAATAGTACACTTTCGACCTTGCCTGATGGGTTGGTTCTCTGTAGCTTGGTTGGTTAGAGCGAGCACGTCAGGTTATATGACGGTTTCGTATAGGATCCAGGTTCGATTCCTGTCAGACGACGAATATTTTCTATGACAATTTCTCGGACATTTCATTATATATATATATATATATATATATATATATATATACACATATATATATATATATATATATATATATATATATATATATATTCCCCATTTTTCCTCAGATGACAATTTATTTGAAAATTGTGCTATCCAAGTTTTTTTCACTCACAAAGTTTAAAAAGATTTATATTATATATATATATATATATATATATATATATATATATATATATATATATATTTCTTTTTTACCTGAACTTTATTTCTCCAGACTTTCTACGAATTCTCTTAGAGCCCTTCTGAGAAAACCTTTTCTCTGTTTTATTTGTCAACATTGCTGTTATCAAATTAAATTATATTTGTTCGACGATGTCGTTTTAATCTTCGTTTTGGGCATATGAAGGATCGTTCGCTCTTTTTTCTCTCTCTCGCCTGCTGTCGCCCGAAACAACACGTAACTTTTTCTTCTACAGCGATTAGCAGTGAACGCCTTCGACTGTTAAAACAAGGCCAGCGAAAATCAGCAGCAGGTGGATGTAGTTTACAAAATTATTCGTCTAGTTCTTATTTTATTTACTCTTGTTCAGACGTGAGCAGTTGAACGAGAACAGTCTATTGCCTGATTTTGTTATTCTAAGCAACTTTTCGCCTTTTACTATCCATCTTTACGCCTAATTCTTCCATCTCTTCACACTAAATCGTTTAATAGGGTCTGTTCATAATTTTCTTGCCTTCAATGATCAGAATGTTGAGCGGACTCTTTTTGATTGTAAGTATAAAACTCCTTGTACTTCTTATATTTTTCCTTGTTATGTCAACGGTATTCTCAGTATTAGTTTATAGAACCACACCTCAGTCACTTAATATCTCTTCATCTGTGAGATTATCCGAGAATTCACCACTATATAGGAGATTAGATATTACAAATCATTTCAGTATTCTTTTCTTTGTTTCTAGTGATATTTTCATACGTCTTACTACTTTGCTTGGTTTCTAGAAGACATCTTTCGCTATTTCTATGTACCTTCGGATTTAGATAAATAAATGGAACTAAACAGTCAACGGCTAGCTAACTAGAGATGGTGTCCCAATAATGTCACCGTGGGGGGGGGGCAACGGAAAAATGCTCCAACATACCTCACATAAGCAACATGGCAATATATTAAAATATTATTTATTTTATTAAAATTATATATTAAAAGAAAATATTACTTATTTTCTGTATATGTATTTTCCTACTTAGCTTTAACTTTTCATCCATAACTTTTTTCGACAACTAATATTATTTGAGATGTGCAGACAGCGCAAAAGATATCTGCGCAAAAAGACGAAACAGGACCCAGTTCAAATTTCGGTCTAGTCGGCTACGTTCACTTTCGCACAATGTATGAATTCATCTCTTCTCCCAGCTATGGATTAAATAGGTTTGACTTCTTCGTTGATAGTCAATCTGAGGGACAACCGTGAATACCAAACTATTGCCCGGTAATTCACATGTAATAAAAAAAATGAATCTGGAATCCATTGCCTATGTTCTATAGGGGCATATCATTAAAACAATATTCTTTACATATCTATGAGTTTGTTTTTTAACTAAGAAAAGGTGGAGGACCACTAATTTGAACTGAGAAAAATGTCTGGTACATTTGAACCCAGTTGTATTCTTTTTTTTTGCCATGCAACTGTGAAGTTATTTCAGAGCTTCAAGTAATGAAATAATTTGAACATTGTGAAGGAGGGTATCATTACCGCTTCCACCCACACTGTATGCAACGTATGCTTGGTATCCATTTCACTTACTTTTTATGCGAGCGTTTCCTTTTAGCATATTTACGCAGCAGCGAAGTTGACATCGTTCTC
This sequence comes from Acanthosepion pharaonis, assembly GCA_903632075.3. NCBI lineage: Eukaryota > Metazoa > Mollusca > Cephalopoda > Sepiida > Sepiidae > Acanthosepion > Acanthosepion pharaonis. Next base: position 1,424,764 of record CAHIKZ030004626.1, on the reverse strand, counting down.
AGCCAATACTCAACAAGAAATTGGCTGTGTTAACGTTCGCGACTCTACAATCCTAAACAAAGATTTTTGCTATGTAGATTCCAATGATATAAACGTATGCTACCTATATTTTACTTGTCTGTGGCCACATATAGTTCATGTTTTGTGCGACGAAGATTTCACGCGTTCCTGCCACGAAGTTTTCTTTATATCGAACCCAGGTTAAAAAAAAAAATTATAGGAAGAAAAGAAACTGGGCAAGATTAGCACACAGCGGATAAAATCCGTTTCAAAAGTTGGTAAAATCACATAATAAATGGAAAATTTAAGGAAATTTTAATTCAAACTATGTCAAATTGAGACTTTCTTCTCATAAAGTTGGATCTCTAATGAGATACTCAGGCTCCCTTTGATCGAATATGTGACCATAGATTAAGCTGTAAAAAAACGTTTTTTTATCTACTTATCTACGATCTCCGTGTTTTCTTTACTTTTTGGCGCAAAGGTGTTTTTTTTAAAAAAAAAAAAAAAAAAAAACACCCTTCTTAAGGCTTTCTTCACATAAAATCGGGTCTTATGGGATACTCGGACTCATTAACTATGAAATATATCGAATATGAGACTGTAGTGTTGTTAGAAAACTTTAGTTTTAGAATGTAAGTTGGATTTACTATGAATTTTTATTGCAAACAGAGCGGCCTATAAATACGTGAAGTATCCGATTTTTATTACCGGTACCATAAACTGATTTTTTTTCCTAGCCAAAATTGTGACTTTTTCTCTGACTTTATTACCGGCTATGCTTTATGTCACATTCAGTTGTTGATGCAAAACTGTTCTTATTTGTTTCTAACATTGAGAGATTATGTAATAATCTATATCAGTGGTGGGCCAAATCTTTTTATGGTGGACCGTATCGTTGTCTGCCCTGTGTAAAATGACCCGCATCACAATAACACCAGGATTTTCCCCAACAACAATATAACAATTATACATGCACTTTGTTATCTTCACATTTATTTACTTATAAAACATTCTGTGAACAGACTGCACAAATATATAAGAAATTAAATTTAATATTTAGTACAGTTAGTAAAAGATCGTATCAGGAAAATTAGAAATAAATTTTTAAAAAATGAACTTAAATTGTCTAAAAAAACATTTTGAATACTGAAAAGGTTGCTGGTTTATTGCGGTATTTTGCTATCACTTGATCTCAAATGAAAACTTCTTTTAGTTGATATGTTACTTTAGGACGGGGACAATCATGGTTCACCATAAGTACCTGTCTTTTCTCGCTCTTAGCAACTTTTAATACATTGCCATCCCCTTTGTCATTGTTCTACCATCATTTAATACAGATTAGTTAACTAGGTTTCTAAATGTTTCCCTAGCTTCTCTAATCTTTAATGATTGGGAGTGTTAGATTCTCCAAGCTCTCTTTCCTCATTATGTTTCTCAGAAAACATAACTCTTTATGATTTTAAGTGTAAGTTATTTGCGCGTTTATTATGAAACATTTTGTGGACAGAATGCATGAATGTATGTGAAATTAAATCATTCATTCATCCATTGCTATTATTGAGATTTGTACAGCGTAGAAAAATCTTTCGAAATCTATATATAAAATTCTGTGATTTCTGTCCGTCCATCACACCCTCTATTGGACGATTGAAAGCAAATGTTGGGGAGTAATGTAAACAATTAAGGACGTACAAAGTACAATTGGTTTTACTAGAGTTTGTAAAAACTGCGGGGTAGAATTTTTGTCAAAGTATTTTTCCAAACAAATCAGCTTATTTCAATTTCATCGATTGGTTTGCGAAATTTAACGAAACGTAATTTGTAAATCTCTACAAAAAATGTTAACGATAACTTTAACAATATTAAATATTATGAAGATTTCAACACGCTGTCGCATGTTGCCAAAAACTTCTAGTAAAAGAAACTTCTAGTAATAAGAAACCCATGATAATAGAAACGTTTCTAACGAAACGCAGCAATGACTCTACACGTTTATCTCCAGCTAGTGTACAAAACAGGCACCTAGATCTCTATCTTAATTTCCATTGGAAGGTAAATGAGCATTGACATTAGCAAAGCGTGGGACGTAGCGACCCAGGCCCCTATGGTAGTACATAACGCGATGTGTTAATTTCGTAGGAAACTAGTTTCTTAAGAATTGGGTTTCGTTAATAAATATAATTTGTTTGCATCTTTGTTTTTATTCCTGCTTTTAGTAGATTACTACTTTGTGTAACATGCAACCAAAAATACCAAAATCTATTTTTAATGGGCATATAAAATATGTCTGGGCTGTTGTTGGCCACGTCTGACCCAAGTGTATAGTATGCCCCACCCCTGATCTATATAAGTCTAAGGCAGGTGTTCTCTTTAGATAATGATTGTCAGATGTGCTAAATATAGCATACATTGTCCAGATTATGACTCAATTTTTAATATGTACACCTTAATTTCCCATGTATAATTCGCCTTCATCCATAATACCCACCCCTAAAATTGTGCTGAAAGTGTGGGAAAATGCTTCTACTCATGCATAATACACACCCCTTGTTTGGTAATCAAACTCTATAAATTGTATCTCTCCAATTTAATTACGGCCAGCGTTTCCTACTCTTGTTTAAAAAATTGGTTTTAAACATAGAATATTATTCTAATTTAGTTTTGATAATTCTTATTTTATTTTACGGAAATTTTTTAAAGATTTTTTTGTAGCTTAGCATAATACGCACCCCTGATTTTGATTATTTTTTTAGAAAAATGCGTATTATACATGAGGAATTACGATATATATATATATATATATATATATATATATATATATATATACCGGGTGCAACAGCAAAATTGTCCAAATCATGTAACAGCACAATTATCCATCCCACGAAATGTTTAACATCTAAAAAAAACACTAAATTAATTGAGCTTATTTTTTCCAGGTTTTCAGGTAAAACATTTAGCCCTATTGACACCATTTTTCGTAAGAATCACTGAAAAACCCTTTGAGTTATTCCACGAGAAAGAGAACAGGTTAAAATTGTTTTGTTAGACCCACTGTCTTCCTAACTGAGCAATGACGAAAGAAAAAGATCTTTCTGGCCTTCGGTAATGGTACCAAAATTCATAATCTGGCTTTCATCTTCAAAGTCCGTTCAATAACCATCAAGAGAACGATGAATAAGTTTGAAAAAGAGGCAAGAGTAAAGAGGAAAACTGGATCAGGAGGTTACAACAGGAAGAGGGATCAATCATTTCAAATTAGGTCTAAAGAGATCAATTAGAAAAGATCAAACTATAAGACGTTTGGCACGTGAGAGAGGAGTTTCAGCTATGTCAGTCCAAAGGGACATGAAAAAAAAGACTTGAGAAGGAAATCGTACGTGAAACCTGTGAGGAACCATGTTACTCCCGAACAGAAAGTTAGGTTAGAGAGGGCAAAGATCATCTTGAATAAGTTGGAAAATGATCATGGAATTATATATATGAACTTTATTTCCATACTTCACGCGCTTCCGATCCTTAGGTATGATTAATTAATGATGAACATATCATTTTCGTTTATGACGGATTTCATCACGATTCTTTTGTTTAGCATGGAAAGTAATTATACATTCTTATTGCTTGAAGTAGAGTTCAATAGTTTTATAAAATAAAAAACAGAATTCCAGTAGATACAACGATTCAGAGCTTAATCTAACAATTGGATAATTTATCTGTTACACTCGGTGTATATATATATATATATATATATATATATCTTCTATTATATTTGTAATCTTGTCAATGCCGAGATCATCTAAGGCTGCCAGCAGTTCAATTACAATTCCGTTCGCTCCTGCTGCTTTGTTTCCGTTCAATTTAGCCAATAATGATTTCAAATTCTGGTCCTTCGATATTTGCCGATTGTCCTCTTTCAATTTGGAAGCAGACTCCGATGTATTTGTCCCATCTCTGATTTTTTTTTCTTTCTCTAAAATCCTTGCATTACCTAATTTACAACATTCACTATTTTAATCAAGGCAAGGAATTCTGGTGGTATTAGATTCAAGAATTAATAAACAAAATGCGGCAAGGACACATTGGCAACTAAAAGAAAGGATCTTTTCTGTTAATTCACCCCAAATAATGTAAAGTTACTTATCGCAAATATTAATTCACCCCAAGAAATTATAAATCAAAATTTGTTTGTTTGTTTTATTAAATTTTTGGGATTCTTTTGAAATTATGAATCTTAAAATAAAATTTCTTTAGCTTGCATCACAACAACTCCAACTCTCAGAATGAAAAATTGCCAAAATCAGGGAGTTATTTACATTTCATAAGTGCAGATAATATTCGAGGTTCTTACAAGGAATTTAAAAGGAAAAAACCTGTGTTTGGCTTGTTTATTAGAGTGAATGCGAATGTAGAACCAAACTTAAAATAGCACACACTTGGAGACGATCTCAAATGTCAACCCAACCGGAGTGCAATAGAAAGTAGCTTGCTCTGGGAGAATCTGGTTTGAATTTTAGTAAATATAAATTCTTTTTTATTTTAGGGTGTATTAAGATTTCCGAAAAGAAATATTCAGATTTACGAGAAAAAAATGAAAATAATCCAACAATTCTTGAAGTAATATAATAAAGCAAATAAATTTTTAAATTTCTGAAAATTCCATAGTTAGCAAATTTTGACCAATTAAGAGAATTCTTATTAGGTGTATAAGACTTCTTAAATTAAACAAAAATACGCATAAAGGAAAGGAAAAAACGAATTTAAAAATGAACATTATACACTGACTCTGGGTCTCTTACAGTTGATCAAAGTTAGACAACAAAATCTTGTCTGTCATACTGACATCCTTATCTTGATTAAAAACTGAGTTGTTCGAAAATAAAGGGTGTTCCAATAAGTTGGACTGATTTTAAATGTGAATTACGTTTAAGTGTATAAACTTTTTTTTTCTTTCAAATTTAACAACTTTAGTCTTTGTTAATCTTTCCATGGTTGAAATTGCCAATCAAACAATGTTTTAAAATTATCGAAGCCTATTATGAAACTGAACGTTCAAACAGAAATGCATTTCGCGATTTTTTGGTCAACGTAATCGACCAAGCGAGAGTGCAATTGGAAAAGATGTAACGATGTGGAGAGGTTCAATTCCAGCGCGATGACGAATAGAGGGGTCTGGATTTTCGGCCATATTCTCGTGCACTGCAGCAATGTTTTCAGCTGAACGGCGTAAACGAGCAGGCAATGGTGTTTTCACATCTGCCACCGACGCAGTTTGTCTGAATTTACGAACAATTTTTCTAATTGCACTCTTGAAACTTTGCACTTATTAGAATATAGAAGTGTGTTTGCTGAATGATGGTATCATCTATCTTCGCAGTTAGGATGAAATCAAATTAGCCTATGTAAACGAATGACAGCCATTTGCATGAGCTGTTCTGAATTACGAAAATGAAACTTTAAAATAAATCGCAAAGCTTGTTTGATGAATAAAGAGAAATATTTAATAATTTCAGTTTGCAAAAATAAAACAACGCGAGAATGGCTTGTAGGTACCACCAAACAGTAAAAAAATTACTGAATATTTTTCCATATTAAGATTTTTCGTATATTCTCTAATACTCAGTAATTTATTGCGTCATAGTGGCTTTATTACTTTGCTTGGTATGAAATATTAAAAAAAAAACTGAATGCAACGGAAGGAAGGGCCAAAACAATTCAAAGAAAGGAATAACAAATATGTTCTCAAAGAGGTTTTTATATACCATAGAAGGTATTATATACAAATATGTATTTACTTATCACTATTTGTCCCACACAGGGAGTTTATAACACACGTGAATATAACAAGCGTTATGAACGGTTAAATATCGAGAGTCTTATTTGGAAAACATCCAGGCCGCTGATGTCCTCACTATTCATTGATGGAATCATATGGTTCCTTCTGGTCTCACCACTGTTACGGGCTTATGACTACTATCTTCGTGTCGGTCTATATAACAATTGGAGTTCATTACCCCCAAAAACTGACGTAACTCAACGGCCGCCACATGATCCTCGTGAATTTATTTTCCCCAAAGGGAGATAACCACTCTCTGCTTCTCAACAAAACAATGATCGTTGCTATTTTAGCAACCTAACTAATTATGCGAAAATTGAAAAATCCAGTAAAATTCATGGAACTTTTGCCACATTTTAATGTTACCTCTTACAATTTAGAAAAGCATGAAATATCCTGCATATTACGAGTGCAAACATTTCCAGTAATCTTATCGTTCTTTTTTTTTTTTTTAGTTATATATTTAAACTGATGTTATAGCATTATAGGTGGCGCCATCATATCTTGACATATTACACTAGCGATCTGGCAGAAGTTCAACTGAATACCAAACCAATGGAATATTTTATTTCTGAAATTGTGGTGACATTTGACATCTAAGGTGTCACATGTGTACTTGGAATATCTGGTGAAAGGTATTACCGCCCACCAGTAACAAAATAGTGACCGACCATGGATCCTTAATGATCCTGATCAGAGGTGTCTGCCGTATCAGACCAGAAGAATTGGCTCAAATTACATCCATATTTAGTACAGTGGGGGGTATCAGCAGGACAGTTTTTTTAGCTTCCATGGGATATGTGAGTAGAAGACCCAGTAGAGTAACCTTCTTAATACGTTGACATCTTCTTTTACATGCCGTATTTCTTCTTTTTGATATCTCTCCTAATCCCGAGTTCTACCAGCCATTTGCACAAGTTCGTTAGGTTGGTTATGTCCTGCTGTCTTGTGTCTCTTTTGCCTTCAATATGTTCTGTGAGTCTCAAATTTTTCTAGCCTTCTTTCTCCATTATGTGTCCTAAAAGCTTTCCACTGACCCTCTAATGCAACGTATAAGTGTCCTTTTTGTTTCCATTTTCTCTAAAATTTCATCGTCGTTGCTCACATATTTAGTTTATGGTATTTTGAGCATCCTTCTGTAGATCCTCATTTCTGTTGCCACCAGTTTCTTTTTTATTTATATAGATATTGTCCAATATTCACTGCCATATAGGAGGATTGGTATTACATAACAATCCAGTACTCTTTAATTTTTTTCTAGCGAAATTTTGTCGTTTCTTAATACTTACCTTACCTTTTGGAAGTCATCTTTTGCTATTCCAACACATACAGATATAGAGTGTCTCTGACACAGCCACTGCTTTATATAGCGTGCCTCTAACATGGACATTGCTATATATAGAATGCTTCCAACACGGACGGCCACTGTTTTATATAGAATGCTTCCAACATGGACATTGCTTTATATAGAATGCTTCCAACATGGACATTGCTTTATATAGAATGCATCCAACATGGACATTGCTTTATATAGAATGCTTCCAACATGGACATTGCTTTATATAGAATGCTTCCAACACGGACAGACACTGTTTTATATAGAGTGCCTCCAACATGGACACTGTTTTATATAGAGTGCCTCCAACATGGACACTGTTTTATATAGAGTGCCTCCAACATGGACACTGTTTTATATAGAGTGCCTCCAACATGGACACTGTTTTATATAGAGTGCCTCCAACATGGACACTGTTTTATATAGAGTGCCTCCAACATGGACACTGTTTTATATAGAGTGCCTCCAACATGGACACTGTTTTATATAGAGTGCCTCCAACATGGACACTGTTTTATATAGAGTGCCTCCAACATGGACACTGTTTTATATAGAGTGCCTCCAACTTTTGGCGCAGCAACTGAAAAAGAAAATGTCACCAGAATCTGAAGACACGGTATAAACCGAAATGTCAGGTCACCAATATATGTTGACATGGCAGCCAACGTGTCAACACAACAAACCTAGACACAGCGCCTCACCTGCCTTCGTAATGTCGCTAATTGAACAATAGAGTAGTGGCGGTGTGCCGCGTGGTCATGCTTCCAGTTGATTAGGGTTGTTGGTAGGTAGGGTTTAGGTGTGGCGCAAACAAACGGGCTCAAATTGTCGGCAAAGCGTTGAATAGGCTTGGCTGTTCCATAATGATGTGTTGGGGTGTCCACATGGTATATGTTAGATCTGCTGTTCCGAGTAAACACGGAATTTACCGATGAATGCAACGTTGCACTGTTATGCGACCATTTGCACCAATTTATCGTCTCCATGAACCCCAACGCGGATAGATTATTCCAGCAGTTGCCCAAGTTGCCCAAAATTGGTTTTCGAAACTTTGGACGAATAGTGTGGCCACCACGTTCGTCCGATATGAGCTTAAATTAACATTTATTAGATGGAGTCGAGAGCACTCTTCGCAAGAAAGGTTTTGTACCTGTAAATATCAAGGAATTGTGGAAAGGTATCGAGACGTCATGAGGCAGCATTTCCCCATTGTTTTCCAACTACTAGTGTGACTCACTGTCACGCCGAGTTACTACAATCCAGCGGTTTAGAAAGATTCCTACACGTTGCGAAGCACTTATCCCATGACTTTAGGCATATCAATTTATATATATATATATATATATATATATATATATATATTTTCTAATCGTTCATCCAATACAAAATCCAAGAGCCACTCATGATAGGGGGTTGCTGAATGAGGTTGTTGTATGAACTTAAAAATAATAAGAAGAAAGTTAGTTGGTTAATTTTGTTTAACGGCATATCAACACCCCTATGGGTTATTTAATGCCGAAATCCAAATATTTTGAACATTTTATGGCTTCTACTAAATATATTTTGAATTTCATTGTGTACTTTCAACTACAGATAAAATGTATTGTTAGTCATTTTGATTTAAAATTGTATTTTTGTAAATTTTATTATAAATAGTATTGTTGGTCATTTTACTATAAATAGATACTGTTGGTCATTTTTTTTATATATAAACTATGTGTTGCTAGTAATTTTACTACAAAAATATATTTTTATACTTTCATAGTGTTTTGCTTTTGTTTGAAAGTTGACTCTTTGCCCATCGCTGGAACCCTAACAGGTTCTACAACCCCGAGTCAGGATGGACCTGGGAGCAACTGCAATTAAGAGGTGGTTTCACTCTCCTCAAAGCATCCAATCTCCCGACCAGGAGCCTTGCTGCCGAGTGTAGTTTATCGTCATACTCAAGACTAGTAAGAGGAAAGAAGTACAGATGACGTGAACAAAAAATAACGGTTCTCCCTAGACTGGTTAAGATTGTAGCAATCGAGAAAGCATACAGCCGGAAGTCTGTCTACGGAGTAGCGGTTCTTGGAAAGAATCTATCCGAATTGAATTTCTGTTTTACTAATAGAATACTTAGGGAATGGAGACTATTCACCCCAGTGTTTGTGTCATGGCGTGTCTTAGCTGTGAAGGTCTGAACAGGTGGAACTAATGAATGTTGTTTCCTTTTGTGCAATGATAACATTGTGTAGTTTTGAGTCTTTGTGTACTGTATGTTATTTGAATATTATCTACTAATATTTATCATATGTTGAAAGCTGTATTTTGTTTATGATGTGATGATAGATTGGGCACAAGTTAACCTACGAGAGAGTGTGATGCTTCAGTGATCAATGTAAGAATTTAATCTATTTATTTATTTTATTATTACTAGTATTGGGGTGCAAACACTCCCAAAGGATACAAAAATTCAAGTCTTTTTATCGAGGTGTGGACTTTTGAGTTTTCGTGCTGATTATGTTTCAAGCTTTTCATAGTAAACGATAAATATAAGATCTTTTTTGCAATCATTAAGTGTTATGTACCGACGAATTATATTTTAAATAGCCTTTTCATCTTGTTTTTTATTAGTGTGTATCTGGTTACGTAAGATTAAGTTAATGATTTTTTATTTCTATTTATATCATAGTAGTTGTTTTATTTTTGCTTTATTTTATTTTATTTTAATTCTTCAAGGCTAATTTTGTTTGTAGCCTCTGTCTGTCTGTTTGTTAACGAACTCCTCCTAGGATTTTTGGAGATAGACCCACATAACCACATGTATTCTGAAACTACATTACGCAGGGTACTTGGATAAGTATATTTCTATTTGATCAAATGAGACCCTCGGAGGCACAACCCCCCCTACACACACACACACGGAAATTTTTCCCCTTTGATTTAAATTCAATTTCGAACAAGAGAATGACTCCTATACAAAATATACAAGGCCAGATTGAGGTCACATCATCCTTAAGTAATATTGAAATCCATCATTTTTCTCCACAAATTATGACAATGATTTAAAATCATTCGTCATTTTCTTACAAAAAATGTGTGACACGCAGCAAGGCGCGAGTAATTCGGATATATATATATATATATATATATATATATATATATATATATATATATATTTTAGTTTATGAAAACTAGGTAATCCGTATGGGTAGACCCAAGGAGGATAAAATCCAGAGAACTCTATATATACACACACACATTTGTGTATCAGGTTAAACATTATTTTTAGTGAATACTCGTATTTGAGTAGACGCTCCGTTTATTTATTAAACAGTATATTTATTTTCGTCTACCGGCCTAAATGTTCGAGAAGTCTTATTAGAAAAATATTTACTCTCTTGCATTTTTTTACTTTAATGTGATTTCTCGTATTTTCAACCCGTTAGACGAAAATAAATCTACTATTTAATAAATAAACGGGGCGTCTACTCAAATAACATTGTCCAGTAAAAATAACGTTTAAAATGATATGATTAATATGTGTGATTAATAAAAATTCATTACTTTCTTTAGAAATGTGCAGCAGTTTTTCATGTATGCCAGTTTCGATGAAGACCAACAAAAGTTCTCTTTAAGATTTATTTTTTTACTTGTTTCACGTTTCTGACCTTTTTTTTGATTTTCGAGAATAAAAAAAAACGAGCATAAATTACACAGGGGAGCACTTTAACGGGGGAAAATAAGTTCGAATCCTGTCGGAGGGCACTTTTTTTCTTTTAGATTTCTCGAATATTTTAGGCCGTTAGACGAAAAAAAAAATAGTTTAAAACAAAAATAACCGGACCCCTCTTCTCAAATATGGATATCCACTAAAAACGATGAAAGGGATAAAAATAAGTCGGATTAATAAATAAAAATCCATTTTTAGAAATTTATTTGTTTACGCTTCGAGTAAAAAAATGAGAAGATATGAACTTTCGGAAATCTGAAAGAGGGGATGAGCTTAAAGGCAGTATCGAATCTTGCTTAATCGACAGCGCTCTTCGTGGCCAAGTCGGTTAAAAGCACGTCAGATCTGCCAAACCGTGCATTATTTCTTTTAATGAGTTTTCTCGAATATTCACTCCGTAGATGAAAATAAAAAAATACTATTTATAGTATTCGGACTATTGTCCTCATCTTTGTTGCCATATTTATCACAACGTTTCGGCCGTTGCACGCTCCAGCCTTCTTCAGGTGGTTGGAATGTCGAACTGGACCCTTTATTCCGCTCGCTGAAGTAGACTGTTTTAGTTCCACATGCCATGTCTAATGGATGTCAGTTATCATTTATTTCCTGTTAATTCACCTCTCCAAGTTCTCCACTGCCTTAATCAGGTATTGAACTCACAACTCTTTGGGTCCTGTCACTGGATCTAACCAACGTCTTTATCCAATGTGCCAGGGTTCAATTCGACATTCCAACCACCTGAAGAAGGTCGAAGCGTACAACGCCCGAAACGTTGTTATAAATATGGCAACAAAGATGAGGACAAAAGTCCGAATAAAATAAATAGTGTACATAATACCTCATCTCAGAAATATAGACAGATAATAAAAATACTTTTTAAAAAAGAAATCGAATATGGGTGTCCACTAAAATAATGTTTATGAAGTATATATAAGTTTGTTTTTTTTTATTTCCATCTTATTATGGCAAATAATATATGAAATAAAATGTCTTTAAATTAATGATGAAAGAAAAAGAAACACTTCTTCAATATACAGAAAGTGTGGAAATCTTCATATAAATATTACCAAATATAGTGCACTTTGTAAAAATTTAGATTAAAAATTATTTTAATGAATTTTAATCTAAATAACATAATTAAATTGATACAGTGAAAAATAACATGTTAAAAATATAAAAACGTTTTACAAAACAATCTTATACAGTGTAACCCGGATATAAGAGAGTTGTCGGGACCGGAGAAGAAGTCTCTTATATCCGGGTTTGGTCTATTTTGTTTACATTAACACAGGCTCTAATTTGGGACCAGATAAAATCTCTCTTATATCCGGGTTTCTCTTATATCCGGGTCACACTGTATATCGACATTTGACTTTTACTGCCAATTCATCAGCCCGAAAGTTCATAATCTTGAACCAACGCATGAAAAATGCGTAACACTCAGTGTCCCAAATACAGATATTGTTTTACATAGCGTGTCTCCAACGCAGACATTGTTTTATATAGCGTGTCTTCAACGCGGACAATGCTTTATATCTCATCTTTTTTTATCATAAAGTGTTGATCGTGTACTCTCTGGTCTTCTGAATGTGTCAGTTTTGTTTCACAATGTCAAATCTTGCTTTAAAGAAATATGCAATTTTCTCTCTCATATACATCCTATCCGGTGATTGTGTGACCTCAAGATTGTTTTAACCTTTGAGCTGAATTCACGACCTTCCTGTAATCTTAGTAAATTAACTTAAGTTATGCCTCTAGAACTTCAACTTCGTTTGTGTCCTTTTAATTAATGAGTCCCAAAAGCCATAAATGTATCTGGTGATCTGAATACGGTATATATGCAGATATCTTCAACTTTTTTATTCTCCAGTGCGCTATTAATAAAGTTTAGTTTACTTCTCCCTCCCTCTGTGAATGGTCAACTAGACAGGATCTTAAAGATTATAGCTTTTAAGTGTTCTTATTTATAAATATTATTTTTAACGAGCGTTAGTTTCCATCATTATACTCTCTATTCTAATTACAAAAGATTTTGTATACACATGTTTTCCTCCAGCGTGTTTTTTTACTGTAGTGAGACCAATTTTGGATACTGATATACAAAAACAAGAATTAAAACAAACCCACATCCAACAATCAAATCAAATCACACCAAAAAAAAACCTTCAAAGAAGGCCGAAATGGAGATTTTAAATCGAACCATCCAAGAAAAAATCGTATTTAACATTTAATGCATTTTGATTGAAACGCACAATTATGGAAACCCATGACGAAATAAAATAATAAAAAAATCTCTTGAAAATAGTCATAACGGATCAACAATGATTAATCAGAAGTCAGAAATCCGAGTAAAGATCTGAACAAAGTTAATCATCTCGTTAGAAATATTAATTGGAATCTTGCTCTGAAAGGTTATTTAAGGTTTTTGGTAAGTCTAATTTAAAATAATTAATATAGTGGTATATCTTAAAATTAATGTTATTATTGTCTTAATATTTAAAACTAAAGTTATAAAAATGAGGATAATAAACCAAATATAAATAGTGTAAATAATAACTCTTCATCCCAGAAATTCAGACAGAAAATAAAGTTATTATTGTCTTAATGATAACACTAGTTTTAAATATTGTCTTAATAATTTTTAATAACATTCAATTCATTCTTCTGTGGCTTTGTTCAGGTTAAAATATCTTCTTGAATTTGTCCTACTTATAAGACTGTCTTTTGGCTATGTTCCAATGCCCAAACTTCGTGACCTCGCCAAAATGGCTCATAATTCAATACAGTTCTTAAGACCATGCTAAATAAGTAGACATACAGAAAAAACAACAAAAAAATACACCAATGTCCCTGGAGCCAATTTACCTTGTTAAACAATCAGCAATAAAAAAAAGTAAAGAAAAATATCTTATTTCTGATTGACAACAATAATTTAAAACTTTTTAAGCTTATACTTTCCACAGTCCTAACCATGAGACTATTTTATACAGCCCAACCTAATACCATCTACTACAATTTAAACTGTTCAGACTAAATCTAACATTCATCCAATACAGGTTTCAAGAAACCTTCAATGTAGAGAAAACGACGTGTGATATGACTGTAGGAAGTGAATATTATGGCGGATAGATAACTATTGACTCTAGACTTGAAAAGGTTGATATTTTTTTTATTAATGTTCAACCAATACAAGGCCTAAAAGCCATTCAAAGTAGAGGGTTATTGTGTGGACTTATATTAACGTAGGGAAGAACAAGCGTTAGGAGTATAGAACTGAATCAGACTTTAGAAGGAACCGGAAGCCCAGTCCTAAACAGGAAATAAGGGATAAACCTCTACTCCTATTAAAACTGTAGTGTTTATGGAATCATCCACGCGACAGTCTCTTTCACAAAGCAACGGTACTTGGGAAGAAGCATTCAGAGTAGAACGCCCTTTTTTTACCAAAGGAACACGTAGGGAATGGAGGTGATTCAACTCTGGGGATGTAGCAAAGTGGGGTTTTGCTGCAAAGGTCTGAACTGGTGGCAAGAAAGAATGGAGCTTGCCAGAACACTTACCATGGAAGTATCGATAGAAAAGCGATGTTGCGTCTGCGGATAAAAAGGCTGTAGGGGTAGAAAATAATTCATCACCCACAAGGCCACGTGAATGTTTTTGAACTTTATCAAAGCTGGAACGTGAGCTAATGAAAGTTTTAACAGAGGACAGAAAATCAGAAGGCTCACCGGAATGGCCTTCCAGAATCTAAACACAGTATAAAATAAAGGAAAAATTCATTAGAAACAAAGAAGAGTGCTGACTTGGTAGTTGGTATGTAATATACAATATCCTCCTGTCAGATAATGGCTGCTAGACAGTTTCCACACAGATGAAAAGGAGACACAAGGTATGAATATGCTATACAGGAATTAGCTTACAAAACAAATTTAAGATTTTGCTAACATTTTGAGCCTTGACCACTGCTTTACCAGTGATAGAGAAAAATGACGTAATGCCCAGCCACCGGTTGAACAGTGGTAAAGAAAAATGTCTTCATGCCCAGCTACCAGTTGGACGGTGGGTAAACCTTTTTAACTATTTTTAAATCTACCGTGAAACATTACATACCAATTATTCGCGAATTTTGACTCGGGAGCTCACGCAGAATGGTTAATATTTTTCAAGAACACAGGTCTCAAAGGGTTAAGCAAAAAAAAAAAAACCTCAAACATTCAGCTAAATTTAAATCTGTAACATATTTTTCTATAAATAACATATTTTTTCTAAAATATTTTACTCACCGGGAGTGTCCTGCGGAGCGCATTCTGCGTTCACATATGATTGTAGAAATATCAGGGATGGTCCAGAGAGCTGTGATTTTGAGGCACCATCTAACTAAATCATGACTAAATAGCTTTTGTCTGGCCGTTATGTTGAGGACTTGAGACTAGTCCGTAACATAACCGTCGACAGCTTTCAAACAGATTAGTTTCCCCAATTTTACTTACGGGGCTTGGGTCAACCGAATGGTACCGTACATTTGGATCGTCTCTCCAGGAAGGTGTTGTCACTTTATTCACTAATCCACCCTAGTGAGATGGAAAACACTCTAACCATTCACCCTCGCACCCATTTGCATATGCAGGCCTCTACATATTTTCAAACGAAATTTATATTCATGTGTACAGATACAAAATGTCAGAAGTAGCTCATACTTTGATACCAAAGATGATCACCAAAGTTCGCTAAAATTCCAGTTGGAGACATGACAGATAAAGGATAACAGCCTCATCATCCCTTTGACTTTTGTAATCGTGGGAGGGGGGTCCGAATGCAGAAGCCACACTAAATCTCCTCCACGACGGTCTATCAACGGCAGCCATCATCAACAATTCTGGTACAGTCACACCTGACCACTGTTTGACATTGTCCAATCAGTTTTTACCTTGGTATCCTCTCCTACGTCCACCTTCAATGGTGCCTTGCATGATGCTTTTGCATAGGCTGTCGTACCTTGTAACGTGTCCAAACCACATCATTTTTCTCCGTTTGACAGTGGCAAGAAGAGGTTCATGGTGACCAAAATAAAACTTTCAACTCTTTTCCGCACAAACTCTTTGGGTTTTATGTTCCCAATAGAAAATGCCATAAAGTTTTCTTATGCATTTGTACTCAAACGCTTGAACCCTTCTCTTTGTTTCTGTCAAAAATGTCCATTATTTTTAGCACTAACCTTTTAATATTTAAATACTGGATGCGACAGAAATACCTCCCAAATAATGGTAAGACATTAGCTACACGAAGACACTATTGCCACTAAGGTCTTAACATTATACGGGAGGTATTTCTTGGGGGTATTTCTACAGCACTCTGTATAATTCATTAAACTGCATTGGGTTAATTGGGAAGTAATTACTATAGAAACATTGTCTGTAAGTACATTCAATCTCACATCATTTTCCACACATTTTTTTATAAATGGGGCTCTTGTTATGTATCTAGAAAATTCTTGAGAGAATGCAAAGAAGCATCTTCTTGGTTCTGACTTAAATCACTTCACTTTTTCTAAATATTGTTCTGATGAACTTTTCTATTTGGTAATCCGTCTTCACAAATTTAAGGACAGTACAAGATTGGCAGCTAGGTCTCACCATTTTACTGCTGAAATTGATAAATGTAACGGTATACTTTAATGTAATAGTTTCTTCTCTTGCATTACTCGCCCGAGGAACTCTTCCGGCTCCTTACTTTCCTGTCAATTACGATCTTCAAGAATTCAAATGTAATGTTTGTCACGTCTTTTCTCCTTGAATTCTGTCCTTTTATTTTTCTTTCTACTTAATCTTATTTTCACTCACAGTCAGCCTATTTGTCTTTTTATACTGCTAGTTCACCCAATACAAGGCCCAAGAGCTACTCAAGATAGACGGTTACTGGACGGGATAAGAAGTGAACATTATAAACACTTGATGGATAGATATCGATTGATCCCGGACTTTAAAACGCCAAGATTTTAATTCTCAAAGAAACATTCTCTCTGGAGTTTTGTTCCACAAAATAAATGTTCTGAGGAAGAAGCTGCCTTAATGGAACTCCCTCCTTTATCAAAGGAACCTGAAGAGAATGAGGACGACCTGACACTGTTAATATGACATGGCAGTTTTCAGCTGTGATGGTCTAAACTGGTGGGACCATGGAATGTACCTACTTTGAACATCTGAAATAATAATAGCGATAGATTAGTGAGAGGCTAGCAACATTTGACCTGTGGGATAAGGGTTGAGAATAATTCATCACCTACAAGGCCGCGAAATCACTTTTTAACCCTGTCGTTGCTGGACACTTAGGACTTAGCAGCACCAGCCCAAGTATTGCAGCAATACTCCATTCTTGATCTGATATCGCCTCTTGCAATGATAGAGCAAGGCAGTAGAAGTTATTTTCTGGATCGATATATGGAAGCAACTATTCTTTTAGCGATGGCATGAATATACCCGTTTCATTTGAGTGGGGGTTTTTTTGTTTTTGTTTTTTAATTCGATAGGTGTTCATAGTAAGGAGCCTTTTAGGATCATTACCACATTTCGTACAATCCAGATGAAATGATTAAAAAATAATTTCTTCCTATAAACCTCTGGTCATGCTTAATTCATTCTCTTGCGTTTCTTCGTTGGGGCTACTCGACATGATGTCGAGTCGAGCTAAACTAATGTATGTATAGCAAGTATGATTAGCTGTACACAAATAAACTGCTTCTTTTATGTGCCGTGTCCATTCAGGACGTGGGTGATTATGGCTTTCCACAACTTCCTATCCTTTGTTGCACCTCGTCGAACATCGCTTCTCGTTCGATCACTGAAGTTAAGCAGTGTCGAGACTGGTTAATACTTAGATGGACGGACAACTTGGGAACACCGGATACTATCGGCAAACCTTCTACAATATGAAATATGTTCTGGCTTTAAATAATCCACAAAGAGTTGACAAGCCGTAAAAAAACACATCAGTTTGTTTCTCTTAGCAATACACATGTAAACACAAAACTTAAATCAGTCTCTCTCACTCATTTTCACACACGCTTGCGCACGCGCATTTTACTTAATGCTATTGAATCAGTTCATTTAGTTCGATTCTATCAAGATTCCTTGTTGACTTAGGTTTCTTCAATCAAAGTTTCTTTGGCAATTACTTTTACCCTATTTCGATATACTATTTCCTTTCATAATAGTTTCTATACACAACGACCGCCAGCAATTCGCTTGACTACCAAGAAATAATTTACAGCAAACTTAAAACACAATGTTGCTCTACGGTTATACCCACAGAATTGTGACTTACTCTCCAGGATTTTCGTAATGTCAGGAACCAAAGTGAAGAAAGCAATAGAAAGAGAGGCGTGGAAAGTGGTAGGGACACAGATCCACACTAGTCCAGTTAGCCAAAGAAGTAATTCTTGTGATAGAAAGAGCGGCGTGGAAAGTGGTAGTGACAGATCCACACTAGTCCAGTTAGCCAAAGAAGTAATTCTTGTCAGAACCTGATTTTTTCTGCTCAAACAATAACAACTTTTACTGATCAATTACTTTCATTCTTTCCACAAATGATTTGTACTAAGTAACTCTTTGCTTGGTACTTGTGTGCTTGAAGCACTTGACCTCCTATTTCTATATCTATGTTACTTACATTTGAATGGGGAAAAACCTGAATTTTGTCGTATAAAAAAAATCAAGCAGGGAACTAAAAAAATAGGGAAATAAAAAAAAAATGTCTGGGAACTATATCAGATGTTAAGTTTTTACATTCCTGATTCTATATTTTTTACCTGATCCTCTTAGAAAATTATTTTTAGATATATTACGTTCACGGACACATGGCACAGTGGATAAAGGGGTTGGTCAGATCCAGTGACAGGACTTAAAAGAGTGTGAGTTCGATAGCCGGTTAAGGCGGTGAAGAACTTGCAGAGGGGAATTAACTGGAGATAACTGATATCCATGGCACATGGAACTGGAACAGTCTACCCCAGTGAGCGAAATAAAGGGTTTAGTTCGACATTCCAACCACCTGAAGAAGGCCGGAGCGTACAACGGCCGAAACGTTGTGATAAATATGGCGACAAAGATGAGGACAATAGTCCGAATAATGTAAATAGTGTACATAATACCGCATCTCAGAAGTATAGACAGAATGTAATGTAAGCATTTCGATTATATATATATATATATATATATATAGAGAGAGAGAGAGAGAGAATATTAGTGGTCAGTACACACACACACATATATAAAATTTCTAAGAGGATAGAATCCAGGTAAAATTCAATGTCCAGGACAGAGTAAAAATATAAATTTTAGTCCCCATCTTCATCTTTAGGCCTTCCTATTTTTCTTTCGTCTGTTACCCCTCTCTAAAGCTTTCATTTCCTTCTCACACTTGTCCCCCCCCAACTCCCATACATACACTCTCACTAAATTTTATTTTTTATTCCCGGAGTTATATTTTCTGATTTCTTTTTGTATTTGTAGGTCTGATGAATTGGATCCTGATTACATTACGATTTCAATGTAATAAATTATAACCATGGAATATTAGTGTTTAAGTCTTGTTATTATATATATATATATATATATATATATATATATATATATATAAGGAAATCAGCCGATTCCGCTACCTTGGTTCCAACCTTTCGCTATCTTCAGGCAATTTCGGTCAATTGATTTCCTAACGCTAATTTTTTAACAGTTATTTTAATGTTATTATAACTATTTTTTTCTTGTTGATAAAGCTTGCTGCAACCTTTGTCAACAAGAAAAATTAGCTATAATAACATTCCCAGAGCCAAAAAACTTTTGAATCAGAGATCGGAAATTATAACCCGTTTAATTCATACTAAAAAGTACCTTTTGATTTCATTGGATGAAAAGAACGTATGTATATTTCATTTAATACCCCACCGATACATTTCCAACACACTTGATTTCCACCCCTCCTCCTCCTCTTCACCTTTTACCACACCTCACGCCGTGCATTTACTCATCTTTTTTTTAATATAGCGTTCTTAATTTTTTTTTTTTTTTTTTAAATAAAGCGGTAGGAAATCAATTGACTGAAATCGCCTAAAGATAGCGGAATCGGCTGATTTCCTAATTTTCTATACTTAAAAGCTCTACATGTTAATTTTTTTTTTTTATATGTGTATTCAGCAATTTTTTAATACTATTGTTTCCTTGTCTAATTCAACTCTGATCATTAACTTAAGTGTACATTGAAGTCAATACCCACGGTTCACTTTTATATTTACACACGGTCCATCACTGATATTGTTCACTTTAACCCATAAATATAGTGGGTGCAGCAGAACTCAACACAGCCAATTGTGCGCCGGGACAACTCAGAACCAGAAAAACAACTTTTTTTTATAACCGAATAAAAGTAATTTACTAAAGATTAAAACCTTAATTAGTGAATATTTTTACTTTATCAAAAATAATTTTTTACGATTTACTTTATTAAAAATAATTTAAAAAAATATTAATTAAGATTTATCTCGGTCCTGAGTTGTCCGAACGCCCAGGCTGTAGTATTCAGTCCGCGGTGTTGAGTTATCCCTTAGCATACCTTAAAACTATATCTTATCATATATATATATATATATATATATATATATATATATAATGATAATATTGGTAATCAGTATAAATATTTCCAAAAGGATAGAGATCCAGGGAGAGCACTATTGCAGAGACAGAGTAATAATCATTATTATAAAAACACGAACACTTAAATTGCTATGAGGTGATATTTATTTCGTTAAGCTCGGAATATTGACCTCAACTCTTCAGACCTCGTAATAGAAAAGCTTAACGAAATAAATATCACCTCATGGCATTTTATGTGTTCGTGTTTTTATAATAATGATATATATTGTGTTATATTTCAGAGCTAAGGGAATAAACACATAACATCAGGTGGATACTAGAAGAAAGGTTTATTGTACACAACAAGTACAATATGAAATACGGTACAGTTATACACACAGGTTAATCTAGTAGTGAGTGCCACTAATTCGAAGGTCGGACATGCTTGTGTCGTCTCTCTCTCTCTCTCTCTCTCTCTCTCTCTCTCTCTCGTAGACGGTTGACTTTATAGGTATTTGCTACCTATAGTGTAATCATTTATGGGGGTGACTGGTTATTCCATTACATCATATTCCTTTTCGCTTAAACTTATTTTCTGAAATGAAATTTTTTTTTTAATCATTTCAACGCAATGAAGTTAACAATGCCCCTAAGAAATCACTGGTTACTGAGAATGAAAATAGAATGAAAAGACATATGAAGAGAAAGGACAACAAAAGAACAGGTTTTTAAGAAGGGAGATGTCGATTTGCGTTGCATTTTGAAGATTATAAATTGCAGTGAAGTAATAAACCAGAAGAGAGTTCCACATACGAGAAAATAAACTAATAGAATAGAATTTACGGTTAAATACAGATATTTCAACTGTAAAACTATAAGACCTAGTTGCCAATCCAGTACTACGCTTAAATTCATAAAGTCGAGGTACCAAGAAGGGAAGTAATATTTATTCCTGGTAATTTACAGAAAACGTGATACAAGTGGGTATGGGGGGAAAGATGTTCTTCATCGGTCTTATATTTTAATCTAGATAGCTACGATCACTAACTCAAATATACTTCAATATTCCTTACACCAAAACACATTCTTTCTCATCCGTCCTTACTATAGTCACCATTGTACCTAAGAGTTCCAATGAAGTCCTAACTAGTCCCTATATGTACAATTTTGTTTGTGTGGGGTGGAGAATAAAAATAACAACTTTTTAAAACTGTAACCCCAATGTTTATTTACAATGTACAAAATATATATACAAGAAACAAAGCTAAGTAGTGTTAGTGTAACAAGGAGGAAAGTTTATCAGAACAGTTGCCATGAAAATATATATAGGAAAAGAAAACAGAAGCCACGTCACGATGGTTTGAATACGTTTTTCTATATATAACACTTATTTTTGTGATGTCAACGAACACTCGTTGCCACTTTTGTGATGCCTATGAATACTCGTTGTCACTTTCCTAATGCTTGTTGTAGTAGAGACTTTGTAATCGTAGATACAACTATAGTAACGCCGTTGAACAATAATAGTATCGGACGCCTTCGAATATCACCCGCACTGATAGTACTGGTTCGATAATACTTGCTCAAATAGTAATTCGTATAGTGATCTGAATAGAGAAATAGTATAGTGAATAGGGTAGAGAATAGCGGTCCGTATAGTAATAGAGGACTGGGAAGAAAAAGTGATCCGAATAGTAAGAGGATAGAATAGAAATAACGATCAATTATAGACACACGCTACCTCCCATATATGCGTTTCCTTTATGATCACGTGGTCTACTTAATTCAATAATGGGATTGCCCGTGTTTGTTCACCGGCGATCTACGTTCAAACTCAAGTGTCGGCAGTGACACTTTATTCATATATAACACTTATATAAAAGATTTAGGGGCTCCTCGGCGTGGTGTAATGGTTAGCAAGCTGGTCTTGCTAAAACTGTTACAACTGAATAGTGAGTTCGATCCTCACTGGGTGCCCCATACTTTCGGCCATGTGCCACATCAAAGCCTCGCTTAGAAAATCAATATATAAAAGATTTAGAAGCTAATGTTTCAGATTAAATACGGAAAATGTAGTATTTCTGATTTACTTTGAAAATTAATGGCAATAATTATTTTATTTACACTATTTGGACTGTTGTCTTCATCTTCGTTGCCCTATTCACGGCCTTCTTCAGGTGACTGGAATTTTGAACTAAACCCGGGGTAGACTGTTCTAGTTCTACGTGCCATGCCTCTTCTGGATGTTTTAGTCTTTTGTTTAGTTCTCTGTTTCAGCCGTCTCGGACATATGTCCAGTTAACACTAGTTTTTATTGGGGTAGGGTCCTTCTGCAATGCAAATGAGGTTGTGTGTGATGTAATGGATAGCGGCCCGGGGTGAGAAATCGGAGAGCAGAGTTCGAATTCTACTCGAGTTCGTTACATTCACTTACGCGAAAATACAACTAAGAAAGCTATGAATCCATTCCCCACAGCTATGGGTTAAATAGTAGGAAAAATCGTTGTCATCTCCTAAAATATTGTTAATGTAATATTCAGTCACAAACAGAATTAATTCTTACAATGCAAAATATGTTTCAGCTTTTAAAGCTCTACAAAAAGTTGATATGCCGCTAAAAATAGATCATTGTTTTTATTCTAAAATACGTTTTCTTTTCTTTTCCTTTTGTCATTTACTTGAACCTTTTCCGTCTATAAGACATATAAACTTTTTAGAAGCTAATATTTCAGAAAAATACGGGAAAGAAGTTTTCTGATTTTTATTTGGAAAATGAATGGCAATAATGATTTTCGTCAAATAATCCAGCTCAACAGAATTTTCATAGATTAGAATTATTTTTGCTGACGCGTGTTGAAATCCTCACTGTTTAATATTGTTTAAGTTATCGCTGACATTTTTTGTCGAGATTTACAAACACTACGTTTCGTTCAATTTCGCAAACAAATCGATCACATTTAAATAAGCTGATTTGTTTACAAATAATACTTTCACAAAAACCCTACTTAGCGGTTTAATAATTTCTT
Source organism: Acanthosepion pharaonis (assembly GCA_903632075.3). Classification (NCBI taxonomy): domain Eukaryota; kingdom Metazoa; phylum Mollusca; class Cephalopoda; order Sepiida; family Sepiidae; genus Acanthosepion; species Acanthosepion pharaonis. Next base: position 1,401,231 of record CAHIKZ030004626.1, on the reverse strand, counting down.
TAGTTTTATACGACTTCATGGTAAACAATATTTTTTTAAGAAAATTTTATTTTTTTACTTTTTAACAGCAAAGAATAAATTATGACTTCTTACTCTTGAGCATGCAACATACAACTGGCCATGCTTAAATATTTCTTTCTGGAGTCAAATTCCAACTTTTTGAAGCGTTTGGCCTTGTGATTTATTTGTTGTTTTTAGAAATGCAGGGCAAACTGGAAAATGGTTTCTTGTATATAAAAAAGATATGCAAAAAACAGTATTTCATTTTTATTAAATAAGTATTTGTCATTTTAATCATTTAAATTGTTTTTAAAATAGTGGGAGTAATTTGTATGTTAAATATTAAAACTTTATTTTTTTTTTTAAGTTAGTGAAAATTTATTGTATTAAGTTACGCACCCAAGTAAAACTAACTGTATTTTGTACCCACTTACCTGTTTGTACTTCTCTGCAAGATTTGGTATTGATCGGTCCATGCATGTCTATTTTAGAGGGTGGACGGACTAACGGAAGTCACAGAATTTTATATATAGATAGACTGAAGCCAAGGAAACAAATTTAGTTCTCTTAGTTCTCAGTTTCAGCTTTCTTAGACATATGTCGGGTTTATACTTGAGTCTTTATAGGGGCGGGGGTCGTATCCTTCTGCAATTAAGGTGTGAGTTCAAAATAAGGGGGGTCTAATTAATGTAAGAAAGATAATCACAATTATAAATTGTATTATTGATTTATATAAAGATATTGAAAATAAGAGAACTGTACTATCTTCAATTTGGTAGCTGTGAGAAAAAACATAAAGGAAAGTTACAGAAGGGTTCCATGTTGCTTGTGGCTAAGTTAATGTTGGTCACATCTGGAACGGAATGTAGGATAGATAATAAAAAGACAAAATTTACTACGAGCTACAAATGACAGGAAATTGTGAAGAGACAGCATATAGAAGAAAGTTAAAACTGACCAGACCTTCAAAATAATACTTGATACAGAAGCAATTGCAAACATAATTCAATAGTTTTATGAGTTTGATTTTTATTCACATCACAGATTCAAATATTTATAAATGCTGAGTTATTAATTATAAAATTCCTTAATTCTGTTTTAAAAGTTCACTTATTTTTCAGAAATTTTAACAATTTACCATATTTAATAGCGAATGAACTACTCCCTTGTTAACATTTAATATTACGACGTTAGACGACCAGAACTTGTAACTAACATATATAATCTGGATAAATATCAGCCTACTTGAGATCTCAGCTTTACATATAGGACAAGGGAGACCTTTCTTAAGTCATCTTCTGTTTCAAAAAGAACAATATTGGAGAGGTGTTATGTACTATCAAATTCAGTAAGCTGAAAATAGGTAAGACTAATAATGTAAAATGGTAAAAAAAAGGTTAAGCAAGATCAAAAGCCACATTTCAAATATTAGATAATATGATTAAAAGAGGAGATGAAACGTTGTGAAATCACATGACTAAGAACATGTCAGCAGATTTGTGAAGCATTTTTACAGAAATTTTCTTTTTCTGTTTTTTTACGTAAACAGGGTTTTGGCACGAAAGGCTCTGCAACCTACACTGTTTGAAGTGACCAGCTGGTTTAAGACAAAGAATTATTTAATATCTCTCTCTCTCTCTCTCTCATATCTGAATAAAGCAAAGATTGCTATCAACCATGGAACAGTGAGATGCACTAAATTTTTCCTATAACTACCGCTTCCATGTTATTTTTTTATTATCTTGCATAAAAAATATTATAGTTAAAGTCTCTTTGATGATTTCAAATTCATTAACCTTTAAACAGCGGGAAAGTGTTGCACGAACATACACACCACACAGGTAAAAACAAGATAATTCATAAGGATAGTTTTATTCTTATTTTTCGCTTTAATTATAGACAAAATGTATAAAGATGATATTTTCATTTTTTTACATCATAAAAATAAAGAAAAAGAAGAATTAAAGCAAACGTTTGTTTCTTAAACTTAATATATTCCGATGAGCTGCTTTCACTGTTTCCCAGACTCCATGAATTCAAGCGCCCTACGAGGCTGGCATCCCGCTCTCACCCTTTCACTGTCGAAACTGTTAAATGTAGCCGTCTCTTCTACTCCAATAGCTTCATACTTCGCATTTCTCGCCTGTGGAACACCCTTCCCAATTACTGATTCCCTGAAAGCTATAATCTCCAACTATTCAAATGTAATGTCAATCGACACCTCCAGTTACCTTGATCTACCCACTATCCTTCTCCTCATCCTTTCCTCCATCACTCCTATCTGCTCTCGCTCCAAATCTTCTGCAACCCCCTGCATCCTAGTGGCTTCACGCCTTGCTCGGGGCGTAATGCTTAAAAAAAAAATTAACATAATGATACTCCCCAAATTTAATATTTTTAAATTAAGGATACTCTTTAAATTTAATATTAACTTAATGATACTTGTTAAATATATTTTTAACAGTATGATACTTCCTAAACTTAATATTTTGACATTATGATACTCCCTGAAAAATTCTATGTACAAAAATGTTATGCATTCTTTATCCTATATTGCCAGCATTTCTCTTCCAGAAGTCTTCATGCAGACGTAGAACTGTCTTTGGCGTGTTCAACCAACTTTATTTGCATGCAAATACTCCAGAAAATGACGTATCCTATCTAGCCTGACGAATCCAAAAGTTGCTAATTACTTAGGCGCGAATCATAAATTGACTTGAAAACGGGTTCCCTGATTAAAAGAATATTTCCCTGTTCATATTCAATTCTTCTGATATTAGCCGCACACTTAATCTTCTATCTGAGTACACAAAGGCACTCTGTCCACATTTACATTTCTTTGTTTTCGTCGGCTCACTTCTTCCGCCATCGAACATACCTTTTCGCACTTCTTGAATCAACTTCTGTATCACTTCTTTCTTCATGGTGTGTTCACTACAAGCCATTTTAATAGGACAACGTTTCACTAGGACTTTTACCTATTTTCACACAAAAGTTGATGTCAATCCGCTGTTCCAGATTCCTTTCACAGAATTTTCTACCAACAGAATAACATGAACATGTAAAACTTCCTCTACTGCTCGGCAAGGAATGACACCAAGTTGTAACATGTGTTCGAGTACAAATGTTTACCGGACTCATTTCTCCAGCAACACGCTATGATTATCCTATGAATTAAATTTTCACACTTGGTAAATATGAGAAACAAGTGATAGATACCACCTTTTTCCAGAAGGAAAGAAAACAATCTTTTTCTCCATAGCAAATTTGAGAGCTCCACATGAAACCGTTTGATAACGAACATACTCTACTGAATTATATATCAGTACTCAGTCTATTTTATATGCGGCTTATTAGATTTTCACACATGAATCTCTGAATGTATATTTTCCAATTATTACATCAATCGTAATATTCATTCTAGGGATCATTTTATTACTTGTTAAAAATAGCCCAATTCTCTGGTTTCAATTCAGTTTTCCTTCTCCGAGACTGGTTGCCAACCAAGGCTATAGATCGAAGTCTGCCCTGCTTGTTTTTACCTCAGAGAGAAGGTTTCATGCCTTTTCCATGGGTGAGTGAATGTAACGAACTCGACTGGAATTAAAACTCGGTTCCCTGATTTCTCATTCGAGCTGCTCTCTATTACACCACTGCGCATCCATATATATACACACTACTTATCTTTAAAACACATAAGACATTCTTTGGCGGGAAGATAACACAGCCTTGTGCCGTAAAGGAATGCTGTAAAGCCAATCTTTATTGCACCTTGTTTTCTTTCCACATACTTGCTTTAAAAAATATTTTAAAAAAGATAAATCAATAAAGTTAATCTTAATTGCATCATTTCATCTAACAATTCAACAATTATAATAAAAGTTCAAAGTGTATGATTTAATCCTTAATCATAAATCGTGTTAATCCCGTTTCCTTTATTTATCTGATGGGACAGGCTTAACTTGTGTCAGGTTAACAATTGTTATTCGATCGCTTGAATTGCTATCCATGACTCTACAAATCATTATTATGCACTTGAACCAGTACCAACAAATCAGTTATTCACTTTGTGGATTTTCTCTATTGATTGCTGTTCAAATGAACCTTACCAGCAATACCCATGAAAATTTCACGCTTTTCCTATTTGAATTTTCTGGTGAATCCCAACTGATGGAGTTGGACATCTGTTGCGAATGGATGACACCCGCCTACCAAAGTAAATCTTTTATTCGCAACGCAAAGAAGGAAATCAGAAAAGGGAATGTCAACAGAAGAGAATCAAAGGCGTTCTATCAACATCAATAACAGCTGGGAATCCAGTGCATTGGACAGGAATTTCTTGAGATTCATTTTCAGAGACTGGACAACAATCTTCGAATCAAACGATCAACGGAACCAGAGGAAAAAAGACGTTAAAAATAAAGACAACAACCAAGGCCTAATCCAGCATCCGGGAAAAAAACTTTCCTCAATATCGAAGGACCTTTTCAGCAAAAAATCGGTCTCATTGGCCATCTCGGTCTACAAACCCAACTGCCAGGCAAACAGGACAAAACCTCGACTTCGAGGGATAACCACAAACCAGCAATACCCGTGAAAATTTCACGATTTTCCAATTTTAATATTTTGATGAATCCCAATTCTTAAGTTAATGATTGAATAAGTTCCTTGCTAGTTCTACGACTATGGAAATCGCTCTCCTATTGTTTAGTCGGTGATATTCGCAGCATCCTTAAGTAGAATCACATTTCTGTTACTTCAAGTTTCTTCTTCATCTCAGATGAGATTGTCCAACATTCACTGTCATATAGAAGGACTGATATTGCACAACAGTTAAGTCCCGAAAATTTCCTGTTTCTTAATACTTGCTTAGCTTTTTGAAGGCATCTTTCACTCTCCTTATGAGCCTTTGGATTTCGATGCCACATTTTTCCCTCAGTTAAAATACTTCCAAGATATTCGAATTGTTGTACTTGCTTGATTTTGGTGCCCTCCCCCCAGTTTGTAATTCGCATCTTGAACGGCTCCTTTTTCTGACAACTATATATTCTATCATCTTACGATTGATACTTCCGTGTCTGATATCAAAACTCTGTCATCTGCATGCCTTATTTTAAGATTGTAACCGCCAATAATGAATCCTAGTAGGACTTCTAATTCTCTCATAATAAGTCCGGTGTGAAGACGCACTCTTGACTTATGACCATTTCTATTTCTAAGCCTGTGGGTCTTTGCAAAAACCATCATTCTTCGAACTTTGGGGACTGGCGATACAGAATCACAAAGAACAATTTCACCCCAAGCAAATTACTGAGAGTGAAAAAAAACTTAGGAAAATGAAGTGACGAGAAAGGACAATAAGTGAACAGGATTCAGGAAGACAGAAAAAGGTTAATTGATGTTGTATTGAAATTTCTGAAGACCACAGGTGGCCGGGCAGAAAGAAATCGAAAGAGTTCCACAGACGAGACATGCAAGCAAAAAGTCTATTAAAATAGATCTTATGGTTACATCTAGCTATTTCGAGAGTAAAACGATAGAACAAACTTACGAATTTAGTACGATGCTTAAAAGCATCTTGTCGAGGTACCAAACAAAAAAAGCTCATAAGAACAATGTGTTTCCATCTGTATGAATCTGACAATAATTTTTGTATGTATAATATTTAGCATATTCTCCTCTCTGTCACTAGCGGCATAACAAATACGAAAATGTGTGGCACGTTTAATTAGAAGAGAAAATGGCTAATATCATCAAGCTGTTAACTTTCCACACTACCAGGTTTGGGAGGAAGCTCTCATCAGAACAAAAACGAAAAAAAGATTTTGTAAATTTCCACCGACAATAGCGCTAACTGGCATTTGGTCAATGAATGTCAAATATTTCCTACACGAACTAATTACCTGTACTTATTACTGTATTCACCCGGTCGGTTGAGCTGGTTCCGTCAAATGAACCCAAACGAAAGCTGACCAAGCGTGACAGATGTTGTATTCATTCAAATGAGCACTTCCGTAGTAGCAGTTTCAGTGGGAATTTGAATTTGTAAGCGGACACCAGACGTATGTATGCACACTTTTAGGATAGTTCCATCCGGTTTGAATTCTCCTAGAATGGTTGCCGCCATGTTATAGGACATAATCTATCCTGCTATTTTACCCATAGCCGAGGAAGAAGAGATAAATTCATACCTTTCTCAAGGGTAATAGTACGTAAGTGAATGTAATGAACTCGATGGGAATTCGAACTCGGCTCTCCGATTTGTCAATCCGAGCTGCTCCACCGTGCTTCCTATGGACTAATTTCACCATTACCAATTTGTATACCTTTTATTTTGCATGTGAATATTTGTTTTAATTATTGCGTATCTGCCAAACTATATGTTTTGATCTATAAGCGAGTGTATGCTTAAAAAACTAGTTTTTTTTTGTTTGTTTTTTTACTGCTCCTCCCTGTCATTAAAAACGATTTCAGTTTGTTTTTGTACATTGGTGGTGAACCCAAATATAAAATAAAATATATAAACAAGAAAAGATTTCAAACTAAAATAAAGTATTTGCTTTCCTTTAAATCTCTCTCTCTCTCTCTCTCTCTCTCTCTCTCTCTCTCTCTCTCTCTCTCTCTCTCCCCGAACTCACTGCATCCAGGCAGAGAGGAACCCAGATGAGACTATGCCGAAGGGGAGTCTTGTTTGGGGAGGTAGGCAAACCCAACCCCGCGTATACAGTGTCTACGGGCAATTTTTGCCCAAGTCTACGGGCTCGGAACACCCCACGTTAAAAACTGGCCTTGTACCACATCTTTCCTTGTGGGGTGGCAAATATAGGTTCGCCCTATACAAGGCTCGAGGGTCACTCGAGGTAGAGGTTTACATTAAGAGGCAGTTTATACGGATAGGAGGGGAAGATAACGTTTAACCATAGACTTGAACAAGTTATAATTGTAGTGATCGGGGAAAAATCCTCTTGGGAGTTGGCTACAGAGAACAATGGTTCGCAGGAAGAAACTGTGTGAGTGGAATTTACTTTTCCATGATGGAATACTAGAGGGAGTGTGATGATTTACTACAATGTAAGTGACATGGAGGGTCCTATCCATGAAGGTTAGGACCGGTGGAATCAAGGAATGTAGTTCGTCTGAATACTTTCCTTGGATGTAGCAATAGAGCAGCGAGAGGCTTGCAACATTCCGCCTTTGAGAGGTCGGTAGGTGGAAAATAATTTGTCACCCACAAAGACTCTGGAAAATGAGGACTGGGCAGCTCCCACCCAAATGTGTCAACGTTACTCCATTCTCGGCCTGATCAGGCTCTTGTAAAAATAGATGATAAGCACGTGGAGTCAGTTGCTTACTGGAGCAGTACAGGGAGCCGACCATTTTTCCTGCATCTTTAGCGATGGATTGTATGTCCGAGTTCCACTTGAGGTCAGGTGTGAGTTTAAGGCCCAATAGACTCTCAAGGCACGGATCCTCCACGACAGAACATCCGTTCATTGTGACTGACGGCTGTTGGGGGTCCGATCGTCGCTGATGTAATGTAACTAGTTTGGTTTTCGGGGCATTGAATGTAAACAGCCAGCCCCCCCCCCGCCAAATGAGATGTTAGAGCAAGATCGGATGAGAGATCAGCTGCTAATCTTTGATCATCAGGAGTTTTAGAGGTGCACCTGTATATTGTCGTATCATCGGCATAGATGTTCACAAATGAGTATATTCTTAGGCAGATCATTTATGTAAATCAAGAAGCGGTTTGATCCGAGAAGTGACCCCCGGTGGACGCCTGGGTTAAGCGTCAGGGCCCCCGAGGACTAACTGTTGATAACTACCTTCAGGGACCTACCTGTTAGGAAGGACTTTATAATTGCGAAGACCCTTCCAGTGATTTCATAGCTGGAGTGCTTAAGTAAAAAAGTAAACATTTGTGACAAACCTTGTCAAAGGCCTTCGAAATATCTAATGCTGTGGCCATTGAGGTGTGTCGTCAAGAAAACCCTGCGCAATAGAGGAACCAAAATGTAGTAAATTCAGAAGAAATATACCTAAGACAATGCACAGTAAGAGCTGGGAGTGAAAAAAAACATTGCTCGATGTAAAATAATAGAGTTTATGCATACAGTGGGAGGGGCTGCAAAAGTGGGTATAGAGTAAGTCTTATGTCTAATACTAGTTCTCGAATTTAATACATTTTGTTTTTCATTACTTTATACCTACTTTTACACCCTCTGTGTGTGTGTGTGCATATATATATATATATATATATATAAAATGGAACTGAGGTTCGCCCTGTACAAGTCTGTTCCGACACAATTCTCTCTCTGTGTGTGTATATATATATATATATATATATATATATATATATATAAATTTATTCGGAAATTGTAACAAATGTGTTATAAAATCATTACAAAAATAGTCATTTTGTTTCAACACTTCTTGTGTCTTATCAAGTGATGGTGTTGAATGTAGAACTTTCTACATTCAGCATCATCACTTGATAAAACACCAGAAGTGTTGAAATAAAATGGCTATATTTGTAGTGGTTTTATAACATATTTATGTTATAATTTTCGAATAAATAATTATATTTTCTCTACTCTGTATTGAGCACTCTATTAAGAATAGTATTTTCTGGTTATTGGAATTTATTCCGTATACACCAATCCTATACCTGTTTGGCTGTGTGTATCTATATATATATATATATATATATATATGAGAGAGAGAAGGTGGAGTCAGGTACTTTCTATTTTCCAGCCTCTTTACCGATGGATCATATATATGAGTTTCACCTGCGGTCTGGAGTGAATTTGAGTCCCAAGAGAAGCTCAAAGCAAGGAGCCTCTTTGAGAGTGCAACCATTTATCGTGACTGGGGAGAATTCAGTGTTAGCATAAATGATAAATGCAATATGTTAGTTCTATCACCTGCTTGTGCTGCAAAAATCAGTTATGCTTAATTTATTCTCTATTTTAATGTACACTTAAACGTTAAAAATAAAATCAAAGTATTTAATTACTTTATACTCAAATGCAAGTTAAAACCTGTTGCCAACATTTCTGGATAGTCATCAAAACCTTGACAGTTAAGACCGAATTGTAATAAAGCCATAATTCGTCATCATTATCATCAGTCCCATGACTGAGGGCGATCGCAGAACTACTGCACAGCTGATCACCTGACTACATATTTGGGTTGAAAGTCAATGATATATTCATTTATGCATGCGTCCTGGGTATGACGATAAACTACATCCGCGTCCAGGGTAAGACAATAGACTACGTCCAACAGCAAGGCCTCTGCTTAGGAGGTTTTGAGAAGCGTGGAAGTACCTCTTAATTGCTGGCGTTCCCAGGTCCACCCTGACCCGGGGTGGTAGCACCTGTTAGGGTCCCAACTATGGGCAAATATTTAACCCCCAAACTGGGGTCAAAGCACTCTGAAAGTGTAAAAATAGGTTTTAATACCAACAATGAATTTTTTTTAGGAAAATTATTATCAGCAATACATTTTTGAAGGAAAAAAATATTATCAGCAATACATTTTTGTAAATAATTATAATAAAAAACTTGTCGGCATTAAATAACCCATTGAGGTTGATATGCCGTAAAACAAAACAAACCTTTTATGCATAGCATATCTTGGGCAAGCAGACCTGGTGGAGACCATCCCTCTCTAGGTCAAACACTGCCAATGTCTTCCAGGTTGAAAGCTCATGGATAGACACAGGGATGGCTTCTGCTGCAGGAACTCTCCATCCTGAGCTTTGATATCATTCTAAGAAGGCCTCTACCCAGTAATGCCATGTCGTCACTGAACCAGCTACATACATAGCCCTGGAGCCTGGTCTACTTCATTGTGCTGTTGACCCTGCAAATGGTTCATCTGCATTGTGACAGGTTCTGTTTTGTAATCCTGGTGAGTATCTAGTCAATTTCCTTACCTATCACCAATGACTTGACCATGCAGCAGGTAATACTGGTTCACATGGCATCAGTAGCACTCTTAGCATTGACCTGACAGATGAGCTAAGATAATAAAATTGAAAATTATAAAATTAAGTCATGGATTAATTGATGTGTAAATATCATTCATTCAGTTTGGGATGAACAGATGGTGCCACATGTTAATTTGTTGACTTGTAAAAAAATCGGGAAAATTTTTTTCTAGATTATTGATGTGGAGTTCCTGCTCATAATATAAATACAGTGTCAAATTGATCTCTGATTTTTTCAAAAAGTTATCTGTACTTTACTTTTACTTAAAATTGTTTACTTAAAATTTCCAAAAAAATATTTTCCTATTTTTTTTTTTTTACAAGCGGACCACTTAATTTGAGTAGTTCCAAGTATATTTCCAGATTTTCTCACAAACTGATTCCTTTCAACTCATGAATCTTTTATTTTTTTTAAGTTATGAACTTTATTTGATATTCAAAATCTATCTTGCATATTTATTAGTCTACCAATCATCCATACATTGAACATTGCTGCTGCCTCTTGTCTGGTCATCCTGCTATATATTTAGAGATTCTTGATAAAATCCAAAGAAAAATCTGCAATGTTATTGGTCATGATATGATTTCTGGGTTTCAGTCACTTTCACACCACCATAACGTAGCTTCTCCATACTTTTTTTATATACATAATTTCATGGTAATTTTTCTGATGAGCATTCCTCGTTGGTATTTTAATTTTAATGGATGCAGATGACACAGTGCTGATAGCAGACATGGAAAGGAATCTACAAAACTGCCTACAGAAGGTAGTAAAGGAGAGTAAAAAGAAGGGACTAAGGATAAAGACAGAATGCATGGTCATCAGCAAAAAGCTGAGTCCAAAATGCAATTTACAGGTTGGGGACACTAAAATCAAGCAGGTACAGATACTTAAATATTTAGGAAGTGTTCTAACAGAGGACAGAAAGTGTGACACTGAGATCCGAAGACATACTGGGATGGCCAAATATGCATTCTAAAAGCTAAGCAGAGACAGAAAAAAGGCATAAAAATTTCAGTCAAAAGAAAGAAATGAGTACTGAACTGTTACATAATATCTGTTCTCCTGTATGGCAGCAAATGCTGGACAATCTCCTCAAAGAGGAAGATACTTGAAGCAACAGAAATTTGATTCTACAGAAGGATGCTAAGGATACCATGGATCAAACATGTGAACAATGTCTAGGTTTTGGAGAAAATGTAAACAAAAAGGAAACTCATACTTAATATCAGGAAGAGGCAGTTGAAATTTCTGGGATGCATAATTAGGAAGGACAGCTTGGAAAATCTGATACTCACAGGGCGGATAAAGGGAAAGAGGAACAGGGGAAAGTAATGCATAACATACTTAATGGGATTTAACAAATCTAACAGTCTGGGAGAAATAACTAAAAGACAAACCTTAAGATGGTGGAGGACCTACGTCCTGAAGGGAAACAGCACATATAAGATTAGATTGGTGACAGTTACAACATTTTACAGTTGAAATAGCTAGCTGTAACCGTAAGTTCTATGCTAACAATTTCTTCTCTCATACTTCTTACTTGTAGAACTCTCTTTCAGACTCTAGCTTTATGGTCAACTTTGATCTTCAAAATTTTAAATGCAATGCCAATCATTATCTTCTTTATTCTTAATTCCTATTCTTTTATTGTTCTCTTTCCTTAATACTATTTTTCTCTAACACTCAGTAACTTCTTGTGTTTTAATGGCTTTATTGCCTTGTTTGGGGTGAAATGATTAAAAGAAAATGCTTCCACTTCACTTTTCTCACAATATGCTTTTTAGATACCTTTGTAGAATTGAATGATCGAAAACTTTGATAAAACACTTGAACATCATGTGACATATCTGAATTTACTGTCTGTTGAATGTTACTGTTAACCCTGCCTTAACCGGGTATTGAACTCACACTCTTTGGGTCCTGTCACTGGATCTAACTAACAAGAACACATGGCACAGTGCATAAAGGCGTTAGTCTTTGGGTCCTGTCACTAGATCTAACTATGAGTTCAATACCCAGTTAAGGCAGTGGAGAAGTTTCAGAGGGAAATTAACAAGAGATAACTGATAACTGACATCCATTAAACATGGCACGTGGAACTAGAACAGTCTACCCCAGTAAGCAAAATAAAGAGTTAAGTTCGACATTCCAACCACCTGAAGAAGGCCGGAACGTACAACAGCTGAAACATTGTAATAAATATGGCGACAAAGATTAGGACAATAGTCCAGGTAATGTAAATAGTGTATATATATATATATATATATATATATATATTATAGCATAATGAGAAGCCACATATACTTTCTTTTGTTTTTGTTTTTTTTTAAGCATTTCAAGCAAGGCAGGGAGCCACTAGGGGGTTACAGAAAGTTTAGAGCAAGATCAGATAGGACTGATAGAAGAAAGGATGAAGGTAGTGGATAGATCAAGGCAACTGGAGATGTCGATTGACATTACACTTGAATAGCTGGAGATTATAGCTCACAGGGAAACAGGAATAGGGAAGGGAGTTCCACAGGCGAGAGGTGCGAGACATGAAGCTATTAGAGTAGAAGAGACGGCTACATTTAGGAGTTTCGACAGTGAAGGTGTGAGAGCGGGATGCCAGCCTCGTAAGGCACTGGAACTCATGCTGTCTGGGAACCAGCGAATGCAGCTCCTCGGAACAATTTCCACGAAAGTATTTGTAGAACAGATGGAGGGAGGCGACGGCACGTCTGTGAGAAAGTGACTGTAGACGAGATGCCAGGGCAGGGCCAACTACATTGCATATCTGCCTCTGGAGCTTATCAAGAACCCCAAGGCAAACAGAAGGGGCGCCAGACCATATATGGCAGCAATGCTCCATGTAAGAATGAATTGCTGATTTGTAGATCTGGAGGATCGACTCCGGGGAGAAAAACTTCCTGGCGCGGCTCAGGGAGCCAACTTTCCTTGTGGTGGACAAGGCAATTGACTCAATGTATTTATTCCATCTCAGGTCAGCAGTCAACGTGAGACCGAGAAGCCGCAGAGAGTTGCTCTCGAGAAGTTGAGCGTCAGACATTCTAATGAAGGGAAGGGAAGGATCTCTGTGGTGATTAATAGAGAGCAGTTTTGTCTTAGAAGCGTTGAAGTTGACCAGCCAATTCATGCCCCAGTTCACAATCGATTGGAGGTTCTTTTCGAGACGCACGGCCAGGTAGAAAAAACAACTAAAAAGTTGCAAATTAAAAAAATAACAAAAAAATAATGTCTTTTTTGTGAAAGTATTTATTTATATTTGATATTTCAGATCAACCTCGATCTTTCTTCAGATATATATATATATATATATATATATATATATATATATATATATATATATATATATATATAATTTGTTGGAGTTTCTAGTATGTGATGAGTTTAATTTGTTTTTCTCAATAGGTTCGAAATATATAAAAATATAAACACAAAAATTCATCATTGAACTTTAACCAAATTTGTATAAATGAAAAACTGCTGGCCAGATACACAGAATACATGAAATATTTCATAGAAAGATGTGTGTGGATGGGTGAAATTTATCTTTACATCTAATGTCTATCAAAAAATGAATGTGACAAAAGTTTTTTTGTAAGAAAAAAAAAAACTAAGTCAAGATCACAAGATTTTGTATTCAAAACAATTCTCTGCAATTGTTAAAATAAATAAATTCTTACATTTTGTCTTTCTGTCAATAATAAAAGCTTTCAATCAATTTTCATTCTTAGATTTTTATTTCCTTAACCAGTATTATTCCCTCTTATCAACACGACAAAAAAATTTCATGTTGAAACTTTCTTGACTTTACAAGTCCAGACATACATCGTCTGTATGCTTTGAAAACACAACAATTAGTGTCAGACACTGACAGTTCTTTGTCAAAAGGATCATAAAGTTTGTTCTGTTTCCATATCTGGACACTATAAAAGCATTGTTATCATATTGTGGATCAATTCAGTATAATCTATTATCATCTAACAGGATCTGCCTTCCGCTTTATTTATCCAGTAGTTGAAATAACTCCTTTTTTTATCATCTTTAGTGAGGGCACAAGTTCAGCTGAAATGGTTAAAGTATGGAAAGGAGACATTTGGCAAGTCAAGAGGAGCCTTTTGTTGAGGAAAACCTTTGCCAAGATGAACCTTGAGTGACCTTTGTTGAGAGGAGACCTTTGCTGAGGAGAGCATGTAAAATGGCAAATTAGAAACTAAAAATAAGAAATGTAAGATTGAAATGCAATCTTGTGCACTACTGCATTCCAATTGTACCACCTTATCAAGCCTCATGAAAGCCAAAATTTGCAGGAAGCCATATATGGATGTAAAAAAAGAAAAGAAAAAAAATCCCCTACCGCTATTAGCCATCTAAACTGTACCTCTTACACTGTAACCCACTCTACTTTGAGTGGCTCCTGAGCCTTGTACAAAGTCAAGTACATTCTGAAGGGATATGGTATTAAAGATGATATTATAAGCTGAAACTCATACAGTATATTTCTTATATTCTGAAACCTTTTCAAGCATTGTGAAAATTTTGATTTTATTATTGAAGCCATAGTGTAGACTAAACTATAAATGAATGCACTTGTTGTGGGTTTTGAATTGGGGCTTATGATTTGAGTTATTCTCAAATTGCACCCAGGCTCACATAATTGCTCTCAACTGTGATTAATATCATAAATGACTTATTCATTTATTTTCTGTCTTGTACTTATTCAACTGATACAGTGAAGCGATTCTGAGAGAATTAAAAGTTCTACCAGGATTCATTATTGGCAGCCACAATCTTAACAACATATGCAGATGACACAGTGTTGATAGCAAACATGGAAAGAAAACTACAAAAACTTCTACAGAAGTTAGGAAGAAAAGAATTAAAAGTCCACTGCAAAAAGACAGAATGCATGGTTGTTAGCAAAACCATGAGCCTAAAGTTGGAGTTGCAAATCACAAACACCAAAATCAAACAAGTTCAAAAATTTAAATATCTGAGAACGGTTTTAACAGAGGACAGAAAGTGTGACACTGAAATCCAAAGGTATATTGGGATAGCCAAAGATGCATTCTAAAAGCTAAGCAGGGTATTGAGAATCAGGAAAATTTCATTAAAAACAATGAAGAGAGTACTGACCTGTTTCATGATATCTGTCCTCCTATTGAAACTAAGATCTGACACCATGTTTGTGCACCATTCTAATCTCTTTTGATCAACTTCACTGAGAGGTTAGAGAGTTCTTCAAAAGTAGCAAACATACTCCAAAAGTTTATATGTAAAGAGATAGAAAACCAACAACATGGACTTTACATAAGGTATGAGAGAATGTTCAAATTCTCTCTTACATAACTGCATACAATACAAATGTTTTGCAGGCTTATAAATCTGAATGTGGATGTGATTCTGTATTCAGTAGCTGGAAGTAACCCCAGACTAGGGCTGGTGCATACTACTCCAGAAGCCTGATTGAGGGCCATGGGCAGTGCTTTGTGACCCTATCTTATCAACATTTGCTTTTTTCTTCTACCTACATTTACATATATTATAAATTAAACTAAGTGTAACTTACTATTAAAGTATGAAAATTTGGAGCAGATTTTGAGGTCTTTTTTTTTTTTTTCCAAATCAGTGAATTTGTTTTATTCCAGCTAAGTCTAAAAAAAAAAAAAAAAATATATAAAATTCACTATTTTTAATCCATAATGTTGAATATGTTAAAATTACTCAACTTCTTAACAAGAAAAGTTGATACATTATTTACATTATTCAGACTATTGTCCTCATCTTTGTCGCCATATTTATTACAATGTTTCGGCTTTTGTATGCTCTGGCCTTTTTCAAGGACACATGGCACAGTGGATAAAGGCATTAGTTAGATCCAGTGACAGGACCCAAAGACTATGAGTTCAATACCCGGTTAAGGCAGTGGAGAACTTTCAGAGGGAAATTAACAAAGAGATAACTAATAACTGACATCCATTAAACATGGCACATGGAACTAGAACAGTCTACCCCAATGAACAAAAGAAAGAGTTCAGTTCGACATTCCAACCACCTGAAGAAGGCCGGAGCGTACAACGGCCGAAACATAATAAATATGGTGACAAAGATGATGACAATAGTCCGAATAATGTAAATAATGTATATAATACCTCATCTCAGAAATATAGAAAGAAAACTTGATGTTAAAAATTGCCACAAAACATTGATTTTCTTTGAATCAAAATATCTATTTATTTATGAGGTATTAGCAGATGTTTTACTACAAAAATTTTTATACTTTCATAGTGTTTTGGCCCCAGTTTTGGGTTTAACTCTTTGCCCATAGCTGAGACCCTAACACATGCTATCACCTCGTGTCAGGGTGGACCTGGGAACAACAGAAATGAAGAGATAGTGTCATGCTCCTCAAGACCTCTCAATCAGAGACCTTGCTAATGAATGTAAGTTTATCATCATACCCCGGACGGTCTGAAAGAACTCACACAGTTGCTATGCTATGAATGTAATATTTCCACAGGGGGTATTTTGGTATGGTGATTTTCTAAGTACAGCTCAAATGTGGCACAAGGCCAAAAGCATGAGACACCCAGTGAGGATCACTCACAACTCAGTTGCAATTGTGCTAGTGAGATAAGCTTGTTAACCATTGCACCACATCAAGGTACCCTGAATGTTTTGGTATGAAAGACAAGCAAATCCACTAAATAGTTGTTTATTCCAAGTTCACATGTTCAAAATGCTATGTACAGTGTCTGTGTCTTGCAGTGAACCTTCATTTTGTTTTATTTCACATCATGTCAGAATCTTGTTCAGGAAAGTCCTTTATCAGGGGTTGTAACTCATGGTTACTAATTCCTGTGCACATGCTACAATGAGGTCCTCTTTAGTAGGCCTAGCATAAAAAATATGATATGGGAACTGTTAATAAAGAAAGAGAACTGACAGCAAGGTTCAACAGTAGAAAAGAGAAGCATCAGTAAATGCAGTAAAGCATGACAAGCAACATTATCATCAGCAGTTAGATAAGCTTTAAGGCTCAAAGTTCTACACCTAGGATTATATATATATATGTATGTATGTATGTATGTGTGTGTGTGTAAAATTTTAGATATAGCTAAAATATATCTGTAAAAGGTTAATATTAATAAAGACAAAAGGAAAACATCTTGTTTAATCATCTGACAGACTAAATTAAAATCTTTACATTTGCCATGATAACATGGCAAATGTAAAGATTTTAATTTGCAACAAGTATTTATAAACAAAAGTAAAATTGTTGTTAGTTTTTAAAATTTTTTAAATTTAAAAGATAAATATTCATCAGGTTATTTGAAAAGTCTCGGTAAAATATGGATGATGCTAAGTGACATAATTTAATGTCTAATAAATGAAAGACTGGATAAATTGTTTTGGGTAGTAGATATTAATTTAAATATTAATTGCATAAAAAGGAAAACATTCAACACCATCATTTACACACTTTCATGAGTAAATGATTTGCATTGATAAAGTTCATCAGAGGGTGAAATATGTCATCCAAAAGCTGACCCTTATGATATTGATGAGAAATTTGGATTAATTAAGATATTACCAATTTCAGGGATAATATATGATCATAGTTTGTCTATATTTCTGAGATGAGGTATTATGTACAGTATTTACATTAGTCGGACTATTGTCCTCATCTTTGTCGCCATATTTGTCACAACGTTTCGGCCGTTGTACGCTCCGGCCTTCTTCCATACAGCGTAAAGAAAGGGATCGTCCGATGCTTACAACACCGAGCAAAAGTCATAAGTGGCGATCCAGAGACGTTAGATAAGGAATTGGTCAGTATAAGTAGTACCCTACAACGCAACAACTACCCCGGGTACATGACAGCAGCCCCCAAAAACTGGGATAGGCGGGTACAAGAGGAGGAGGAGGACAACAACACTCAGAAAACAGTCTGACTGCCTTATGTGAAGGGATTGTCAGAGAAAATACAAAGGATCTGCGGTCCATATAACATCAGGACAACCTTCAAAAGCGTGACAACACTTCGCAGATATCTCTCACGAGTGAGACCCCCCCAGAGAGGAACATGACTAAAGACTGTGTGTACGCTATCCCATGCAGCTGCGGAAAGGAATATAAAGGAGAGACAGGCCGCCCCCTCAAGGTAAGGCTTCAAGAACACCAGAAAGCTGTAACGCGGGAAGTAGAAAATCAGGTGGATACCACATATGGAGAGAGAAGGAGATCACCGCCCCTGTGGGATCATGTTCAGATCATAGACAGGGAACACCATTGGAAAATTCGTAAACTTAAGAATCAGCACATATGCTAGGCCACAAAAATCTCCTGAGCCGACCAAGCATAGAAATAAATACAATATGGGAACCAGTAATAAGGAGTGCCAGAGAAAAGCAATGATAACAAAGTTGCAATATGAACTCTGGTAAAGACATGCAATGATAACAGCAAAAATTGCAATATGAGCACTGGTAAAAATGATGCTGAAAACATTAGGTTTATAATACTCAGAAGTTCATACCCAGATGTCCTCAAGGACACATGGCACAGTGGATAAAGGCGTTGGTTAGATCCAGTGACAGACCCAAAGAAGGTGAGTTCAATTCCTGGTTAAGGCAGTGGAGAACTTTCAGAGGGAAAATTAGCAGGAGATAACTGATAACTGACATCCATCAGAAAACATGGCACTTGGAATTAGAACAGTCTACCCCAGTGATCGAAATAAAGTGATCTGAACGTTCGAAATTCCAACCACCTGAAGAAGGCCGGAGCGTACAACGGCCGAAACGTTGTGACAAATATGGCGACAAAGATGAGGACAATAGAACTAATGTAAATACTGTAATATATGATCATTATTTACATTATTCAGACTATTGTCCTCATCTTTGTTGAACTCACAACTCTTTGGTCCTGTCACAGGATCTAACCAATGCCTTTATCCACAATATGGCACAATACCTGGTTAAAGTGGTGGAGAACTTGGAGAGGGGAATTAACAGGAGATAAATGATACATTAGGCATGGCACGTGGAACTAGAACAGTCTACCCCGGTGAGCGAAATAAAGGGTTAAGTTCGACATTCCAACCACCTGAAGAAAGCTAGAGCATACAACAGCCAAAATTTTATGATAAATATGGCAACAAAGATGAGGACAATAGTGTGAATAATGTAAATAGTGTACATAATACTTTGTCTCAGAAATATAGACAGATACTAAATGATCATTACTTATGCTATTTACATTCAGACTAATGTCCTCATCCCCCATTATAATAGCCTAGTGGATTAAAGCATTGCTTTATAAATTTGGTGGCATAGTAATTGCGGGTTCAATCTCTGGGCCAGTTTGAGCAGACTTATTGATTGATTGATTCATTTTTTTAAAGCTTATCAACCCTTTGTTGGTTACGTAAGGCCAGAAATATTTTTAGATTGTAATAATTTACATTTTTCAGATAAAAATTTTTTTTTAGACATACAAATGTTACTAATTAACCCATAGGTGGGGGAGAAGGGGTAAATTCATACTTTTCCCATGTAAGTGAGTATAATGAACCCAACAGGAATTGGAACTCAGCTAAAGTATTATCCATTACACAACCTGCACATCTAAGCTGACAGCACCTGGTATTCCTAAGTGGTCACCCATCTAGGTACTGACCAGGCTCAATATTGCTTATCTTCATTTTCATTAACTGGGCAGTACTAAATAAAAAATTTTTAAAAAAAATGAAAGGAACAATCTAGTGTTGTCGATTGAATAAAGGGCTAAGTTTGAAATTCTCTGAATGTTACCTGGATTAACAAACACTGAATCCATTGCAATAACAATGATGTGAACATTAATAAATGTAAAAAAAAAAAATGAATGTAAATAAGAAGTTATCAAGTAAAATTTTTTTCTATTTACATTGTTTGAAGTGTTGTCTTCATCTTTATTGCTATATTTACATTTTGGTCATTGTACGCTACAGCCTTCTTCAAGTGATATATGTTGAAATTTCAAACCAAATCCTTTATTTAGTCCATGGGGGTAAATTGTTTTAATTCCACGTGCCATGTCTTTGAATATCTTGGTTTTATTTAATTCCCTTCATAACTCAACTTTCCAAGTTTTTGTTCTCTCTGCTGTGATCAGGGATTGAATTCACAACTCATTGGGTCAAGTCACTTCTGTATCAATCAACTAACACTTTTATCCTCTGGGTCATGTGCCTTTGAGTAAATTCCAAAAAATATGACCTGAAGAAGGCTGGAGCATATAACAGCCAAAACATCATGAATATGGCAATAAAGATGAGGACAACAGTCCAAACAATGTAAATAGTTACAATACCTCATCTCAGAAATATAAACAGATGTTAGAACTTTTTCTTATGCTAAGTCCCTTCAGGATGTAAAGGATCATGATTCCCACAGATTCCTTTTCATTATTATCTGTGAATTATGATTGATTTCATTCTACTAGATTAGCAGACACCCAAGACTTCCTTGATATTTTTTTTTAGTTTTTCTTTTCCCTGCTTCTCTTGCCTTTAACCCAGCAGCAAGGCCTCTGGTTGGGAGATTGGAGGTTTTCAGGAGTGGGAAACCACCTCTTAATTGCTGTTGTTCCCAAGTCCACCCTAACATGTGGTTGTAGCACCTGTTAGGGTCCCAGTTACAGGCAAATAGTGAATCACAAACAAAAGTATAACTATAAAAGTATAAAAATGCATTTTTATAGTAAAATGATCAACAATACATTTTATTTGTAGGTGAAAGCATGCAATTATGTTCAAAATATATTTACTTGAAGCCATAAAATTGTGTTCAAAATATTTAGATTCCAGCATAAAATAACCCACAGAGGTGTTGATATGCTGCTAAACAAAATCAACCAAGCAACATGAAAGAACTCTTTCATGACATTAATCCATATAATATCTGATAATTTCTCAAAGAAATCAAACTGGGCTCCAAAAAATAACTTCAATAAAACTACAACAAAAAACATACATATCACTGCCTCTAGTAATTATGTCCACACAAAAATGTATATGTTGAAAAGCTGAGTATCATCTACCATGTATTCAATTGTGAAAGCAAAATAACATATATTATAGTTTTATTACTTCAAAGATTCCAAGAAAATGAAATTTTGGCATTAAAGGACCCATACGGCATTAATATGCCATTAAACAAGCAAATCAATCGATGAACTCTTGCCTTCAGTATGTCCTGTGAATATTAAATTCTCTAAGCCCTCTTTCCTAAATGTATTCTAAGGGTTTCAACATTTTGATTGTACATATAAATGTCCTTTTAGTCTGTTTTCCTAAAAACTTCCTTGTTGAACATATGATACTTTCAGCATCTATTGGTAGAACCATACCTCTGTTTACAGTGCCTTCTTCATCTGTATGGAAATTGTCCAACAGTCACTGTCATATATAAGTCTTATATACAAAGTACAGTGTATGTATGTGTGTGTTGTTGTTGTTGTGTGTGTGTATCCAAGCAACTCCTCCACTCATACTGGTCCAATCTCAATGATTCATAGTTCATTCAAAAGCCCTAGAAAAGTTAGGCACAGCGAACATTGAGCTCAGATTCAGGGTTGCCAGATTATGCAGGGTTAAAAATATATATTAATATATTATACTAGGCATTATCATTGCTTTCATGGTTCAAGGGGAGTAAATCTTATTTTCCTTTTGTATCCAAAATTGCTGCTAGCTTAAAATTTTATGCTAGCTTAAAAGCCACCCTATTGGGTGCATTTAAACTAGCTCCTGTAGAGGACTCCTGGTTTGGCCATCATCACAATAGCTAGGGAGGAATAGATGCAATAAGCATTAATAATCTACAGAAGAACTCATAATTGATCACTGCATTTGAGTATTGAATTAATGTTTAAGCTTGTCTTTTAAAAGTTCAACAATAATTCTTTTGCTGCTACTTAAAGAAAATTTGATATACATAGATCCTTATTTTCCATACAAACAATTATTTTTATTTCATGAGTGACAGGAGAGGGGACAATTTATAAGATAAAATTAATATAGTGTAAAGATGGGAAAATAGAAATTAGAATTAGTTATACATTCAACATTTGAACAGTTAGAGAAACATGATAGCTAATTAAGTAAAACCTATATCGTGAAATCTATATGAATAAATGCAAAATTGGAGCTCAATTCTTCTATGAATTCTGAGATTAAAAAGCTGCAAATCTACTTTATAGTAATTTGGTATTTACCCACTGCACCATGAAGTCACCTTGTGACACAAGGTCAGTTTAATGTGGGGAGCCCTAGTGCATGCACCCAGGCTAGGAACAAAAATTGCTCAAGCCCCCTCAGCCATCTGTTGCACTGGCATCAGTGCAAGCACCTCTCCTTGGTGCAATGAGAGGGCACAGTCTTGAGTAGCTGTTCCCCAGAGCTGAGCACCTCTCAGTATAATTTTTCTCAGTTGCGGCACTGACCTTTGACAAAGCCACCCCTGAGCACACTCTGTCCAAAAACAGAGATGCAACTGAGAGATGATAAATAGGGTGTTACAAATTATTCGAGAGCATTTTACACACAGTATTTACTCTGTCTTCCCACTAAGACAAGAGGCAAGGCAAGGTCAGTTTTTAAGGTAGGGACCTGTGTATGTACACCCAGGTTAGAAAAAAAATTAAGCGCTTCTCAGTATAGTTTTCCTCAGTTGCAACACTCACCCCTGAGTTCACACAACTGAGAGATAATAAATAGGGTATTACAAACTACTTGAGAGATCTATTTTATTTACTCAACCCCTCATGAGGTCAGATTGTGATACAAGGTCAGATTTTAAGGTGGGGACTCAAGCATGTATACCCAGGCTAGGAACAAAATTGCCCACCGACCCCTCAACTGTCAGTTGTGCTGGCCTTGGTGCAAGCACCGATCACTCGCTCTGGTGTAATGAGAGGGTGTGACCTTGGACACCTCTCAGCATAATTTTCCTCAGTGGCAACTCTGTCCTTTGACAGAACCACCTCTGACTGCACTCTACCCAAAGACAGAGATGCCACTGAGAGATGATAAATAGCATTTTACAAGTGAAGATCTACTTGACTTTACTCGGGCTGCTGGTCTTAGCTGGTCTAAGCTTAGTCATAGGCATAATACTATCAGTGCAGGGACAGATCCCTGTGCCCAGTATCAGAGTGTGTAAACCACTCAAGAGAGCAGTTTTTCAGGTTTAACGAATTTGCATATTGATTTTAAAAAAACTAGATTTCATTAATTAACTGTCCTTCATTAATGTTTTTTATTCAAGGATTGTTTTGATTTTCATATGAAAAATAGTTCTGTCTAGGAATATTGTCTTATATAGTACAGAAAAGTGTTTGAAATTTGCATTTTACTTAGCCTTCAACAAGTTGGCATCTATTTGTAAAACTTTCCTTAATTATAACAAGCCAATTTATGAATGAAATTAGCATTTAAAATTTTTGTTTCAAAGTTTTCAAGTAGTGAATATATCTTAATTTGCAAAGCAATGGTGAGCAGGCAAAACCTGCTAGTGTTACATATTACGCATAAGCTCAGCACTCTTACTAGTTGTTTTCTAAGGACATTTTCCTATTTCTTTTCTTAGTTTCTGGGAGACATATTTCCCCTATTCCTATACAACTTAGGATTTCTGTGTCACACAATGAAAGACAAGAAATGGATTCATGGCTTTCCCTAAGGCTATTAATGTATATGCAGGAACTTGCTGATTCTATTTTCAGTACTGATAGTTTCTTTTTTACAGTTTATCAACCCATTGTGGTTTAATCAAAAAAAAAAAAAAATATTTGAGAATATAATTTTTTTTCTTGCAAATGAATATTGCATTCACAGTTTTTTTCTTTTTTGAGATTTTTTCCAGATACGTCAGACAATTAAACCCATATCCACGAGAAGTGATTGATTATTACCCCTTTCAAGGGTATTTGCACATAATCAAATGTAACAAATTTGACTGTAGTTCAAACTCAGCTCTCCGATATCTCATTCTCCTATCCATTATACCACCCACGCATCCTTCTATACTAATAACCATTAAAAATTAATGAAGACATTACATAGGAATTAATTGATGAAGGAACAAACTAAGTAATTAAGAAGATAAATGTTGAACTTATTGGAGAAACAAAATTTAATTGATGCTATAAAAACAAACATATTTATTAAAAGAAAAAAAAAAGAAAGTGGAAATTTGACAAAAAGATAATTATCATAATGAGTGGTAATTCCAAAGAAAAAGGAAATATTGGAACAGCTGATTAGATTTTCTTTCTCTTTCATCAGAACTCAATCAAAGAAATAAAATACTGTGTACAATTACAAAAAAGTGGGAGAAATTGAGGAAAAGAAATACACATATATCAATTATATATTGACATAAGTATACTTATGAACTAATCACACTGGGAGCTCACAGCCATTTTTTTCTTGCCTTTTCTCTGTTTTTCCATTTTTATCTTTTTTTCCTTTTTTCTTTTTCTTCCTTTTTCCATATTCTCTTTTTATTTTTTTATTTTTTCCATTTTTACTTTTTCTTTTTTTTTTTTCTTTCTTTTTTCTTTTTTTTTCCTTTTCTCTATTTTTCTTTTTTTCCTTTTCTTATTTTTTTTTTCTTTTTCTCTTTTTTCCTTTTCTCTTTTTTTTTTTTCCTTTTCTCTATTTTTTCTTTTTCTTTTTTCTTTTCTCTATTTTCTTTTCTCTTTTTCCTTTTCTCTATTTTTTTTCTCTTTTTTTTTTTCTCTTTTTTTTTTCTTTTTTCCTTTTCTCTATTTTTTTTTTCTCTTTTTCTTTTTCTATTTTTCCATTTCTTTTTCCTTTTCTTTTTCTCTTTTTTCTTTTTCTTTTTCTTTTCTTTTTCCTTTTCTCTATTTTTCTTTTCTCTTTTTCCTTTTCTCTATTTTTCTTTTCTCTTTTTCCTTTTCTCTATTTTTCTTTTCTCTTTTTCCTTTTCTCTATTTTTCTTTTCTCTTTTTCCTTTTCTCTATTTTTCTTTTCTCTTTTTCCTTTTCTCTATTTTTCTTTTCTCTTTTCCTTTTCTCTATTTTTCTTTTTTTTCCTTTTCTCTTTTTCTTTTCTTTTTCCTTTTCTCTATTTTTCTTTTCTTTTTTTTTTCTCTATTTTTTTTTTTCTTTTTCCTTTTTCTATTTTTTTTTTCTTTTTCTTTTTCTATTTTTTCTTTTCTCTTTTCCTTTTCTCTTTTTTCTTTTCTCTTTTTTCCTTTTCTCTATTTTTCTTTTCTTTTTCCTTTTCTCTATTTTTCTTTTCTCTTTTCCTTTTCTCTATTTTTCTTTTCCTTTTCTCTATTTTTCTTTTCTCTTTTTCCTTTTCTCTATTTTTCTTTTCTCTTTTTCCTTTTCTCTATTTTTCTTTTCTCTTTTTCCTTTTCTCTATTTTTCTTTTCTCTTTTTCCTTTTCTCTATTTTTCTTTTCTCTATTTTTCTTTTCTCTTTTTTCTTCCTTTTACTTTCTTCCCTTCTTCTCTTTTTTCTCTCTTCGTACACAAAAAGGCTGTTTTGATTTAATAAAAATTGTCTCAAGAACTTTCAGTCAAAAACTGATCAACTAACACAGAAAACAGATCCTCGTAAAAGGCCAGTGCACATCGTTGATTAACTGGTAACTGTTAAATAAAGAAATTGATAGCCATCTTGAAGTGCAGGGAAAAGAGAGAAAAAATACATGATTATTGTTTTTATTTGTAGTTATTCTTTTATTTCTTTTTTGTTTCAGCCACTAAGAAATGCAAACTTTCCTGTTGCATGGTCACTATCAGTCAACTATTTGTTTCTTAGTTACCCAATAACCAATTGCTGATTAGAGGAAAAGAAAAGTAACTAAAGCTTCACACTGTTTAATGGTGGGCCGTGTTTCTTTTTTCTTTTTTACAAAACTTTACTGCTTGCCTGTTTTCTTCCTCACAACTTTTCCACCTTCTCTCCATCAATTATCAACTTGTCAGTAAGTCAGTCTATTATGTAAATATGCCCACGTCACAAAATCAAAATATTTATAGCAGAACTATCAGACGTGCTAGTATCATAACACAACCAGCCAAGCAACATGAAACTGTTGAATCAACTTATTCTTTTGACTTATCTCCTCTTGACCTTATGGCCATATCATGTTCAAACACCAGTTCTTGTATAATTATCAAAGTTAAGCAATGTCGAGCCTGGTCAGTACCTAGATAGGTGAGCATTTGGGAATACCTAGTGCTGTAAGCATAAATGTGCTAGTGGTGTAATAGATAACAGCTCACTTGGAAATCAAGGAGAGCCGAGTTCCAATTCCAGCCAGGTTCGTTATATTCACTTACTCACAAATACCCTTGGGAAAGATATGAATCCACCTTTTCTCTCCCCAGCTATGGGTTAATTAGTAGAACTTGTATCAGTAAATCATTATTATCTCCAAAATATTCTTATAATCTAAAAATATTTTCTGACTTGAAATAACCTGCCACAGATTAAACCATAAAGAAAAATAAAGCAATCAGTCTTGATTTATTACAAAAGAATTAGCTGTTTAAACCATTATATCACAAGTAGGAATTATTAGATGTATTAAAACATTCTTTCACTCTAATTGCTTACACAAATTCTGTCAGGGACAGACAATTAAAGCAATAACAAATTTAAACCCAGTATTTAGGCATTGTTTTGGTTTTTCATCACACTTAGTATCAAAAACTTTATATTAAACAGGGACTGTTGAAATTTCTGAGACACAATGAACAAAAAAGAGATTTGGAGAATTTGACACTCACATGACATCACACAATACACATCTCTCACTCTAAAACATTAATCTATCTTGTGAGGAAATCTTGGTGCATTGGTCAGTCAAGATTGGTGCACTCCCTAGGGCACAGATTGATTTGCACTGTCCCCACCTCCCTCAAAAAAAAAAAATCTCTCCTCTTGGTCTAATTGATGCAATCCAAGGGAATGCAGAGCATGTAATTTTGGGGCAGGTCTATCTGCAGAAGTTGCAAGAGAGATATTAATATTTATACCCTCGGGGACTTGTATCTGGATTTTCTGTCTGGATTTACATCCAGAGCCACAAGGCAATGGATGTTTGAATTCAGTCAGTTTTTCTTCTAGGTTGCTACTCAAGGCAAGAGAACCATGTCTAGTAGGGAGAAATGATGGATTAATATCCCTTTCAAGGATATTTGCATGTAAGTGAATGTGACAAATTTGACTACAATTCAAACTCACTTCTAATGGATTCATCCTTTTTTCAAGAGTATTAGTATGAAATGAACAGAAACCATTTGGTTAGAATCTGAAATCATTTTGCCAATTCCACTTCACTTGCTGATAAAAGGGTTATTGTCAATATCTAGAATCTATCTTACACTTAGAGATATCTACCATTCATCCATGAATTGAATACTGTTGGCATATATGGTTTGGTGCTTCTGCTATATATTTTGGGATTCTTGAGAAAATCCAAAGAATAATCTGCAATGTTATCAATCCTCACCTGGCATCTTAGCTTCACTCACTTTCCCACTATTGTAATGTAGCTCTTTGTGCCTTTTTTATAAATATTTTCATGGCTATTGTTCTGATGAGCTTTCCTCTGGTACCTTGACTTCATGAATTTAAGCGCAATACTAGACTAGTGACAAGATGAAACTGTCTTCCAGCTTCTTGCTTATTTTTTTTTTTAACTTTAGTTCACCTAATGCAAGGCAGAAGAACCACTCAATGTAGAGGTTTATAGAGTGAAATTGTTGTAAGGGAAGGAAGAAGTAAAAAGTGCATATTATGAGAATAGGGAGGATAGATATCTGTTGATGCTGGACTTGAAGAGGTTCAGCTTGTTGTGATTGGAGAAAGATCTTATCAGGAGTATGTTCCACAAAGTAACAAATCTGGACAAGAAGCTGTCTACATGGAACTTCCTCCTTACAAAAGGAACACAAAAGGAATGCGGATGATTTGCCACCATGAACATGTCATGGTGGGTCCTAGATGTGAATGTCTGAGCAGGAAGAAAGAATGTAATATTTCTGTTAACTACGATCTTCAAAAATTTAAATGCAACATCAATCATCATCTGTCTTCTTCAATCCTGTTCTTTTATTCTCCTTTCACTTCAGTGATTTTCTCAGTCTTTCAGTCTCGGTAGCTCCTTGCATCTTAGTGACTTTATCACCTTGCTTGGGATGAAATGATTAAAAAAAATACTTATATGTATATATAAATCCACACATATTCATCCACTAGACCTAGGATAATTTAACAAATTTGCTAAGCAAAAAGGCATTTTAAAATTTGCATGTCATGAATATAGTGGACTAATTTTTCATTTCCCTCTTTTGTAATTTTCCTTCTTATTTTATTTTAGTTTTGGCTTCTATCGATACAAAGACGTCCCTTTTTCTCTGTTGGTCTGTCTTTAATTTTGTTCAAGGTAAAAACATTTTTAACTTCTCAATTATAAAGTTGCATCATATTATAGTAATACTGATTCATGATCAAAATGATATTCAATCAGTTGTTAAATGGGGCAAGAAACGGCTTGTAAATTTTAACCCCTACAATACAAAATCTTTTAATCACTATAGAAAACCTTTTTTGGCTTTCATCATCATGCCTGATACTAACCACAAGGAGAGTAACTCCTTGCACCTTCTTTATCTCATATTTTCTACTGCCATGAAGTGGAATGATTATATTGAATAAATTACTAGGTCTGCTGCTAGGTTCATTGTATCTTGACAGACAATTTTTCTTACTAGAATCCATTTTGCACATTTATAAATCTACCATTCATCTGTGCATTGAATATTGCTGTCACATCTGGTTTGGTGATCCTGCTGTATATCTTGAGATTCTCAACAAAATCCAAAAAAGGGTCTGTAATTTTATCGGTTCTGCCCTGGCATCTCAAATTCAGTCACTTCCTCACCATGGGGATGTGGCTTCCTTCTGTCTTTTCTATAAATATTTTCATGACAGTTGTTCAAATGGACTCTCCTACTTGGTACCATGACCACATGAATTTAACTATATTACTATATTGGCAACTAGGTCTCATTATTTTACTGTTGAATTTAGTTAAATGTAACCGTAAGTTCTATTCTAATAGTTTCTTTTCTTGTCTGTGGAACTCTCTACCATTTTCTTGCTTCCCTGCTAACTATGATCTTCAAAAATTTAAATGCAATGTCAATCACTATCTTCCTGATTCTGTTCTTTTATTGTCCTTTCTCCCCACTAATATCTTTTCATTCTCTTTCATTCTCATTAACCCCTTCCATTTCACCATCATCACCTTGCTTGGGATGAAAATGATTAAAAAAAATCTTGTATGGAGATGAAATATTTTGCTTTCATTATCTGTATTTATTATTTGGCTCAACTGGTATATAATCAACGCAATTTGATTTATTAGTCAAGGCTGATTAATGAAATATAAAAATCAGAAAATAATTAGCTACTTATCAGATATTTGAACCCCTGACTGACATAAAACCCAAGACCAGTGTTTTCTTTTCCTGGACAAACACTTTAGCCTTCACACCAGATCAGGCCAAGAATGGAGTACTGTTGCCATATTTGGGCGGGAGCTGCCCAGTCCTAACTTTTCAGTCTCTATAGAATTCAAAAGTGTCTCTGAATTCTTTTGGGTGAAAAATTATTTTCCTCCCTCCAAGCTCTCTTTCACAGGTGAGATGTGGCAAGCTTATTGCTTCTTTATCAATACTTTCACAGAAAGTTCTCAGACAAACTAGATTCCTTGGTTTCACCAGGTCTAACCTTCATAGCTAGGTTCCACCATACAACTTATATTGTAGCGAACCAACCACATTCCTTCTGTGTTCCATTGGTGAGAAGTAAATTCCACTCAAACAGCTTCTTCCTGCGAACCACTGCTCTGTGGAACTGACTCCCAAGAGGGTGTTTCCCTGATCACTACAATTTTAACCTATCTAGTCTAGGGTTAACCATTATCTTCCTCTCCTATCTTTACCTCTTTAAGTAACCCTCTACCTTGAGTGGCCCACTGGCAATGTACAGGATGAATTTTATTGTGTAAGAAAATAAAAAATAAAAATATCTACACTGATTGCTAAAGGCATCTACTCCATTTTTATGTCTTTTTTTATCTTACTTACACTGATTAAAATTCTTAAACAAAGATGAGGATAATAGCCAAAATGCATATCAAATGTAACTGGAAAGGAAAATAATGATAGAAGAATCAAGACAATGACTTTCCACACCACCTCAAAAAATGTTAGGAAGAAAATTCCTATCAATAACAAACACAAGAAAAGACAGGTAGAATTGTTTTGCATCAGTCTTCCAAGTAGAAGGCCATGCTTAACTTGAAAATCAGCATTCAGAGCAGTTAAGAAATGTTAACCAAAAACTATAATTTATGATATTTTCATCAACATCTTACAATGTGCTTTCTTGGCAATTTCTGCTATGTTACACCATTCTATATTTGTTATTGTCAAGCCAGAAGAAACGCATTTAATATAGAATGTACAGCATTCTTCCCAGGTCTGTCAAGCACTGAACAAAAAAGCTAAGGTCACCATTTTTTTCTGGTATAAGATGAGAGTTGTGGCTTTGTCAATATAATCAGTTGCTTTTTTATACCTAGTATTAAGTTTGAATTTCTTACATGTATCATTGTCATTATTATTATTTTTTTAACCGAGTATATCTTTCCTTTTATTTCAATGCTTTTTTTTTTTTATTGTATAAATACTGTATATATAAATTGATAATTACAAGCCTTCATCTAAGAAATTCAGACAACTTAAGACTTAGTTGTTGAGGAGCTATATTCTAAACTCCCCTCAAGGCAAGATGTGACACAAGGCCAGTTTTCAATGTGTGACATTCCAAGCCTGTAGGCTTGGGCAAAAATTGCCTATAGAGGTCGGGTTTGTCTACCTCCCCAAACGTCTGGGCTCCTCTTTGCCTGAAAGTGGAGAGTTTGACAAAAGAGGAAGAGAAAGCCTCCTCACACTATGTGGTTATAAAAATTGGACTTGTGTTCACAAGGAAAACATTACAAACAATAAGAAAAACATGGTAAATTGTATGGTAATTTCATACAATTTTATTTATGTACTTGTGTGTATTGGTGTGTGTGTTTTACATTACAATGGTGATAATGTTATAAAAGGTAATAAATCACTCCGTAATATCATATCATTGACATCCCGACAGTCCTTGGACGAAGAGATTGAATCTCAAGTCTTTTGGCGGGATGTCTGTATTTCTGGCAGGAACAGTCCCTGTTGCATGCTGGGAGTAGTTTTATTATTTATTTATTTAATTTATTGAGGCTAAAATTTTATTTTATTCATAATTTTGATCATTATTATTATTTTGTATTTTATTTTTATTTATAATAATAACAATGTTCCCACAGTGTAAACATTAACATTAATAATAATGACAATGCATCATCTAATTAATTCAGCCAACTTAAGACTATTACATCTACTACTACTACTAGGTGTAAACAAGCAACAAAATAAGATGAAAGAAATACGAGTCAAAAATTAATAATCATGACAATGCTTCATCTTAGAAATTCAGACAACTTAAGACTATTACATCTACTACTACTAGGTGTAAACAAGCAACAAAATAAGATGAAAGAAACACCAGTAAAAATAATCAAAAATGAACCTGAAAACACAATGGAATATTTTTCATTTGGTACGCCCAACATGGTTAATGTCTGTATGCGTTGAAACTTTAAAAACTGTATATTTCCAAAGTTTTATTATGATTGATTATTTCATGCTCACCTGTCTAATCAAGCAGGTAAACCTTGTTGGTCACATAAATACTGAATAGTTTCACAAGAACATCTCCCACCTACTATCTATAATAGACCTACCTCATAGTTTTACTCTCTGTTCTCTGTTGAATTAATCAAAATTCTTGTCACCTATACAATGACTGTCTCAAACATTGATCCTCTCAATAATGTGGTTGACGATTCACTGATGATAACAAGTAAGAACTTTTTTTTTTCTGATGTTCTGGAATGAGGAATTATCATTATTTGAAGTCAGACTAATATCCTCATCTTTATTATTGTTACCACAATGTTTCAACCAATGTGTCTTCTGACTTTCTTCAGGTATTTATCAATACATGTAAACTTCAGGGAATTTTGAAGAGGACTCCTTTATTTAATCTACAGATATACATTGTTTTTGTTCTACTGTTCATGTCTTGGAATATTGTCTTCTTCTTTTTTGTACTCCTTAATTATCATTTCACTCTGTTTTCACCAAGTCTGTGCTACCCAGACCAAGGATTGAACTCATAATGCCACCAAGTTTATGAACCTATGCTTTTAATTTGTCCTACTTCCATAGATTAAATAAGGCTTCAGTTCCAAAATCCCTCAAGGTTACCTGGATTTACAGACATCTGAAGAAAGCCAAAGAGCACAATTGCTGAAACGTTTGATAATAATAACAAAAAAAGACATTTTATTTTAATTACTTTTTTAAATTTAAACTACAGGTGTCCCCCATTTTTATGAAAGTTCATGCCAGTTCCCCTTAAGAAAAGATGCACATTACTGCAGGGTCCCACATTGCTATCTAAAATGGATATAATTTATATGCGGATAAATTTGAGTGTTCCCAGACCTTCAAAATAATCTTCTTCTATGTCTGCTTGCTTCATTTTCAAAAGTCTAATTTTATCATCTTCTGTGTCTGATGTGAAAGATTTCAAATATGAGAGTATGCATGACTCGTGTATTTTTCTACCATGAGGTTATTTATACAAACTCAAAACATCCTGCAGACCTCCTCTGAACCTATGTACCCTTTTTAAAGTCATAGTGCAATATATATATATATATAGAAATATGTATGTATGTATGTATGTATGTGTGTGTATATATATATATATATATATATATATATATATATGTGTGTGTAATATATATAATATATATATTACTTACATATTATATGTATGGTACTTATTGAAAAGCACTCAATATCAGAGATAGAGCTAATATATTTAATCCAATCAATCCAACTAATATATATATATATATATATATATATATATATATATATATATGTTTAAATAGGATATAGCAATTTGACAATATATAGAAAACGTTTCATTGAAACTAGATTTGATTATGCGTTTCACCTTTGAAGGTTTCATCAGATCCAAAAACAAAAGAAAGAAATGTGTGTGTGTCTGTTTGTGTGTCTGCTTAAATAATGAATCCTAGTACTTTTGCCCTAAACTGAAATTTCTCATGATTTAAAGAAAGAAAATTAGTGATATTTATTTGATATCTTTTCTTTATAATTCTTAATACATGTCAAAAGAAAGTCATATAGCCTTTTCTGAAATAAATCCAAGGCAAATCCTCATTCAGTCCTTCAGAATGGGTTGAAATTAAAAGATTGATTTTTATATATATATATATATATATATATATATATAAATAAATAAATCCTAAAGAGCCAGGAAAACCTTGGTAGGTTTTGCTGGCTCTTTAGGATTTATTTTAGTTATTCCCTCTCTACTTGCCGTATTGAGCACTCTATGTTTTAGTCTTACTACCCACTTGGGTTTTTTTTTTTTCTTTAGATTCAAGACTTAAGGCACTCAATGATTTATTTCACCCTGTTTGGATGTTTTTAGTTCTTTCTTTTTTTTTTATTTCCAATTTTTTTCTTGGGTACCAATTTTGTTTTGATATATCTACAAGTTGAGCTATATATATTATATCTGGTCCCACCTCCCCCAATACTAAGTATGAAAGAAATATTAAATAAACCCTCTCTAAACTCGACCATTGTCTCTCAAACCACCCCTCATTACCCCCTCTGTTAAATTACAAAAACTTACACTACCCATCAAAAGTATGAATTTTCATTTCGTTTCATCTTTTGGAAGTGCTATCTGATGATCCAGAGTCCTTTAAAAGGTCTCTGGTGAAATAAATTATTATAATGGAACCTTAAAGTGGTCTGTTTTTATTTTTAAAATATATATATATATTCACATACATGCATATATATATATATATATATATATATATATATATATATATATATATATATATATATATATATATATATATATATATATATATATATATATATATATATATATATATATATATACATATATATATATATATATATATATATATATATATATATATATATATATATATATATATATATATATATATATATATATTCACATATATATATATATATATATTTCATATATATATATATATATATATATATATATATATATATATATATATATATATATATATATATATATATATATATATATATATATATATATATATATATATATATATATATATATATATATATATATATATATATATATATATATATATATATATATATATATACATATATATATATATATATATATTCACATACATATATATATATATATATATATATATATTCACATACATGCATATATATATATATATATATATATTCACATATAAGGGTTGCTGAAAGTTTGACTCACTTTTCAAAATCTGCCAAAAAAAATGACTCTACACTCTAAAAAATCCATTTATTTATTTATTTTTCATTAATCTCTTCTCTTCTTGGTTAAAGGTCAGTTTATTGCAGTCGGTACATATTGGAATCATGTAATGGTCACCAAATGTTTCAGTATATTGAAATCATATTGAGAACTCACCAAAAGCAGTGGCAACAATATGTTGCACATGTAAATTAATTACAGTTGTAAGGAAATAGGAAACTTATTTCAAGAAGGTGATATTTTATATTTGTTTGTTTTTATGTAACTGAATAAAAATAAAAGGGAAAATACACTAGTATACATGTAAAAGGAACAACATACCAGTTAAGTCAAAATTACAAAGAACAAACATTATCTATGAGTTCAAATGCCTCTTAAGGAACTGTGTTCCTGATCAAACTGGGTTCATAAATAATTAAACCGGTTACACAACTACATGCTTATCCAGACGGCTTATGTTACACCTATCTGATCATAACTCCATTAGAACCCATTTAAACACAGACACAAACTTACCAGACTCCATTAGGAACATACTAGTAGAAAACACAAATATGTTAACTGCTTCCACCTGCAAAAAAAGACTAAAAAGAATGGAAGCTTTAATAATAAAAAAGAAAAAAAAACAACTCTTAACAATATTAACTACAAACAAGGCCACAATGTGCTAACCGTATTCGGAAATTAAAAACATCTCTACAACACACTAAAACATACACATAATGCACACACTCAATTAAGCTGAAAAATCGATTCATCCTTGATAATGGCTAAAGGTACAGCCGAAAGCACTCGGAACTATAAAACATTTGGACAGTTTTTACATACTCTTTGTCCAGAAAAGAAAGCTCTTGTTCAAAAAAAATTAAAAAGCTTAACCATAGTACCTTGTCTGTCGTTTTTTATAAAACATGCATGTAAAAGGAAGAAGATGTTACATGTTGTGAACTATGTGACTGATGCACATGTGTGTGTGTGTCTGTGAGTGAAAATAAAGTTCAGTCACTACAGGAAAAAGTATCCCTATATTTGGGAACAATGTCCGCTGGATGTTGTCACTACGGCATGCTGGACAGAAAAAAAAAAAGAGAAGTGGATGAAGACAGGATGTGTCCCACTTTTATAGGTGCTTAACTGTGATGAAGCTATGTAAGAGATAACCACAAGCTTTTAAGCACACCACACATATGTGTGTGTGTGTATATATATATATATATATATATATATATATATATATAGCAGACATTAAGTGGTGACAATTTGTTACATACTTAAATGCAATCATCAGGTAATACCTGAAGATTGTGCTAGACAGTGATATTCAAAGCATGGATGAATGGTAGACCTACAATGGTGTAAAATAGATTTTGGCAAGAAAAATTGTCTAGAATGACAGTGACCCAACATTCCTAGCAGTAGAATGAGTAACTGATTCAATATAATCATTCCATTTTATGTCAGTGGAAAACATTAGCCCAAGAAGATACAATGAAGTTATATATTCTGGAGCTTATCATCAGCCATGCTGATGGAAAGCAAAAAACGTTTCCTAAGATGAAGTTAAATTCTTGCATGATGGTAAAATAAAGCCCTGTGGGAACAATGTGTAAGACAAAGCTGGACACCCTGTTTATTTCAGTGTGTTCCCTCATGAGGAAAGGTAATACATGCTTCTTTTTTGTTATACAGAGTAACATTTATCATTTGTAGCCATTCTGAGGATTATTATTATTATTTTATTTCCTTTGATTTCAGATGTGTACTCATTTCTTTCTGGGTCCCGACCAGAAACCTAAGGTTAGAAATGACATCATGACATTTTCCACTGCAAAAAAAAAAAAAAAATTTTACATCGATAAAGCCCTTCATAAGGTGTGGGCTGTACCTGTGAGAAAAATTTTTTGTATTTCTTTAAGGCATGGACTTCCAGGAATCCCTTCAATTAGTCTACTGGAATCTTTTCCAACCACTTTGAGAGCTCCAACTACAACAGGGATTGTTGATGTTCCCATGTGCCACATTTTTGAGATTTCGATTTCAAGATAGTTGTATTTTGATAGCTTTTTGAAGATCTTTAAAGATACATTGCAGTCTGCAGGGACTGCCATATCAATAAAGAAGTACCTTTTTTGTGTGCAATATCTAATAACAATGTCTGTGTGGTTAGCTTTGATTTATTATTATTATTTTTCTTTTTTTTCTTTCCTCTTCTTCCTCTTCTTCTCCTACCCTGGAAAACTTACCAGGAAGAACTGGAATAAATTTTATTCTTCATTTAGGTTGGTAATGTAAACAGAAAGATCTTCCATGTCCCAGTGGATGAAAAATGAACTTTGACCCATATGAATAATTGCAATAAAAAATATGCTTTAACTGACAACAAAGAGTATAAACTAGACATTTATTAGTTATACAATTAATTTATTTCATTTTGATATACAAAATAACATGAGACTACTTTTCAGGACAAAGGAATTATTTTACTGTCATTGTAATCATCTGAAATCCAAGTCTTGACCTCTCGCCAGGTGTAAACATGAATTTTAGCTTAAACACAACCATTGCTCCAAAAGTAATGCCTCCTATTTTAATATGATAGCACACAATATTGTTGGAGGCAGATGGATTTTGAGGTTATGGCAGAAGTTGAACCTTATCAATAACCCATATTTTTTTTTTTGCCTTGAAACAGATAGCAACTGAGCAGCACTCTGGCAAAATGGTATCTAACATGAAAGTGCATATGAGGCACAAATATCACTGAATTTCTTGATACAGAAAAAAATGCACATTCATCAATTATCTTCCCCACATATCCCCATAAACTGTGCCAACACCTTGCCCATTTACTCATCCTGATGTGGTTGCTGGCAAATATGAAATGGAAACTTCAGAACCATAACATGTCTCCTATCAAGTGTGGGCCAGCATTCCCCACAATCCCAAGCATGTCTATCACCTATTTCCGGTTTTGTTGTCACTTGATCTCCAAAAATCCTTCACCTACCCACCCCACTTTACTTCCCATTACCCTTTGGTTAAAGTGGATGCCGCTTAGAAGACCAAACTTCAAAAGGAATCATCTGCTGGTCAAACTGAAACACTTGAGATTAAGATAAAACTACCTCTTCTCTTTCTACGTGGATGTCCATAGTATCACAATGTACTTGAATATGTTTTCCATTCTCATGTACGTCTGTCTTAATATTTAATCACTAAAAATTACTGTTGAAAAAATCAATTTTCATGTACTTGCTCACCCAAATTAGATGTTTCACTTTGTGACATTTATTTAAAGATAGAAGTTCAGCAGCTTTCATATCTTTAGCGAGTGTTATTCATCTTCTTCATCTTTTCTCTCTGTTTGCATTCATAACACCTCCATATTGAAATATTTTCTTGCTGGTCAATCCAATTTTCTTGTTGATTATACATTTTAATTTTTTCTAAAATTGCTTCCTGTGACATTCTTAAAGTCTTTACACTTGTTCTCATCTTGCCAATGTATACAACTTCTTTTTTGATTCTTTGATCTCTGTTCAATGGTCTTCTTGTGTTCCCATTTACCATATATATATATATATATATATATAATAAAAAGGCTTAAACACTAATATTCCATGATTATAATTTATTACATTGGAATTGTAATTATGATTCCTAGGTCTGATAAACTGGATCGTATTTACGATTCCAATGTAATAAATTATAACCATGGAATATTAGTGTTTAACCCTTTTTATTATATTCTTACTTTGTCCTGGACATTGAGTTCTACCTGGATTCTATCATCTTGGAAATTTATATATATATATATATATATATATATATGTGTATGTGTATGTGTATATCTATCTAACCACTAATATTATCTATCTATCTATATATATATATATATATATATATATATATATATATATATATAGGGCTGCTGAATATAACATCAATTAGTGACAAATTTTAGATTTGTAGTAATCATTATATATATATTTCATCATCTTGGCTTGGCAAAATGAAGATCAAGGGGGAATCTGTTCATGTTGATTGCAGGCACATTTGTGACTGATAAGTCCAATGTGGAACAGGCATACACGGTCCCAGTGGTTGCAGCTGAAAGTCAGGCTTGGGTTCAATGGAATAGTGTTTCAGTACTTCCACCTCTGTTTCTTGTCACTGAGAGCAGCCCTAAAGGTATTTTCAAAGGAGACAGCATGTTTGGTAGTGAGACACCAGGTATCATGGTTCTTGGCTAGGGTTGAATATTGCAAATGATAGACACCAAAGGATTTTTTCAGAAAATCTTTTAATCGCTTCTTTGGAGCCATTCTGACATGAAAACCAGTGGAGAGCTTGCTGTACAGTAATATATATAGGTATATATATACAAATACTTCCATGGTAACTGCTCTGATGAGCTGCTCTCTCTGGTTCCCAGACTCCATGAATTCAAGCGCCCTATGAGGCTGGCATCCCGCTCTCACCCTTACACCGTAGAAACCTTCAAATGTAGCCGTCTCTTCTACTCCAATAGCTTCATACCTCGCACCTCTCGCCAGTGGAACACCCTCCCCAATTACTGTTTCCCTGAAAGCTATAATCTCCAACTATTCAAATGTAATGTCAATCGACATCTCCAATTACCTTGATCTACCCACTATCCTTCTCCTCTTCCTTTCTCCTATCACTCTTATCTGCTCTCGCTCCAAATCTTCCGCAACCCCCTGCATCCTAGTGGCTTCACGCCTTGCTTGGGGCACAATGCTTAAAAAAAAAAAAATATATGTATATATATAAGGTGTATTTCGGCAGCAATAATTTTTTCAAATATGTTTGGTTGTATAATATCGACAGATTCTATCTATTTTTTATTAAATTTTTCAAATTTTCGAATTAGTTGTTTTATGTTATTGATAAATTTGCCAAAGTTTATTTTTTTAATATAAATAATATAAAATAAAAACAAATATGAACTTTGGCAAATGTATAAATTCACATTCATCACATGTTTAGGTCATTCTGAGTATGACAATAAACTACATCTGCATCCAGGGTAAGACGATAAACTATGTCCAA
Source organism: Acanthosepion pharaonis (assembly GCA_903632075.3). Taxonomy (NCBI): domain Eukaryota; kingdom Metazoa; phylum Mollusca; class Cephalopoda; order Sepiida; family Sepiidae; genus Acanthosepion; species Acanthosepion pharaonis. The sequence goes on along the minus strand of CAHIKZ030004626.1, from coordinate 1,361,524 downwards.
CAGCAAGGCCTCTGACCAGAAGGCTTTGAGGAGCGTGGAACCACCTCTTAATTGCTGATGTTCCCAGGTCCACCCTGACCTGGGATGGTAGCACCTGTTAGGGTCTCAGCTATGGGCGAAGAGTTAACTCCAAAACTGGGGCAAAAACACTATGAAAGTGTAAAAATACGTTTTAATACGAGAAATACTTTGTAAAAAAATTATTACCAGAAATAAATTTTTGAAGAAAAATATCTATTACCAGCTATACAATTTTGAGGAAAAAAATATTTCCAGAAATAGATTTTTGACAAAACAAAAAAATTACCAGGAAAGAAAAAAAGTTGTCGGCATTAAATGACCCATTGAGGTTGATGTGCCGTAAAACAAACCAAACCAAACCATGTTTAGGTTTTATTCCAATTCTAATCATCATTATTCTAATTCTAATCAGCAGTATCATGGAAAAAAAAAACATCCTTTTGACACGGTAACATATTGCAGTTACATTTCTCCATGTTTATAAAATCTGCTTGGTAAATGTAATTAGTTTACAGCTGGCATCAGGAGTTGAGCAATAATCCACAACTCCTTTATATCTTGAAATTGAAGTGCCTGCCATTGAGTGATGAATAATATACACATCTTAAGACATTGATTAAGAGCTTCATTTTTCTGGTGTGGTCTTCTATCAGAGTGTACATTAAACAATATAAGTACATTATCTCAAAACTGTTCTTTTTAGGATCAGTTTTTACCAGGCTTACAGCCATATCACATTGAAACACTATTTCTCATACAATCACTGAAGTTAAGCAACATCAAGTCTGGTCAGTACCAAGATAGGTGACCACTTGGGAATACCATGTGCCTGGATGTGCAGGTGGTGTAATAGCAGCTTAGAATTGGAGATTAGAGAGCCAAGTTCCAATGTTTGGTTCATTATATTAATTTACGTACAAATACCTTTGGAAAATGTATGAACGCACTTCTTCTTCCCCCTCCCCAGCTATGGGTCCATTAGTAAATCATTATTATCTCAAAAGAATTCTTACACTCTAAAAATATTTTCTATTTTTAAATAACCTGCAAAAGGTTGATAACCCATAAAACACAAATCAATCAAGTCTTTTATCATTATTAGTGGATCGTCTCTAAAGAAATGTTTCTGATTGTTTATACTTTGTTAAAAAAGAAAAGAGGACTGAACTACTACATAATATCAGTCCTCCTATACGAGAGTGAATTCTGGAAAATCTCCTCACAAATGAAGAAGAGGCTTGAAACAACAAAAATGTGGTTCTACAGAAGGATGATGGGAATATCATGAACTGAACATATGAGCAACATACTTAACATCAGGAAGAGATAATTGAAATTTCATAATGAGGAAGGAGGGCTTGAAAAATGTTATACTTGCTGGACAGATTGAAGGAAAGAGGTATGGAAGAAAACGACATATAACCTACCTGGCAAGCTTGAGGGAATGAGGGCTTTTGGAGAGATAGCCAAAAGACAAAATTTATTAACATCTACAAAGGACAGGAAATTGTGGAGAGCCACGATCGCCATCCTGAAGAGACACAGCATGTAGAAGTTTATAGTCAACAAATTTTCCATTTCATATTTTACCAACCAGACTGTAGTAAGTACATGTCCAGTCGACCATTGCAAATAGTCTATTTCAATGGTTCATTACTCTCAAAGCATGCTGGGACCTAATCCCACCATTAGGATTTATCATAATAAATGTAATGCCTAATCACGGATATCATTTTTGCATGTCAATTGTTATTTAAAATTTTCTCACTTATTTTTTTTTTTCCCATTTTAGTCAGCCATTTTGTTTTTTGTTCTGTTCCATACCAGTGAACGAACAAACCAAAAAGGATGCAGCTCCATTTACATCTACCTTATCTCCACTTACAAAACATTTCCACTGTAACAAGAAACCATGTTACAACAGGTTCCTTCAGCCGTGCAAAAATACACACACTTGCAATTACATTACTCCTTTTCTTCTTTGTATACCATTTCCCCTCAGGATGTAGGTGATCGTGGCACTCCACAACTTCTTGTCACTTGTAGCACTTAATAAATTGTTTTCTATTTCTCCTAAATCCTGTTCTGCCATCCTTCTACTCAAGCCCATCAAGTATGTTATGCATTGTTTTCCTCTGTCCCTCTTGCCCTCAATCTGTCCCATGAGTATTAGATTTACTAAACCCTCTTTCCTCAATATGTGCCTCAGAAATTTCGACAGTCTTTTCTTTTTTTGTTATCTCTCTGTGCAAGAAAATGGGGGAGAAAAAACAACTTCTTGCGACACAAAAACGAACACCTTCTCTTCCGAACGAACACTTTACGACAACAAACAAGCAAAACGGCACCCAAGACTGCTGCTGACAGATGACCGACTGCAACGGCTTTTGTCGCCCAAGAAAAGACACCAAACGACTCACACATCTCCTTCTTGTAGTCCTCAGTCAAGTCCATTAAGGTACTCCAAGGTGTGCCCGGCGACAACACACACACACAGTTCGAGGACGCTTCCGTGCATGCTCGTTACACTCTCAACCCCATTCTGCCATCCATTTAGACAAGCGTGTTAGATAGGTTATGCACTATTTTCATCATTCCCTCTTGCTTTCAATATATCCTGTGAATGTCAAATTTTCCAAGCCCTCTTTCCTCATCATGTTCCCTAGAAATTACAACTGTTTCTTAATAATGTTAAGCATAAGTTTGCTTTTTGTTTCCATTTTCTGTAAAAACTTGCTGCGCACATGTTCAGTTCATGGTATCCTCAGCATCCTTCTGTAGAACTACACTTCTTGTGGTTCAAGTCTCTTCTTCTTTAAGGAAATTGTCCAGCATTCACTCTCATATAGCAAGACATGTCACGTAACAGTTCTGTACTCTTTTCTTTGGTTCTAACAAAGATTTTTTTTTTTCCATTTCTTAATACTCTGCTTAGCTTTTGGAAGGCATCTTTGGCTATCCCAATGCATCTTTGGATTTCAGTGTCACACTTTCCAACCTCTGTTAGAACACTTCCTAGATAGTTAAATGTTTGTAGTTGTTTTATTTTGGTATCCCTGATTTGTAAGTTGTATTTTGAGTTCATCTTTTTGCTAACAACCATGCATTCTGTCTTCTTACAGTTTATATTTAGTCCTTTCTTCTTGCCTTCCTTCACTACCTTCTGTAGGTTCTTTTGTAAATTTTTTTCCATGTCTGCTATCAACACTGTTTCATCTGCACACTTTATGTTGTTGAAATTGTGGCCACCAATAACAAATCATGATAGGACACCTAGTTCCCTCAGAATTGCCTCATTTATCAGTTAAAAAGCAAGTTTCTCTGAATTTATTCTATAATATAAAGATATTTTTTCTTTAGCCATTGAATTAAAATCTGGCAGGATGAATGACTTAAAAACAACTCATTCAAAATCTTTGCCTTTATTTACCTTATCTACAGACTAATATCCTCATCTTTGTTATTATTATGTTTTGGTCACTGTACACTTCAGGGAATTTGAAAATAAAAATTTAATATACATATGTTGTATATTTGGGCAACAATCTTTCTTTTATACATGTTTCATTGAATGCAACAGGCAAGGAATAGCTTACAGTCACATCACATTGAAACACTAGTTGTGGGTGGTGTAATGGATAATGGCTCAGAATTGTTAATTGGAGAGCTGGTTATCATTCCTATTGGTTTTGTTATATTCACTTATGTGCAAATACACTTAGGAAAGGTATGAATCCACCTCTTCTCTCTCCAGATATGGGTTAATTAGTAAGACGCGTATCACTAAAGGATTATTATCTAAAAAAAAAAAAAATTCTTATAATCCAAAATATTTTCCAGCTTTAAATAAACCATAAAAAATATCAATCAAATCACAAAAAGGAATATTTTTATTTGGTTTTTCTTACAGTTTTGTTTTTATGGGGACTATTGTTCCAAGGGTTTTCAGCCAATTCTTTAGCCATTTTCAAGGCATTTGTTGTTAGTATATTTTCCTTTGTTCACATTCTAAATTGTATCCTGTAGAAGTAGTCGTAATTTCAAACCCATGCTGGATGGGAATAGTAGCACTTCCATGTTGGAAGTATCTTTAAAAGACGACACATTTTTTTCCATTCTCAAGGTAAGAATGAGACTTGGCTTACACTGCTTTATATGAAGTGCTTCAATTATCTTTAGATGTCTTTTACAATTACATGTTCTTAGATGACAATATATTCAGAGTAGAGTCTTCTCATTGCCCTGTAACTGTCATGGAATTTTGAATAGGTCCTTATTTTTAATCCACAAATGGAGGTGATTCTTGTTCCACCGTCCATATCTAAGGATATCTCATGTTCTTTTTAGTGTTGCTCAGTTATTGTTTCATGATATTTCACTGAGTCTACAGTAATTGTTAATTCAATCCCAGGGAATAGGTAGTACAGGCTTTTACTCGGTAAAAACAACATGAAGCAATCTGTGGCATACTAAAAAGAAAAAGATGGCATTTTCTTAGATATGGACAGCAGAACAAGAATCATCACTGCTCATAGATTAAATTCAGGGATCAGTTCAAAATTCCCTAAAAGGTCAACACACCTGAAGAAAAGAGAGTACAATGGCTGAAACATTGTGATAACAACAAAGATGGGAACATGAGTCTGACTGCAAATGACTCCTCATCCCAAAAATTCAGACAGAATTTGAATACTGGTATATGTTAGTATATTCCAAATTTTTTCTTAACTGTCATATATGATTAGTAGTTAGGATAATGCATTCATTATTACATTTGGTTTCCCAAAATGGAAATTACTTATTGATTTTATATATATATATAAACATACATGCCATATCATCACTTTGAACAGCCAAGCAAGCATTTATTGTTTTGACTGCCTTAAATGATTTTCAGTTCATTTATAGACCTGTATTTTATTTGTACTGTAGAGGAAAATTAAAACAAAATTTCTAGTTTAAAAAAAATACGCGTTTATGTCTAGAAAACCCTCTCTGCAGTGAAGTGCTAAACAGCTTTGCTATATCACAACTCTTCAGTCTTGCTAGACGTCCAATTGCTTCAAGCCGGGATCAAAACCCAACCAATTTGGTATCAGAGATTCTACTCCTAGGTTATCATTGCACGGCAGAGAGGAATGGAAATTTGAACATTTTCTGTGTGAAATATGTCAGTGGTCCAGAGAGCTCAATTCAATTCAGTTGAAGAGCAGTGCATTAATAGCGGTATAAGCCACTGTTTTTAAAATTATCCTTTTCTCGGGAGAGCTCAACCGGATTTCCCAAGAGCATATATATTGTCATCCACAGACAGACTATTTTGCTATATCACAGCTTTTCAGTTTAGTTAGATGTCTGATTGCATGAAGCAAGAATCGAAACCTGACCAATTTAGTATCAGTCTGAGATTCTACCCCTAGGCTATCATCACATGGCAGAGAAAGAGATATATATTATATAATATATATATATATATATATATATATATATATATATATATATATGTATATATATATATATATATATATGTGAAGAAATATAATTTTAAGGTGTGCTATATTTATGGGACAGAGTGCTCAATATCAGAGATAGAGCAAATGTAAATATAAAAGTGAACATTGAAGTCAAAACTCAGAGGTGACACTGTTTCATCATGTGGACCGACGATTTCATCTAGCATGAAACAGTCTGTTGCCTCTGAGTGTTGACTTCAGTGTTCACTTATATATATTGTTGTAGCATACCTATGGACAATAATAGAGTAAATAGTAGTAAATACTGTATGTTGGTCTGCAGTTGGCGATTCATTGTGGAATTCACTTGACTCACTTCTAGCAGTTGATTACTTCTATGCGGCGCTGGTGAATTTTGTGTTGTTCTTGTCCTAAGTATTATCGTTCATTACCAACCTTTGTGTGAATATTCTATTCAGTAACCTTCCCTGGGTTACAACATATATATATATATGTGTGTGTGAAAATATATAGAAAATAGGTAAGAACTCATTAGGTAAATAATCTGTATTTTTGTTTTTATTTTTTTAAAAAAACAGTGCTCGATACAAAAGTAGAGCCTAAATTATAATTATATATATGTATATATATGAAGAAATATAGTCTTAAGATGTGCTATATTTATGGGATAAAGTGCTCAATATCAGAGATAGTGTGTGTAAGTATAAAAGTGAACATAGAAGTCAGTCTGTTTCATGCTATATGGAATCGTGGGCTGATGATTGCATCTAGCATGAAACAGACTGTCGCCTCTAAGTGTTGACTTCTATGTTCACTTATATATATATATATATATATATACATACACACACACACACTTTATTATACAAATCACTGTTTTCACAAAAAAAAACTGCTACTAACGAAACAGAGTTTTCAGGATAGATATTTATCAGTAATATATTATAATTTTTAGTTTTTGATATCTATCCATATTAAAAGATATTGATAAATTGTTTTGAGTGCATCAGGTTTTAAGATGTAAACAAAATAAGTGTGACCTATTTTTTTTATTTATTAATAAATTCAAAATATATCGATCATTGTAGCATATTAACACAATTACCCATACCTCTGAATAAATTATTATTTTATATTCTGACATATTAACAGAGGCAATTTGATATTCAATAACCTTTTTTTCAGTCTTTCAATGTTGACTTTTTTTTTTTTTTTTACAACTTTTCTCTTGCTTTGAAGTTAACATTACTTACAGCAGTTTTTATTACTTCCCAGAGTTCTTTGTTTGAATAATTTCCCATTCTCATATACATCTCACTTAATGATGAACTGCCAATTTTTTTATTGCATTAGTATGTAAAGAGGCTAGGAACCATTTCTAGAATTTGTTGTCTTTGAGACATTTTCTGGTTTAGGAAAGAATCATCTTTTCAAAATGTGGAGGAACATTGTCTTACATGGATCTACTTTTTATCTTAGTTTCTTCATCCTTACTTGTACTGCTCAAATAATTTGTCTAAAAACTCAGAATAATGTTCTGCTTGTTTTGTTTAACACCATATCAACATCCTTATGGGTCATTTAATGCTGAAATTTAATTTACTTGAGAGCATTACTAATTTCATTTACACACATATATTGCTTGTAATATTTTTACTATGAAAATGCATTGCTGGCACCTTCACTATAAAAAATGTTTCTGCACAATCACAATGTTTTGACTCCAGTTTGAAGGTTTACTATTTGCCCACACCTGGGACCCTAACAGGTGCTACCACCCCATGTCAGGTGGATTGTGCATCACACAGAGGATGAAATGAAATATCTGAAAAGTAGTAAACCTCCTAAAAAGATATAAAATTCGAACCACTAATCAATCATCAAAATTTGACTGAATGTTGTCTCCTCTTTCTTCAACCCTATCTCTCTTATTGTGGCTCATTTAATGCCAAAATTTAATTTTCTTGGGAGCAGTCGTAATTTTTTTACAAAAAAAATATTGATGGTAATATTTTTCTTAATATGAAAATGTATTGCCAGCCCCATCACTATAAAAATGTATTTCTACACCTTCATAGTACTTTGACCCCAATTTGGGGGTTCACTATTTGACCATAGCTGGGACCCTAACTGGTGCTACCACCCCAGGGTGGACCTAGAAACAACAGCAATTAAGTTGTGGTTACACACTTCTCAAAACCTCCTGATCAGAGACATTGCTGCCAGATGTAGTTTATTGTCATACCCAGGACACTAATGTTCTGCCTTTATCTTGATACTACTATACTGAGTCTGAAAGGATATAATTTTACACTCTCTACAAATCTATCCCCCAAAATTACACACATCTTTGTCTTCTATATTGTGTTAGTTCCATAATACCCAGCTATCAGTCATCAAATCTAGTACCACATTTATCATTAAAAATTAAGAAACCTCCTTTTTAACCCTACAGTCCCTTTCCCCACAGACAAAATGTTGCAAGTTTATTGCTACTCTATCGCTATTTCTGTGGCAAATGTTCAGATGACTTTCATTCCTCTAGCTCAGACCATTACAGCTAGGACACCCTATCCTTTGACAGGGTTGAATCATCGTCACCCACTTCATATCTTATTGGTATAAAGAAAGTTCCACTTAGGCCACTTCTTCCTGAAAACTGGTCCTTTTTTAAGAGAATCCTGAGAGGATGCTTCCCTGATCATTAAAATCTTAGTCTAGTGTTAACAGTTGTCTCTCTTAGATATCTTGATAATCAGCATTTACTTCCTCCTCTTATGTCCATACTACAGCTGCATTAATCTAGTGGCTTTTGGTCTTGTATTTTTTAAAAACATGTACTAATTCTGCCCAACTTTGATATTTACTTAAAACTGGTAGTTTGGTTATAAACAGGAGAGCAATGAATGTTCTTAATATTTCCCGCCTTTTCTTTCTGTTTACATTTACAACACTAGATTCTTGAAATATTTACTTGTTGTTGGTTGGCCATTTTTACTTGCTTATTTTCCCCTTCGTCTCTTTTTATGACAGTTGTTTCTTCTCACTTTCTTTTTTTATTGTTTTATGATCTCTGTTTAGCTTTTGCAATGTCTGATAATTTTACAACATCTTGTTTTTCTTTTGGAAGTTAAGTCTTTCTTATGAACCGTGGCAATCTTTATAATCTGATATTAAAAATCAATAACCCTATAAAATAATTATATAAAATACATAACTATATAAAATATCAGTAACTACAATATTACATATTTTTAAATATTTAACTAAAAAAACTCAACCAAACAAATAATTTCATTCTTAATATTCCTCATATCTGAAAAGCATAAATTTTAGGAAAAATGTTTGGTTAATAGTTTTATTATGACAACATTAATTTGTTTAATAAATCTGGCCTAGTTCATATTTCATAGATGTGCTACTTATAGAGAAAGACAGCAGTGCCTGACTTGATTTAAAATAATAAGTGCTTAAGAAAAAATACTTCAGAGATGGAACAAATATATTGGAGAACTCTTTCATGATGAAAGAGAATAACCAGCAATACACAGAAATGTCAAAGGACCAGAAATATAAAATTGAATATACAAATCAGTAAGGTCAGATAGAATTGTAATATGGATGCTGGTAAAACCAGGAGACATAAGTTAGCTAAAAACAACAATTAGGGAAAAATTCTAATGAATGTGTACATATAATCGGAAAAATAGGATAATGATTGCAGGTTTTCACATTTTGATATGAAAAGTCAATGAATTTGAAACATTAGAGAAAGTTTTCCAAAAATTGTTTTGCAGTGAAAAAGGTAATAATCATCACTGGTGGGTGGAGCATAATGGAACAACTGGGTTTCAAATTTTTTTCTGTGATTCTTGCTGTCCGTTTTGAATTTTTAATTTAATCCACTATGCTGCCAATTGTCCAAACTTTAGTGTACTCTTTAAGACAAAGATTAGTTGTTAATCTGATACAATTTCTACCAAAGTTGAAACTTTCAAAAATGGACCAAATTGATGAGTACCATCAAAACGACTTAACTTTTGATATCAAATCATTTTGCATTGTGACCATAAATAAAAAAAAAAATTATCTTGAAATGATTAAAATAAAATTCTGAAGGAACATGGCTCAGAAGATGATTGGATTGGCAATCACATCATTTTTGCTGTTGAAATTTTTTAATACTGACCAACAGTTTCAAGATTTTTCCTGTATTATTTTGGCTATGCTGTATTTTTGTAGCCAGAAGAATATTTTTTTATTCAAATAGACATCTTTTTTCTAACCAAAACTTTTTGAACACATTACTGCATTGATGTATAAGTGTACATTTCATTTTTGTGTTTTAATAACCAACAAATGCATTCATCTTTTTTTTTCATGGGGCACAGCCTTGAGGTTAATCCAGTGCCTTTTGTAATTAACATCTGTAATCAATTTTGATATGTACAGTTAGGATAATTCATTTATTATTACAATTGATTCTATCTCAACCCAATAATTCTTAAATGCTTAATTTATTTTCAATCATTGTTACAACATTGTTGCCTGGCTGAGAAAACAGGAAATTTCATGATTTTTAAATGACACCCCAAAGGCCTAATATAATAAAAATATAGCACATATGATAATTAATTAGGATGATCTATTTACAATTGGTTCCCCAAACCAAAAATATGGTCCAGTGCTCCTGCTGATATTTCAATAAAAATCCAAAGAATCAGCAATATTATTAGTCCTGACCAGCATCTCAGCTTCTGTTGCTTTCCCACCCATAGTGAATTCTGTGCCTTTACTTAATATGTGATCTATCATGTTTTCAAACATGATGGTAGATTTTTCCCGCAAATAAGTTGCCATTATTTGCTAATGAAAAGCCAAGGCTCCCAGTCTGTCCTGTTATTTACCCATAGCTAGAGGGGAGAAGAAGAGGATTCATACCTTTCCCAAGTGTATTAACATGAAATTTGATTCTTTATCCATTATGCCACTGTAAACTTTCATGATAATTGTTCAGATGAACCATTATTAGTACATCCAGACATTATGAGTTTAAGTGCAGTTCTTCAAATTCACTGTTGAATTGGCTAGATAAAACATAAGATCTATGCTATCAAAAAATCTCTCCAGCCTATACCTTTCCAGCAACTTTGATTTCAAAAATTTAAATTCATTATTTACTGTCTTTTGATATTGTTCTCACTTAATTGTTTCTTTTTTTTCTTTATTCTTTCACAATCAGTAACTACTTGGTATTTTAGTGCCTGGGGGTGAAATGTTAAAAAAGAAAAACTATGACTCCACCTAATATTTTCTTTGCTGGGGGTTGTTGATCCCTGAAATGATTATTTTCATTTCATTCATATCTATCTGACACTGCACCTGTATATTAATCTTGGGTGTTTGAAGCAAGTTTGAACATGACTTTGATTTGACACAAAGAGAAAATGTATATCTATGCCAACTAAAATACTTTTATGGCTTCTCTATTGCTTGTCCATCAAGGCTAATATACATTTTATGTATTCATTTAATTTACAAGGAAGAACTTAACCAATTAGAATCTTTATTATTCTTCAAGACTTGAGAATACGTGGGCTACAAGAACAATATCTATCTCATAACATTATACTTGAAAATATTGAAATCTATTTACATTAAGTCCTACCAGCCATCTCTCTTGTAAAAGATGAAATTTAATTTTCAATTTCACTAGCCATTGGTTTAGTATTATTAACATTTTTAAGTTATGTATTTTGAGCATGAAGGGGTTTGAATTTGTTTTTTACAGCTTATCAATCCTTTGTGGGTTATTTAAAGCCAAAATGTTTATATAAAACATAAAATTTTATACACACACATATATATGATGAAGGGGTTTCAAAGTTACAATATATTTCTGCTTATGATGAAGGGGGTTTGAAGTTACTATATGTGTTCAGTCACTTTGCATGAAATTGAAAATCCACCAAGCATGCAGTACACATCTGCCATTTGATGTGGCAGATGATGAAAACTTTCTATGTGCAGGAAGGGTGGTATTATTATTTTTCCCACGTGGCATTATTTTTTGTCGGAAAAAGTAGTCAGATAATTTTTGAACACATCTTGCATGTATGCTCATACAGCCGATTACTGAAGCACAATATTTAAAAAGAAAAGGTAAAAACTATCAACAACTTGCTGTCTAAAAAATGACCAGGTTTACGACTACACAGTGGAAGGATTCTGTGCAGAATCAAATACACAATTTCAGAATGATGACAAACAGTGCCAATGACAAACACCAATATACAAATTAACAAGATTTAGATGTGAGAATGTGTGGAATAATGTGTGCTATACATTTCTGTGTGGAAAGATGCATGTGTTACTTTATGAGAAAGTTGAAACAAAAAATTAGCTTCAGTTTTTCTTCTGAAATAAAATAAGGTTTTCTCTTTTCCCTTTTCTCATTTTTTCTCTTATGATATTCTTTGTCCCTTTTGTTTTCAAACCAGTTTGTTTGCTCAAATACCAGTATCCTTTGATCTATTCTTCTTACTTCTACGCTGAGTTCATTATCCAGTCATTTAGTTTTGGCACTGCAGAAATCATTCAATTTTAAATGCAATGCTGTGTAAAACTAGGTTTAACTGTGCAAAATCATGTTTCAATCCTTCATCTAATTAAGTATATCAACAAATGTTTCACCTATGCCCTTAATGTAGGAGATTAAAATGGAGTTTGTCTCATCATGAGTTGAGGTTTTCTCTCGAATTCAGAAAGTCAATTCAATCAATTTAATACATCAGATTCATCACCCAACTGAGTTCTGTCAACCTCTTCGCTTGATCATTCATATCTGGTCACGTGATTTGTCACCTGTATGAAAATCTATTTTTAACTTTGGCATCTATCTGTTGCAGTGGTCATCAATCTGATTGTCTTTAAAATTAGTCATTGTTATTACATTAGAGTTCACATATTATATAATTAGAGAGATGGGAAAGAGAAATTAATCATTATGTGCAAGATTTTGTGTGGGTATAGATGGTGAGTTGCGGAAATCCATAACAATGCTTATGATAAATAGATGCTGAAGCCTGCAGAATCTTACTCTAAAAGTATGAAAGAGAAGCCTGATAATTGACAAGTCATTGTAAATAATGATGTAATAATCATGTAATAAATAAAACTTAATTGTACTTTGTTTTGTTTTTTTTTAACAATAAAGTTGATATGCACAGCTTGATTGTATACCATACATGTTAGGAGCAACGGATGGACTTCTCTCCCTATCTATGGGTTAACAGTAAAGCAGTTGGGGTCCTTTAGCCCTATAAAATTGTCCACCTTGGGCAGTGGACTTGCATAGTGACTTTGTAAAATTCATTGTTCTACTGAAACCTCAGTAGTATCTCTTGGTGTGGCTGCAGTCCTTCCTATCTTCTGCAAAGTGTCTACAGGATTAACCACAAACAAATTAAAGAGTGAATATCAATGACTATAAAGACGTCCTGAGTATGACAAACTACATCTGCATCCAAGGTAAGACGATAAACTACATCTGACAATATTAATACTCATTACTCGATCAACCAAGTTTGCTGGAAATCTACAACTTTTACAAAATTGTAGATTTTCAAAGCCATATTTATTATTCCGAGGACAATGTTAATCTCGGGCCCTGAACTGGTTTTACCTTAATTATAGACATTAGAGGGAAAATACTTTTATTGACACTAATTTCAGAGTTGGATAGGTTAAAAAATAATTCCAAATTTTATTAAAATGAGACTACAAGTGATACTTTAAAAGTAAGATAAAAACAGTTCATTGTCTGAGATTAAATTTATCCTGGGAACAATAAATATGGCTTCAAAAATCTACAATTTTGTAAAAGTTATAGATTTCTGCCATTGCTAGTTGATCAAGTGGGTATTAACATTGTGTATTGAAATCCAAACAGAAAACAGATAAACCTCTACTCCTGATATTAGTCATGTGTGTAAATTATTTTCAGATAGTGTATCTGTAAAGGGACAAAATGAATTAAAATATAAGAGGAAAAACTATTCTTGATAAAGACCCTCAGAAGAGGAAATGCATTGACTATGAATAGTTTTGCCTCTTGTCTTTTTATTCATTAACCTCCTTCATGGCTGAGATATGAGATAGTTATGTATTTCCTACCAATATCAGATGTTGGAAACAAGAAAGAAAGGAAGTTGTGAAGAACCATGATCATCCATGTCCTAAATGGTCATGGAACATATATGATGATGACTAGAGGTTTGTGTTTGAATTCAGGTAAAAAATAGAGAATTTCAGATGCTTTTATTTATTTATTTTTTTTTTTTGATTGACAAGCCATCCTCAGTTGAGGGATTGGTGCACTGCAATCTTCCCATTCCAAGTTCCATACTCTTTGACATCATAAAATTATTAAGCTAAGCTTAGTAGATATCAAATATCATAAACTCTGAATTTCAATGAAAACTCCAAATATGTAATCTTTGTCTTCTGACTTTTCTCACTCCCAGATGAGAAACCTCTCTTACATCACCTCATGGTTGTTTTACTAAGAGCAGTGCCATTATTTCCATGTTTATCTTGCAAGTTAATTAGGATTTTCTATCAATGGCATTCCTGATTTATCATCAGGGATTACTCCTGAAGCTTTTCCAACATGTCGATATGATCACAAGGCAGTGGATTTTTTTTTAAACTCATAATTGTCCTTTTCTTAGTATGGCTGCCAGCCAAAGTTAGAGAACTGAATCTGCTTGTTATTTTACCCATAGTTGTGGGAGGATTGAGAAGAGATGGATTCCCCAAGATCATTATTGCAAAGTGAATTAAACTGTCTTTTGAATTTGAACTCAGTTTTTCAATTACTTTTTCTATCTTATTAACCATTAAACCATCTACACCTCCTAAATATTTTATAATTTCTCTTGATACAGGTTTCATCTTGCAGCATATACACCTGAAAAATAGGAAAAAAATTCAAAAATGAATTAAAAGGTTTCTTAAATGTAAAAACATTTGTTTTTATTCTTGTAATTGTTATTGTCGACCAAGTTTGAGCCAAGTTTAATAGATAGGTGAATTACTTACATCAAAAAACATTCCGAATTTAATCTTTGCTAAAACATTTGAATGAGAGCACAAAAACAATCTTTGACCTCTACATACAAATTAGAAGGGAGGAAAAGAGCAACACCTCTCCAGAAATTTTCCTGTACTGTTATTGCTTATACAAAATATCTCCTATTAATTCATTTTGGTTAAACTTCAGATTACATTTTCTGCCATGTTGTTTTTCTTTCCATTTTCCTTAAAACTTCATTACTCACATATTCAGCCCATGGTATTCTCGGCATCTATTAGTAAAACTACATCTATATTGCTTCAAGCCTCTTCTTCATCTGCAATGAGATTGTCCAGTATTCACTGAGGAGGACTGACAGTACTCTTTCCTTTTTTCCTAACAAAATTATCCCCTTTCTTATTCTGTTGCTTAGCTTCCGGAAGGCATCTTTGCTATCCAAATGCACCTTCAGATTTCACTTATATATAAGATATTTAAATTTTTTGTGTATGCTTGATGTTGGTATCTTCAATTTGTAATTTGCATGACAACCATACTTTTAACTTTAAAAAAAAAAATGAATTTATTAGAGATTTTTTATCAAAAAAGAAAAAAATATTTAATTCATTATAATTTATGCAAACAGATACTGCAGAATAAGTTGAATATACAATGAGGTGCTTAAAAAGTTCTTAGCCAAACCAAAAAGCTTTTCAAAATAATGATTAAATAAATTGATATTTGGTCATTTTGCAAGATTTTGTACACTGGTAACATTCCAGAATACCTCATATCCTGGTATTTTCTGTCCTTTCTGTTTATCTATAAGTCTATAAAATTAAAAGCTTTTAAACTGTTATTAAAGGGTATTTCAAAATAAAATTGAATATTTTTAACAAATAGCATCAAACTAGTTCACTATCAATATATTTTTTAATTGACTTCCCACCTACATACCATTATGACCTTTGGAAAATGTCTGAATCCATCTCTTCTCTCCCCAGTTATGGGTTAATTAGTAGAACTTGTATCAGTAAATCATTGCTATCTCAAAAAAATTCTTATAATCTAAAAATATTTTCTGATTTTAAATAACCTGCAAAAGGCTGATAAACTCTAAAAAAGAAATCAATCAAATACAAGCCATTATGAAATTTAACCTAGTTTTAAAACAATGGAGGAGGTTTCTTGAAAAGTGTTTGTCAATCACTCATGTCAAAAGCTTTCAAAATCTGTTGTTCCCTTGGCAAATTCGAGAGGACATTTTCACCACATTCCTTCTTGGTGGGATTTAGGTCAGATCACTGGTCAAATCCATCTGGGGGGTGGGATCTATTTTGATATGTTTGTGGTACCAAAAATGGTACATGAAATTTGTTTTTTCACCAGTGAGCCAGCCATTCAACTCCACAAAATGAGGGAAATATATTTGTGTACAATTTGTGTTAAAAACATTAGGAAAATCCAAGAAGACTGTGTGCATAATTGTCAATACTGTTAGGTTCCATCAAGAGTTGGATGCAGTCTCCTTTCAGAGTAAAACATTCAGTTGTAAAGAGAGTTGTATGAGGAGAAAATATTACAAATAATTCTGTCTTTGTCACATCCTCAAATCACTACAAATACAAAAAATTTGTGAAATCTGATTTAATAAAAACTGCAAATATTTAAAAAAAAAATAATAATTTTGTCAAGTACCATAGATGCAGTCAAACTTTTGCAGGTTTGTTGGTAAATTGTACAAAAAAAAAAATTTTGCACCAAAAATAACTACTGTAAGCAGAAAATATTTTTTTTAATATATATTTTCATTGAGTATTACAAATCACTATGATCACACAGCTGAATTCAACAAAATCTATACTGAGAAAGTTTTTTTTTTTTTTTTTTTAAATTAAGGATTTAATGTTTTGTTGGTGAGAGAGAAAATGATAATTCTGTAAACAGATGCATTCATAAAACCAGAAGTTCAGGTCTGTCAGCTACATTTTAATAGTTTGAACTGATGATGTGTTTTTAGTACTAGTTGAGACTGAATTTATTTATTTTCTCTTTGAATGAGAAAATATTACTATGTGTGATACAAAGACACAATAGCCAACTTGCCAAAACAGTGATTGAAAGAACAAGGGTGAGAATATTAATCTGAATAATTAATTAAATCCTGACACTATTTCAACCTAGAAGTTCAGGCAACATTTATTTTTATCATAGGCTTGACCATTTGTAAGGTTTAATATTTATTTTCTCTTTGAATGAGAAAATATTACTATATGTGATACAAACCATCTAATATATCTGATTTAATAAAATAAAATATTCAAATATTTTTAAAATAAATATAATTTTGCCAAGTACTATAGATGCAGTCAAACTTTTGCAGATTTGTTGGTAAATTGTACAAAAAAACAAATTCTGCACCAAAAATAATTACTATAACTGGAAAAGAGATATATATATATATATATATATATATATATATATATATATATATATATATACACATTTTTCATTGAGTATTATATTACCAAACTTCTATGTGATCACAAAGCTGAATCAAATAAAATTTTCAAAAAATACTTAAATTAATAATTAATAAAGTTCTATATTAAGATAGCTGGGTTTTTTGTTGTTTGTTTTGTTTTTTTCTGCTTCTTTGTTTTTGCTTTTTTAAGGATTTAATTATTGGTTGGTGAAATCATACTATTGTAAATAAAGAGTAATAATTGTATAAGATTCATTTAATCCCAAATTTTCATAATTATGACACTACTGAGGTTATTCTACCCTGAACAATAGCTACTCTTGTAATATTAAGAAAATGTAAGTACCCTCAAGATGACCATCATGTTTCATTGATTAAGGTATATATACAGTTTAATTTCTATTTTTGTCTTTTTTTTTTTTTTTTTAAAGATATATAGATGGTATGGAGTGTATCTGAGATAACACCCTATGTCTAATTGAGTTTTGTTTATTACGAATAAATATTGATAATATTGATACATATTGTAGCAATATTTTTAATATATACTTATAGGTGCTGGTCATTTGAACATAGATTTTAGCTATCATGAATATACAGTAGCTCTTTGTTAAAGATATTAGTTATTTAATGTTGATAGAAGCATGCTTCATTTGAGTGACTTGGATAAATCATACTTGGATAAGTATACTAATAGAAAATTGGATAAATAATACTAATAGAAGTAAAGAGTAACAATTGTAAAAGATTTATTTAACCCAAAATTTTCATAATTATGACACTTCAAAATTATTTGCTTTTGTTTTCTCCTTAGTTTAGATCATTTATAGTTTCATGTTTACTTCCTGAAGCAGAATAGGATTCAGGTTTTTAATATCGAGTATTGGTGATTTTTTTTGAGTGGTCTTTATACTTATTTCTAAACTTGCTCCAGCACATGGTAATTTTCTTCCAGGTCATCTAACTTCTTTCAATAAAATCTTTGATTTATAAACACTAAAGTTATATTGGCCTTTCCAGATTCCTTTTGTGATATTCAGTGGCAATGGATTTGGGGATATACTTTGACACTGTAAATGCTTAATGCTCTGAAATTAGAATAATTTGATAAAGAGAGTGGTTTCAAAAATGTCTGAACTGACATTTTTTTGTAAATTTTATTTACATACATTGTGGCAATTCATGAATTTAAACTTATATATAAGTTGTTCTAATATGCTAATTTATTGTACAAGGGAGTGCAGATAAGTTCTTAAGTTAGTGAAGAATGGATTAAAAAAGATTCCTATATTTGGTTATTTGTTTGTATTTTGGGAAGTGGGTTGTACCAAGAGTGTTTTAGTGTCTTGTATATTTGTATTTTTATTTAGTTACCGTTATTAATCTAATATTGTTTGGGTTTCTGATATAAAGAAGTTATAGAAATTTACTAAGCTAGCAATCACCATTTTAATTGGGGAAAATCACTAATATGTAGCTAATCATATTTTAATAGATAACTAGGAGGAGAAAGAAAAAAAGATATTGATAAGTTATAGTGAATTCTTTTTTAATTAATATTGTGGTATAGTACAACTGGTTAACATCATACTGAAAGTTCAATCAAAAGGTGCACAAGTTGATAAAATAATTGCTTCTTTTTCTTTTACTATTTACAACTATAGAAATATAATTATTTTATAATTTGATTTTTTTTTTCAGTCTATACACATAGGATAGATATATAAATTGAGGTTAGGATGGCAATATATAATAAGATCACAGATTTTTGTCAGACTGTTTTATTATTACATCTACTGTTTTTGATAAGACAAAAAGGTTTGAATTTGATTCAATAAGAGAACAAAATTAAGTTAATTCCATTAAGAGTTTTATGATAATGCTGATACATAAAAAAAACTATATTAAAAAAATGAAGTAGAAAACAAAAAAATACAAGAAACAAAAAACAAAGAAAGAAAAACACTGACACCAACACCTACGTACATATGCAAAATCCTAAAGTGCTCAATGCCTCTAGAAATGATACTAAGACAGAGCAGTAACACTAGTCGACCAAACAAGTCAGGGACTTGGATCCATATCACTGCTCAAATTAACTCTCAGTGGCCATTAGACAATAAGAACTGAGCTTGGATATGATTATCATTTAGTGTCAGTCAGAATAGTGATTTGGATGGGAGTTCCTGACTGCTGTTTAGTTTATTAGTGTGTGTAATACATACATATATATATATATATATATATATATATATATATATATATATATATATATATATATATATATATATATATATATATATTGTATATTTGTGTGTGTATTAATTTTTTTAAGCAATTAAGATTTTATCATTATTTTTTATTACAATTTATAATTTTTTGTTATATTCTGCAGTCCTGTTTGATTAAACATCCTCATTATTTAAACAGTAAAATTAATGGTATTAGACACTAATTTTTCTCATTATTTCTTGATTTAAAAATGGGGAGGTTTACTCATATATGCGTACCCATATAGAAGTTCAGTTATCTCTATAAAATTTCTGCATAAACCTGGGAAGGAAAAGATGGATTCATGCTTTTCCCAAGGCTTGTAGTGTGAAAATGAACACAGTAGACTATCCCAGAATTTGAATTCTACTCACCAATTTTACCTTCTATTGACATGAAGTGGAAAGATTATATTGAATCAATTGTTAGGTTACTGGTTGGTTCACTGTGTCATGCTTGACTTTATTCTTGCCAGAATCTATCTTTCACATTTATAAGTCTACCATTCATACATGCATTGAATATTGCTGCCATATCTGGCCTGGTGCTTCTGCTATATATTTAGAGATTCTTGATAAAATACAAAGAAGAATCTGCAATGTTATCAATACTAACCTGACATCTCAGCTTCAGTCACTTTCCCACCATTGTAGCATAGCTTCCCTGTGAGTTTTCTATAAATATTTTCATGGTAAGTGTTCTGATGAGCTTTCCTCTTTGGTACCTCAAGTTTACAAAATTTAAGCACAGTACTAGACTGGCATCATTTTATCATTAAAATGGCTATAGATGTAATGGTAAGTTTTATGCTAACATTTTCTTCTCTTGCACTTCTCACTTGTGGATATCTCTCCCAGCCTCTTGCTTTTCAGTCAACTTTGACCTTCCCAAAATTTGAATGTAATGTCAATCATTATCTTCTGTCATCTCAATTTCTGTTCTTTTATTTTTCTCTTGCCTGAATAATATTTTTCTTTTTCTCATATTCTTTCCCACTCTGTAATCCCCTTATGTATTAGTGGCTTTATTTCCTTGATTGGTGTCCAATTAATAATAATAATAACTATTAGGTGACCTACACATCAATGAACGAGCCCTAATTCATGTGAATAATAACACTAGATATTTTTTAGTTATATTTTATTTCCTTCATTTGTTATAGTTATATGGGTCTACCTAACAGGACTATGACTGTCGGTTTAGTATAACTTGGTTTCTGACAAGTCTTCCCAGCTCACTACAATATAAGAAATACTGTGATTAAAACAATGATCCAAGTCTTTACCAAGATAGGTATTTTAGTTAGTACAAAGTAATTATTATTTAAAAGAATAGATTCTATGCAAAAGAAGTTTTAACCAAAACAAGTGTATTATCAAATCAAAACATTTATATTAAAAAAAAAATTGTTCATTTTAATGTCATGTAGGAGTTGCATTAACAAAGTATCTGACATCAAAATATAAATCTACACACTGGATTTTTTCAAATGTCTCCATTCTTAAATTTATAACCTCATGTTATTTAAAATATATAACACATAAATTAATCCCTAAATAAAATAATTTAAATATTAATTGGCATAAAAATTTGAAAAACGTCTTTTATACACTTTATTACAGATAAAATTATGTCACTTAGCATCCTCTATAACAGAAGTTGCCAACCTTTTGGAGTGAGAGGGCCAGAAAGCAATGCAGTGTCTTCGAGAAGGGCCATAATATCAAATTTACTATAATAATTTGTCTCGACCCTGACCGCTACGTCCAGAAGACTGTCTTGGTCTGGAGGTTTAAAGGAAAAACAACGAAGTTAATGTTATATTATTTAAACAAATTTCCCGATTTTACTGCAGGTATAACAGGATAACAACTAACACAGTCAACAAATAATGCAAATTTCTTACTAAAAATGAAATACAGTTAAAATGGCAAATTATTTAATGAGACACTTGTTTCTGCTTATAGTTCGATAACTTCTCCACATCAGGTGAAATATTTGTTGGCAACAGGAGCAAAACATTATACAGGTGGTCATCACCTAACCTTGTTCGAAAAACGATTTTAGTATATTTCATTTTCTAAAAAGTTGTTCACAAGCATATGTACTTCCAAATAATGATACCATTCAACAGGTTTTTATAGTTTTCGCTTGACAAAACATATTTCTTGTACAAGTTAGCAGTGGATTCGTAATTATATTTTGATCTTAAAAATTTGTCGCATTGTAAGTTGATTAACTCCAACTGATATGTTTCTGCCACTTGCACCACAAATTAATTAAATAATTTGTGTCCAGGTGTTAAAGTTGGTGGGGTGGACCAGAATCCTTTACGGGACAGATGTGGCCCACAGGCTAGTGGTTGCCTACCCCTACTCTATAATGTACCCAGACTTTTCAGTTAATCAGATAAATATTTATGAGCATTTCTTAAATTAAAAAATTTTGAAAAACTAATGTTTGCTCTTGTTTATAATACTTGTCACAAAATAAAATCTTTGCATTTGCCTTGATAAATATTCTCAAAGGATGAAACTAAGATCAGCTAAGATATGTTTTCCTTTTGTCTTTATTCAAAGGCATTTACACAGTTTTGATGGAGATGAATTATTTTCAACCCTACAGCCCATTTCCCCATAGACAAAATGTCAAAAGTTTGTCACTATATCCAAAATGAATGTTCAAAAGAGTCACATTCTTTAGTTCCACCAGTTGAGACCATTACATCTAGGATATATATACAGGCTCAAATCATCCTCGGTCCCTTTATGTTCCATTGGTAAGAAGGAAGTTCTACTCAGAGAGCTTCTTCCTGAGAAACTTTAATTTGGGAAACAGATGCTTCCCTGACCACTACAATCTTAACCTCTTCAAGTCTAAAGCCAACTGTTATCTATCTAACATATCTTCATAGTCTGCACTTACTTCCTCCTCTTATGTCCATACAACCTCTATCAATAACCTTCTGCCTCGAGTGGCTCTTGGGCCTTGTAATGGGTGAACATTTAGTGATAAAACAAAATCACAAAATAAAGCATGTCATCTTCTAGATTGATTTCTCATTTCTCAGTTCAAACATTCACAGCTAGGACCCACCAGGTCGCATACACAGAGTTGAATCATCCCCATTCCCTTCATATTCCACTTCTGAGAATGAAATTCTACTCAGAGAGCTTCTTCCTGAGAACCTCTAATTTGTGGAATGGATGCTTCTCTGATCCCTACAATCTTATCTGCTTCAAATCTATAGCCAACCCTTTATCTATCCTACATATCTTCATAGTTTGCACTTACTTCCTCTGCTTATGTCCATGCAACAACCTCTATCAGTAACCCTCTACCTTGAGTGGCTCTTAGGCCTTATATTGAGTGAAAAATCTAGTTTAAAAAAACTGCAATGTGCCTTTTTTGTATGGCAGTCTTGGAAGAGAGGAATGATATTCTAAATTATGGGAATGAATGCTCAATGATGTAATTGGCCAGTTGATTCACTATTAGACTTGTTTTCCATTTATTTTTATGAAAAAATGTTTATAGATTTTTAATGGGCCATTAAGGTGTATTTACTTGCTGACATATGTCCAAAATAAATAAATAAAAAAAATATTGAGATTAATGAGCATTTTTATTATTGTTTCAAGTTATCACACCTGTCTTTTTACATACTTCCAAAAACAATGCATACTCACTCTCTGACACACTACATTAAGTAATATCACAATTTTTAAAAATAAAAACCTATCCAAGGATAAGAAAATTATTATAAGCATTCACAAAAGCCTGCCTTTTATTCCCCCAAAAATTATGTATTTCAGCATTTAAGTCAAAGCTTCCCTCTTTATAAGGTCATTGTGCGCAGTTAGTGGAATATGATAGATTTCTTCTGTTATGAGCTTTTGATAGAATAAGACATGACATTGTTTTCAAGAAAATGATAATTATTATTATTTCCTTGGATTTATGTTGTATACCCATTTCCTTCTGGGTCCCAACCAGAGACCTAAGGTCAGAAATGGCTCCATGACATTTTCCAGTGATCAGTTTTTGTAAAAAAAAATAAAAATAAATCACACATATTTTACATAAAGTTCTTTGTAATGTGTGAACTGTACTTGTGATTAAAATTTCTTGTGTTTCTTTAAGGCATGGGCTACCAGGAATCTTTTCAATGAGTCTATTGGAACTTTTTCCAATCAATCCAAGTGCTCCAAATACAACTGGAATTATTAATGTCCTCATGTGCCATATTTTTTAGATTTCTATTTCAAGATCATTGTATTTTGATAGTTTTTTTTTTTTTTTGGAGCTCTTCAAAGATGCATTACAATCTGCAGGGACTGCCATGTCAATAAGAGTTGCACAGTCTTTTCTTGTGATCTTTCACCACAATGTCTGGGTAATTAGTTTTGATTCTTCTGTCTGTGTGTATTGTAAAGTCCCATAAAATTGTTACAGGTCCCATCTCTGTAATCGTGTCTAGGTGATGTTCATACCAGTTTCCTGCAATTTCCTTCCCCTAAAAGTTGCAGATTTTTCAGTGCAGATATTGGCTCACTCTATCATGCCAACTTCTATATTCAGTAGGTGCTGACACTGTGCAACCTGATACAAGATGGTCAATTGTTTCTGGATATTTATTGCAAAAATCTACATTTGAGACAACACAATTTTTTTAGTATGTGTGCTTGGTAATTTCTAGTTTCAATTTTTAACCCTGGTCTATGAAACCACTGATAGGTATGAGTTTGTCTACATCAGCTGATCATTATTATTATTATTATTAGCAAGGTCAAATTATAATGAAATAAAAAAAAACTTAAAAATATCATCAGTCACATGTGATCATAGGATCACCACACATTTGAGCACCTGACCAGCTCCTGCCATATGTCTGAGTTGCATGCTAATGTCAGAATCTCTGTGAATGATCTTCCAATCCACTATGATGTTGTCGGCCCATTTCCTCTTTTTCTTTTGCTTAAGGTGGTACTTTGTATGATCACAGTGGAAATATTGACAAAACAGAACTTCCTAGACTAAAGTCAGCAGCCAAAGAGACCCCCCCCTCCTCGCCAAATTCCATGACTACATGTCTGTGACCAAGGCGAGCCTCCAAGTAGGAGGATGTCAACTGTGGTCTGACCTGGAGCAGGATGGGCTTCACATATATCAAATATCACAAACTTTTAATCTAAGAACATAATCACAATTATTAGCAACAGCAAAAGTTAACTTTCAAATAATTCCCTACATAAAGACTCTTCAGTTCCAGATGAAAGAAATTTTGATAGCGTTGAATTGATCTCTTCCTTACTGTTAAAGTTTTCCCAAGGGGTTTCTGTGATCTGCTATATTGGAAATCCTAAGGTATTAAATCAATTATTGATCCTTCCCGTCTAGTGATTTGATCTCTCAAGATTTATTTAAATGAATGTGGACTAGCATTGTTATATTGAAGAGTGATCATGGCTTTCCACAAGTTCCTATACTTTGTCACACTAAGCAATGTTTGTCCCCTTTATTTGAGAACATGACATTTTTTTGTCTGACCAAAGCAGGAAATTTTTGGCATAAAACCCTTCCTTGTATAATTAAACTCTTACAGCTTATGATTTTATCATGTTGAAACAATAGTTCTCATACAATCACCAAAGTTAAGTAATGCCGAGCTTGGTCAGTACCTAGATGGGTGAATACTTAGGAATACCAGGTGCTGTAAGCTTGGATGTACAGGTGGTGCAATGGATAATGGCTTGGAATTTGAAATCAGAGAGCAGAGTTCTAATTCCAGTCAGGTTCGTTATATTCACTTACATGCAAATACCCTTGTGAAAGGCATGAATCCACCTCTTCTCCCCCTAGCTGTGGGTTAATTAGCAAAATTTGTAACAGTAAATCATTATCTCCCAAAAACATATTTTCTGGCTTCAAAAAGGTTGATACTGTAAAAAAAAAAAAAAAAAAAAAGTCGATCAATTGAATTCTTACATAATTTAATTTATATTTTTGTTAGAAATTGCAATATAAGGCTATGCTTTATTTTGGCAAATAAAATTAAATTTATTAACACATTCACTACAACTTTGCATATTTGAGTCCTTACATAATCTATTTTTAATATATTTACCATTAGAAATTGCTATAAAAGACAACATATGCTTTATAAATACAATTAAATTTCTGTCTGAATTTTTGGGATGAGTTATTATTATTTGCATTATTTACATCCGGACTATATGTCCTCATCTCTGTTGTTATTATCACAATGTTTGCACAGTTAATTATCTTATAGAACAATATTAATGCATTGTTCCATGAAATTGGTAATTGTGAATACAATCCCTGAGCTGGGTAGTGTGTACTTGGAGTCAGTTGAAACTGGACAAACAATAACTGAGCAGTACTAAAGATAAAAACTAGATGAGATATCCTTAGACACATGGGCATTGGAATGAGAATGGTAGATTAACCTACAGGGAATTCTGAACTGAACTCTCTTTAGTTCATATCAGAATTCCCTGTAGGTTACCCAGATTGATATACACCTGGGAAAGGCCAGAGGGCACAACAGCCAAAACACAATAAAAACAAAGATGAGGACAATAGTCTAAATGTAAATAGTGTAAATAATGATAACTTCTCTTCTATGTAGGTTACCCAGATTGACATAGGTCTGATGAAGGTTGGAGGCCACAATGGCCGAAACATGATAGCAACAACAAAGATCAGGACAATAGTCTAAATGTAAATAGTGTAAATAATGATAACTCCTCTTCCATGTAAGTTACCCAGACAGACATATGCCTGATGAAGGTTGGAGGGCACAAGGGCACAATGGCTGAAACATGATAACAACAACAAAGATGAGGACAATAGTCCAAATGTAAATATACATGGCCAGTGGAATGAGAACAATATACTCCCACAGATAAAATAATAGGTTCAGTTCAGAATTCCCTGTAGCGTAGCCAAATTGATATACATCTGATGGAGGCTGGAGGCTGAAAATGATGTGATAACAACAACAAAGATGAGGACTGTCTATATTTCTGAGATGAGGTATTATGTACAGTATTTACATTATTTGGACTATTGTCCTCATCTTTGTCGCCATATTTGTTGGAATTTCAAACTGAACCCTTTATTTCGATCACTGGGGTAGACTGTTCTACTAATTCGATCACTGGGGTAGACTGTTCTGCTAATTCTCCTCTGAAAGTTCTCCACTGCCTTATGCAGTGGAGAACTTTCAGAGGGAAAATTAACTGAGATAACTGATAACTGACATCCATCAAACATGGCACGTGGAACTAGAACAGTCTACCCCAGTGATCGAAATAAAGGGTTCAGTTTGAAATTCCAACCACCTGAAGAAGGCCGGAGCATACAATGGCCAAAATGTTGTGACAAATATGGTGACAAAGATGAGGACAATAGTCCAAATAATGTAAAAAGATGAGGACAATAGTCCAAATGTAAGTAGTATAAATAATAACTCCTCTTCCATGTAGGTTACCCTGATTGACATACGTCTGATGAAGGCCAGAGGGTACAACGGTCGAAACGTGATAACAACAACAAATAACAATAGTCCAAATGTAAAGATACATGGCTAGTGTAATGAGAATAATCCACTCCCAAAGATTAAATAATGGGTTCATTTCAGAATTCCCTGTAAGTTACCAAGACTGATATCCACCTGATGAAGGCTGAATTCTATAATGGTTGAAATGCTGTAATAACAACATAGATGTGGAAAATAGTTCAAATGCAAATAGTCTAACAATTAAATTTATTAAATTATAAAGAACGATTTCTATCTGAATTTCTGGGATGAGGTGATATCATTATTTGCACTATTTACATGCAGATTGTTGTCCTCATCTTTATTAAAAGCCAAAAGTCATAACAGCTAAAATGTGATGACAAAAATGAGGATAATAGTCTGCATGTAATTATTGTAAATATAAAAGATGACTTTAATCTGTGTCTTTTGTAATTAACTTTTTTTCTCTATAGTGCCATGTGCCTTATTTATGCATGATGGGTATTATTTTAAGAGTTCTATAAACATTTCAAAGGAAAATGAGTATCTGTAAACCCATTGGTTAATAGAGAGGACGCAACTCCCCTAACTATTTGACTGATGCAAAATAATGAACAATATATTCTTATTTCAATAAATTTGAGTATTTCCTCTCAGGGACTCAGTTTTGAGGACATTTATTTTGGGTTTTTTTTATATTTTCATTATATTATTATTAAAAATTTATGTTATTTTTGCTTATACAGGGTGTCCCAAAAAATTATTTAAAATGTGAAAATCTGAGTAACTACATGTCCCAAGCAAACCAAATTAAATAGGCTTCATGTTGGAACAATAAAATATTTACTTTTAAAAATTCAAACAAGATATTCATAAGAGATGTAGATTTTTCATAAATGTTCAATATGCACACCACCTGTGACATGACAAACGTCAAGACAGTAGTCCAGCTCCTGCCAAACACACTATAGCATGTCTTGCTTAACATCCTCCAATGCCAAAGTGTCATACGAGGAATCTGGGTTTTCATAGATGCTCTTCTTCCAGACTTTCTGGGGCTTCACACAAATGTTTCCTGAAGTTGATTGACGATATCTTACGATACTGGTAGTCATCCAGATTCCTTTGCCCTGCACAGACAGATTCCCTCTTTGGAATTCTTTATGCCATGTCCAAGTCTGCTTTCCAGTTGGTGCATCTTTCTTGAATTTTTTCAAAAATGCACGCTGCAAACTCTTGTCTGACTGTGTCCGAGTATATTCTAATATACAAAATGCCTTTTCATTTCTAATGAATGTCATTCTTCACTCTGAAAAAAAAAAAAAAATTAAATATTTCAACATAGTTTTAACACATTTTGTTAAAACTTGAGATCATTTGAGTGAGAATTGGCTATGTTATTGGACTACAAAAAGATGTCAATTTTTTTTTTTTGGTGGGGGAGACACCCTGTGTTCTACTTGTTTGGAATATATTTTTCAAAAGTAGTTTTACTTTAAAAAAGATTTGAACAAAAAAGTTTTGCTGACTAGTCTAACTGCAGCCAAGTGAAAATGCGGTTGTTGATTTGGCAGATGTCAGGTATGATTGTATATTTGTCAGAAGTTGTAAATCATTGATTTCTGAAAACAAAATAACCGAAGCTTGAAATGAGTTTACATTTTCACTTTGAAGCAATTATTGTTATCTCTAGTGACAAAATCATTGGTAAATAGAGATTTCAAGTCACTTGGAAGATGGGCAAAAATGGATACTAATATTTTTTTCTTTTACTTTAACATGATTCTTGAGAACAAGGGCTTACAGCCATATCACATTGAAACACCAGTTCTTGTACAATCACTGAAGTTAAGCAACATTGAGTTTGGTTAGTACCAACACTGGTGACCATTTAGGAATACCAAGGGCTGCAAGTTTGGATGTAATGGATAATGGCTCCGAGTTGGAAATCAGATAGCCAAGTTCAAATTCCAATTGGGTTCGTTATATTCACTCATGCGCAATTATCATCGGGATAAGTATGAATCCACCACTTCTACACCAAACTATAGGTTAATTAGTAATACTTGTATTAGTAAATCATTATTTCCCAAAAATTCATAAAATCTAAAAATATTTTCTGGCTTTAAATAACATGCAAAATGTTGATAAACTGTAAAAAAAAAAAAAAAGAGAGCATCCTGGGTAAGACGATAAACTACACAACAGCAAGGTCTCTGATCAGGAGGTTTTAAGGAGCATGGAACCATCTCTTAATTGCTGGTGTTCCCAAGTGCAACCTGACCCAGAGTTGTAACACCTGTTAGGGTCCCATCTATGGGCAAATAGTAAACCCCCCCAAACTAGAGTCAAAGCACTGTGAAAGTGTAAAAATAGATTTTAATACCATCAATACATTTTTGTAAAAAATTATTACCAGCAATAAATTTTTGAAGAAAATAATTATTACCAGCAATACATGTTTGGAAAAAATTACCAGTAATAAAAATCTTGTCAGCATTAAATAACCCATTGAGTTTGATGTGCCATAAAATAAACCAAACCAAACCATCTTGAGAACAAATTCATGAAAGTATTACCATAATAAATCAGTTATAATGAATATATTATTAAGTCATATGAAAATGGAATACCACTGCCATATATTGGTAATAACTGTCCAGTCTTCACTTTCCAGTCTGAATAGAGTCCAAAAACATCTACACAGCCTTGTGGGTGATGAATTATTTTCCAACCTACAACCCCTTTCCCACAGACAAAACCTTGCAAGCCTCTCATTACTCTATCAGAAAATGTTCAGACAAACTACATTCATTAATTCCATCAGTTCTAACCTTTTTTAAGCATAAAGGTTAAAACTAGTGGAACTAAGACACTCACTATGACATGCACATTGTAGGGAACTAGCATAATTTCTTCCATATTCCATTGGTGAGATGTAAGTTCCACTCAAATAGCCTCTTCCTACAAACTGCTACTTTGTGGAACTGAAGAAGATGATTCCCTGATCACTACATTGTGAAACTGTTCAAGTCTAAGATTAACTGTTATCTTCCCCACATAAACGGTGTCCCTTGCCTCTTACACTGAAACCCTCTACATCAAGTGGCCTTATACAAGGTGAACATTACTGTTTAAAAAAAGCATATGCTTTAAATAATAAAATATTAATTTTTATTTTAATATAAAATTATTGTAATTTTCTAAGGTAAGTAAAAAATATCATATGTCATGTTCTATAAGCATTTTTTTTTCCAATAGGGAGATGAATTTACAGAGAAATTAGCAAACATTTGCAATTTGTTTATTTACTTAATAAAAGTTGACCCTTATCCCCACCTACCACCCATCCACATATTTAATTATTTTTCTTTCTTTATGGAAGAGCTTTTTAGTTGGGAAAAAAGTCTTCAGCACCCTTTTTACTAAAACTTATCATCATAATAGCAGCCTGAGTATAACTTTCCACTAGGATGGCTAGCTAATCCCTATTGCAGATGACAGCTCAGGCACAATTGTGTTCCCTAGATGTTTTGAATTTAGGCACAATACTAAACTGGCAATGAGGTCTCATCAATTTACATGCGAGATGGCTAGATGTAACCATAAGTTCTATGCTAACAGTTTCTTTTCTCACTTGTGGAACTCCCTTCCGGCTCCATGCAATTTTAATCTTCAAAAATTTAAATGCAATGTCAATCACTATCTACTATCGTCCTGATTCTTCTTCTTTTGTTCTCGCTATTTAGTAATGTTTCTATCTAGATTATTGAAAAAATGCAAAGCAAAATCTGCAATGTTATAAGTCCTGCCCTAACATCTCGGTTTCAGCCACTTTCCCCACTGCCATAATGTAGCTTCCCTGTACCATTTTTATAAATACTTTCTACGTAATTGTTCTGCAATTGAGCTTTCCTCTTTTGTAACTGGACTTTATGAATTTAAGCACAGTACTAGATTGGCAATTTGGTCTTATAGTTTTACTATTGAAATTGTGAGATAGAACCATAAACTCTATTCTAAGTGTTTCTTATTTCACACTTCTTACCTGTGGAACCCACTTCTGGTATTTCCTAGGATCTTAAAAATTTAAATTGTCATCAGTCTCCTTGAATCCGGTTCTTTTATTATCTTCTCTCTTCAATAATGTTTTTTGATTCTTTTACTCCCAGTAACCTTTTATGTCTTAGTGACTTTATCTCCTTGCATGAGAGAAAATGATTAAAAAAAAAAAAAATTACAAGTATGATTTTCAGAGATGACTTAATCTTTTAAATACACAATAGCCTGATGGCATTATTTTGTTAATTTTTTTTTTCCAATAATCTCCATCAGTTTGAAACGAATTGCCCTTTCAAGAACTATAAATAATCTGATCATTTCTTGCACCAATTTAGCACTTGCTTTCTGTTTTTCCTTTACTTATTAAATAGATTTGTGATTCTCCCACCAAATTCACAGAAGAATAGCAATTATACCCAAATATATAGATTTATGTGTGTGTGTATACACACACACACACACACACACACAAATATATCCACTTACACATATATGCAACCATAGGTAAATCAATAAGCCTAATGATGAGTAAAATTGTTTATTTTACACAAGTATTTATTTTCAATATAATCTTTCCCTGTCAGTACACTTGACACTTCTCCGTTAATCATATCAATCAAACATCATGCAGTGAGAAGTTAGCTAGTAAAAGTATTAGGCTACAGACTTATTGATCTGCTCTTTTGTGTGTGTAAGTATAAGGCACATGTACATACATATATAAAATTGTGTATTTGGCAGCAAACTCTCTTTTATATAAGTTTCATTAAAAACAACTGATATGGTACTTCAATTAAGTTTTCTATTTAATTTTTCTTGTGTTTCTATAATTATCTACTTTTCTGGATGAAAATTATGTAGAAATTGTCAAAATGTTTTCTATGTCTGGTCGTTTTTTGGCTATACTTTTAGCCATTATCTATGAATATAGCACAATGTGCTGACCAAGTTTGGAATATAAAACATTTCTATAACTCTAGATACATACATAAAAGATTCCATATATTCGGTTTAAACTAAAAATAAAACCATCCTTGATAATTGCTAAAAGTATCGCCAAAAGTGCTCAGACATACAAAACAGTTGAACAATTTCTACATAATTTTTTACATCCAGAAAAGAAGAAAATTATAAGAACACAAGAAAAATTAAATACAAAATCAGTTGTTGTTAATGACTCATGCATGTGCACACATATATATATCAAGGACACATGGCACAGTGGATAAAGGCATTAGTTAGATCCAGTGACAGGACCCAAAGAGTGTGAGTTCAATACCTGGTTAAGGCAGTGGAGAACTTGGAGAGGGAATTAAGCAGGAGATAATTGATAACTGACATCCATTAGACATGGCACGTGGAACAAGAACAGTCTACCCCAGTGAGCAAAATAAAGGGTTGAGTTCAACATTCCAACCACCTGGAGAAGGCTGGAGCATACAACGACCGAAGTGTTGTAATAAATATGGCAACAAAGATGAGGACAATAGTCCAAATAATGTAAAATATATATATATATATATATATAACAATGAATAATTCATACAAAAAGATTAGTAAAGTTAATGATATAAAATGGCAAAATCCCTTCGCTAACAAAATTTTAAAGGTGCATTAACCTACAAATCACTCAATGAATGTTATGATACTTTTTTTTAAAAATTATAAGCTGTATAAGGTCTTTCTTTAATACAGAAGTACTTTCGACTGTACATTCAGTCATCTTCAGGCATGAAAATTATTTTGTTTTTGGTAAAATTCAGGTAGCATCCAAGACAAAATATTTAATGCAAATTGAAATATGTTTTTTTTCTGAAATGTGTTATTGATAACGGATACAAACTTTTGGAGCATGCAGTCACAACGCTAAGGTTGAATTTTTTGAAAATTTAAGAGAGTACATTTTTGACTAATATGACAATTTGAGAATTATTTATTGTAAGAGTTTATCAGTCAATGTGGCATGAACTAATTAATTCAATAGAGTAATGTCTCAGTTGTTATATATATATATATATATATATATATAAGGCAGGATGTGTGTGTGTGTGTGTGTGTAACGAATGCACAGCCACAATTTTTTACAGATTTGCACCAAAATTTACATGCACATGCTCCAAGTTAGCAGGAAGGCCAAGACCAACTTTGCCAACTCCCATCAATAGTGGAAATAATTGATTTTTTCATGCTTCTACGTCAGTTTTCATGTAGTTTGCGCCCATTTTCTACTGGCCAGAGTGAGAGCCTATAGCTGGCTGCCACGAATAGGCAGGAAGATTCTATTGGCCAACGTGAGAGCCAACAGCTGACTGACACAAATGTTAACTAGCATGCTACCATGCAAAAAAAAAATCGATAACTGCATTCGTCACAAGTGGGAAAAATTTAAATCTGCATGGCAATTGGCTCATTTGCTTGCTTAAAGTCAACATTGATTCTGATTCTGCAGAACTGGGTTGGGTATTTGTTGTTAACATTCTTTTTTCATTCGGTTTTTCCAGTTACGAGTACTTTTTTAAAGGTGATTGTTTTGTGTTCATTTTGTTTAGTTCTTTTTTCGTAACAGATTTAATGTTTAGTATAGAGCTTAGAAAAAAATTTGCAGTGTGAGATAGGCAAGAAGTAAGGCATGCAGCAACATCAGCACGGCAAAGGGCACTCCTTTAAAGGCAAGGAAGGGTAAAAATATTTTAAATCAAGTGATAGCGATTGTTGTATGAGTCATACAATTTTTGAATCAAGCACGGGCAATGCCGGACCATGCTGCTAGTATATATATATATATATATATATATGAAAATTTTATTTACCAGTTATTTGTTATATGTGCTGTTCAAAATGTCCTCCTCCTTTTTTCAAAACCCATTTCAGTTCTGTGCTTGTATGATTCATTAACACATCAGAGAGTTTCCTTTGTCATTTTACTGCATTCATATTTAATTCTTTAATTTCTTCACTGTTTCTTGGGCACGTCTGATAAACGACCGATTTCAAATGTACCCCACAAAAAAATAAAATCCATGGATGTGAGTTCTGGCCACCGCAGTGGCTACTCAACAGGACTTGTTTGACCTATCCAATAACCCATATGGTACAAGACTTTTGCGTCACCCTTTATATATATATATATATATATATATATATATATATATATATATATTCACAGGAGTACAAAATTTTATCAGAGCAATAAAGCAAACATATTAAAAGGTCACTCATAACAAAAAAAATAAAAAAAAGTGGGGTAACAAAAATATTACCATATATTGGTAATACCAAAATATAACATTAATAACATTAATGAGGAAATTGTTCAGCATTCACTTCCAAGTAGTAGGATTGATATTACATAGCAGTTCAGCATTCTTTCACTGTTTCTAATGAAATTTTCCTGTTTCTTAATACTTTGCTTAACTTTTCAAATTTTTTTGTTTTTTACTATTCCAATGTGCTTTAGGACTCCTGTATCACATTACTAATTTATAATTACCTTTAAGAATATTTTATTTAGCTTTGAATTTAAATTTTATCACAATAAGAAATTTATATTTATAATGTTCATTGGACTTTTTTCTGGTAGGGATGGGCAAAACTGCTATCTATATAACAAAATTTCAGGTGAGCTCATTTTTCAGGTAAATTCTATAAAAAAAAAATCCTACTTGAAGATATCAGATGAAGAAAGGACAAAAGAATAGATTGTTTTTTGTTTTGTTCTTTTTAAGAATGAATTCTGAGAAAATGATTTTTCTTTTTTTATTATTATTATTATTATACAAAGGAAGCCACTTATTAGAAGAGTCAAGTCAATAACTATAATCGGATGATAGCATTAAACCATTACTGATCACTGACCATAAATCTAGTATCAATTATAAAAATAAAAATCTGGTATTATATGTTTCTAAAAAAAACATCATGTATCAATTACAGGTTTATAAAAATCCGGTATTAATTATTATTATTTTCTACCTAAAACTTATTAATGCCTCCACCCTTTTCCCAAAATGGGATGGTGAGCATTAATAGTTTAAACAAAGGATTTCAAATCTGAACAATTTATAATTATAAAAAGAATTACTAATATCTGCATGATATTGTTTTCGTATTGATATATATTCACAACTTTAAAAAGAAAAAAAAATGAATATGAAATAATATTTAAAATTATTGACTAAATCTATTCATTTACATTATTTACTTGTTCGGACTCTTGTTCTCATCTTCGTTGCTATATTCACATTTCAGACATTGTACACTCCAGCTTTCTTCAGGTGATTGGAATTTCGAATTAAACCCCATATTTCATCCACCAGGGTAGATTGTTCTAGCTCTGCATGCCTTTTCCATATTAGTTAACTAAACTTTCATGTCATGATGAATCAACTATTGAACTCTTAACTCTCTCGGTCAAGTCACTGGATTCAACAAATAAAGTTTTTCTCACCCAATTCTATCTTGCATATCTATAAGTCTATCATTTATTCTTGCTTTGGATATTGGTGCCACATCTGGTTTGATGCTTTTGCTATATATTTAGAGAGCCTAAATAAAATCCAAAGAAGAATGTCGATCATTATCTTCTGCATCCTTTTATTGTTCTCTCTCCTTAATAATGTTTTTCTTTTTGTATATTCTCTTAGGCTCAGTAACCATTTGCATCTTAATGGCTTTATTGCCTTGATTGGGATGAAACAATTAAAAAAATAAACCATTAAGCTAAATTGGCAGACATCACTATAAATCCTCTTCAATAGGAGTATATAGGTTTACCTATCACCCAGTTCACACTTCTCCCCAGTTTTTTGAACAGGTGTAGAGACTTATTACTTGTTTCCTGTTTAGGCTTGGGTTTTCAGTTCCATCTAAAGTCTGCTTTCGTTTTATACTCCTAAAATTCACACAGTAGCCCTCTACCTTGTGTGGCTCTTAGGCCTTGTACTGGGTGAACATTAGTAAAAAATAAAAAAATTAAAAAAAACTCTTCATAATCCAAAACACATAAAAGATTAAACTGTACCATCCTGGCATCTGTTTTTTCTTCTATATATTACATTCCTACAGGACATAGCCAATCATAGCTCTCCACAACATCCTATCCATTATGGTTCTTAAGTTTCCCACCACCTTTCTGCCATCCATATTTTGCTTAAAGTTCATATTTATTTTTATCTCAGATAAAAACTTTGAAATTTTCACTTTCCAAATTTTATTGTTTGCAATTTAAATCTATGGAGAAAAAAAAAAGAAGATAGCAATTGGAGCTGACATCTGGACGATGTAACTGAAATCCCCAAAGAGAATAAATATCAGTGATGACTCCTCGTTACATACCAAAAAATTGTTTTTGCTTGTTTGTTTTTTTTTGTTTTTTTTTCAGTCAAATGCTTGTAAAATCCCCAGAATGTCAATAACTCTTGATGATTTTGTATGTTTAGCTTTACTTTGATACACTTGACTTTCTTCCAACCACCTTTTTATACTCTGACACATTTACATTAATAATCCTCTTGATATTCAAAATGTCTATAGCTGGAATTCAGGAGAATGAAGTATGGAAGAGGATCATGCTTTAATTTGCTATTTTCTTTACTTAATAAAATCTAGAGATTTATATATATATATATATATATATATATATATATATATATATATATATATATATATATATATATAAAAAATCTAGATTTTATTAAGTAAAAAAATATATATATATATAATCTAGACTTTAATAAGTAAAGGAGGAGGAGAAGATAGCAATAACTAGCTTCAACAAACCAAAAATTTTATTAAACCA
This sequence comes from Acanthosepion pharaonis, assembly GCA_903632075.3. NCBI lineage: Eukaryota > Metazoa > Mollusca > Cephalopoda > Sepiida > Sepiidae > Acanthosepion > Acanthosepion pharaonis. The sequence continues at coordinate 1,324,792 of CAHIKZ030004626.1, read as the reverse complement.
GATGTCAGAAATCCTTAATAGATTCAGGTATGTTTGTTTTTTTTTTTTTTGGTCACATATTTTATGACTTTTTAGGTTTTAGCCATAATTTTATCAATAAATTTGTTCCTCGTTAATTCCTCCTTAGCCACTTCACCCTGATGTACCAGAAATTTAAGGTACTGGATTATTTTTTTTGCCCTGTTCAGAGGTTTCTGGTTCTTTCTTTTTTTTTTTCCAAATTTTCCTCGGATGCCAATTTGTTTGAAAATTGTGCTATCCAGGTTTTTTCACCCACGAAGTTTAAATAGATTTACATTACATTATATATATATATATATATATATATATATATATATATATATATATACATACACATACACACACAAACGAGAGAAAGAACAGATAGAGTAAAAATCTACTGTTCATAAAAAAGTGCTCAATACAAAGTAAAGCAATATATTATTATTACATTTTTATTATAACACATTGGGGTCTTGGGTATGACCTAAAACTACATCTGACAATGGAGTCTTGACTAGGGAACAGAATTAGGGTACCCCAAACCATTGTTACCTACGGGTGATCCCTGGTTAAGATCTAGCACCTGTTTGTCCCCCTACCAGGGCTTTTTTTTTTTTGTTTTTTTTTTTTTTTTTTTTAAGCATTCAACCCCAAGCAAGGAAGGAAGCCACTAGCACGCAAAGGGTTTCAGAGTAGGAGTGAAAACAAAGAGGAGTGGAAAGGATGAAGAGATGCTTAGGGGATAGAACAGGGCATCTGGAGACGTTGATTGCACAGGCGAGAAGTGCGAGACATGAAGCTATTGGAGTAGAAGAGACGGCTACATTTAACTGTTTCAACAGTGAAAGGGTGAAAGCAAGATGCCAGCCTAGTTGAGCGTTTAAATTCATGAAGTCTGGGAACCAGCAAAAGCAGCTCACCAAAGCAGTTACCATGAAAGTATTTCTAAAAAAGACAGAGGGAAGCAACGGCACATCTGTGAGAGAGCGGTTGCAGATGAGATGCCAGATCAGGGCCAATTACATTTCATATCCATCTTTGGATTTTATCAAGGACCTTGAGACAATTAGAAGGGGCACCAGACCATATATGGCAGCAATACTCCATGCAAGGGCAAATGGTTGATTTGTAGATTTGAAGGATCGAGTCCGGCGAGAAAAAATTTCCTAGCACAGCAGAGGGAGCCAACTTTCTTAGTGGTGGACAAGCTATTGACTCAATGTATTTGTTCCATCTCAGGTCAGCAAACAATGTGAGACCGAACAGTCACAAAGAGGTGCTTTTGTGGAGTTGAGCGTCAGACATTCTAATGGTGGGCAGAGATGGTTAGCAGCTCGGATTGAGGAACTGGAGAGCTGAGTTCAAATTCCAGTTGAATCCATTACATTCACTTGCATGCTAATACCCTTGAGAAAGGTATGAATCCTCTTCTCCCCCCAACTATGGGTAAATAGCAGGACAGACCAGGTTCTATAGCCTTGGATGGCAACTGGTCTAGTAGAAGGACAACTCTGAATTCAAAACCTGCAGAGGGTCGTTTGGGGACCCTGTTGCACGTAGTGCACCAGGTCTCTGTATTTGACTCTTCAAAAAGTATGGTTGGTTCTGCACAAACCTTCACCACAAATCCTATATACAGGCTGTCTGGTTGTCGGCTCCTATATATATATATATATATATATATATATATATAAAGGAAGAATATGATATATAAATTTGTAAATATTACTGCTCTATTGCATTTTCCATGGCATATGTTTTGACAAGCTGCATTCCTAAGTCCCACCAGTCTTGACCTTTACAACTGGGACCCTCCATGCAACACCCACAACTGTGGATCATCCCCCTTCCCTTCATATTCCATTAGAAAGAAGTAAATTCCTCTTGGACAGCTTCTTCACAAGACCTGCTGCTTTGTAGAACAGACTAATGGCTGGATTTTTCCCAGTTGCTACAAACTTGTCTTCAAATTTAAGGTTAGCCATTATCTTTGCTGCATAGAACCATGAACATTACATTTTGCCTTTTTCTTAGGCCCATATAATACCATACAGTAATCATCTAACTTGAGTGTCTCTTGGGCCTTGTATTGGGTGAAATTAGTATTAAAAAAATATTAAAACAATGTGGGGTAACTGAAAGACAAAATGTAAAATCTTCTATGTAACACATTTTATCCTCTAACTAGATGTCATCAAGCTAAAGTAATGTTCTTTTTTGCTGGAATTATATAAGTAGAGGGAAATATAATCAGAAACATCAGTTATAATTACGCACCAATGGTAAACGCCACTGAATGCAGAAATGTTAAATTTAAGATTTTTTTTTTTTTGTTTTTTTAGATGCACTGTTCTCGTTTTGCTACTTAACACTTTTGTTGTTTTTATTGCTGTTGCATTTTTTAAAAAAAATCCCACATTTAGTTCGATAAACCAGTTAGCCCCTTTTTTGTGATTTCGTTTTTGCTACTTGTGTTATTTACATCATTTGGACTGTTATCTTCATCTTTATTGCCATATTCACAATGTTTCGCCTGTTGCACACTCCAGCCGCCTTCAGGTGATTGGAATTTCAAACCAAACCCTTTATTTCATTCACCGGGATAGATTTTTCTAGTTCCGCATGCCATGCCTCTTCCAGATGTCTCAGTTATTTCTCTTTCACTCAACTCTCCAAGTTTTGGTTTCACCACTGCTGTGGCCTCACATCTCTTTGAGTCTAGTCACTGCATCTAACCAATGTCTTTATCCACTGGGCCATCTGTGTATGAATTTTTGGGACTTATAAACCTAATGTCTTAGCAACCATTTTTACCAGTGCTCATATTGCAATTTTTTCTGTTATTATTATTGCATTTTTTACCAGAGCTTATATTGCAATTTTTGTTGTTATTCCTTGCTTTTCTTGAGCACTCCTTATTACTGGTTCTCATATTTTATTCATTTCTATGCTTGGTCAGCTCAGATTTTTGTGGTCCAAATAATGTAAATAATGCAAGTAATCATAATACCTCATCTCAGAGATATAGACAGATTTTTTTTTTTGTTATATTTTATGATCTATGGTAAGTAATTTTTTCTTCCCATTGCTCTCCCTCTTTTTGTTATATTTTTGTATATATTCATGTATGCTTTTAAAATGTCTGTTTTTAAAGCTTTAATTAAAACAATGTCACCTGTGTGTCTTATGTTATTCAGTGTTTCCAGTAAGTTCACTTCCATCAATTCACCATGAGTAAAGTTCACTGTAAAAGAAGAAAAATTAAGCAATTTTTAATGATCAACATCTCTAATGATCAATTTTTTTTATTGATTGTCTCGAAAAACATTTTTAAAATAGGGTAAAAATAAATAATAACTGACATTATGCATTTTAATTTAATTAAAATTAATTAATTTTAATTAATAATTAAAACTTGGGTTTCTAATAAATGATATTTTGTGCTATCCCTCTCAATTAGTCAGGGATACAATTATCTTCGTTGTAATTTAGAACATGTCTTTGAATTCAGATTATATTAATTTTAAAATCAAATAAATTTACACAGTGAAGTTTCCTTGAGGTGAACTTACCTCTAAACGTCATTAGGATAGGTTATATCTGCCAATAATAAATCCTGGTAGATTTTCTAGTTTTATTTGGATCATCTCACTGTATGGGTTATATAAATCCAATGAGTTGTTGGTTGATTCATTTTCTACAGTTTAACATTTTTGCAGGTTATTTAAAGCCAGAAAATATTTTTAGATGACATTTTTTTTTGTCATAATGGTTTAGTGATACAAGTTTTACTAATTAACCAATAACTAAGAAGAAGAAGTGAATTCCCAGGGATATTTGTGCATAAGTGCATATAATGAACCCAACAGGAATTGGAACTCTAATCTCTGATTAACAATTCTGAGTCATTATTCATTGCACCACCCACACATTCAAGCTTACAGCACCTGATATTCCCAAAGGAACATCCATCTAGGTACTGACCAGGCTCAACGTTGCTTAACTTGGGTGATTGTACAGGAAAAAAATCCAGTGAGAAAATGCACTGTTTGTATTAGGTTATGATATGTTGTATTTTTAGGTCTTTTTATTTTTTTTCAATTCCCTTTTCACTAAAATTGACAAAAGATTATTGGTATAAGTCATTATTTAACATTTATATCTTACTAATTTCTTTGCTTTTTTATCTTCAAGTGGTTGTTTCCCATAAAAAAATGTTATTTGTACCTTCTAAAAAATGATGACAATTAAACAATGTTGACTTCTCATATTATACAAGTTCATATTAAGTCACCAATGCCACAAAAGTTAAATGAAACACCAGTTTGGCATTTGGCAATAGTGTTTTTAATGTCAGAACTAAACAGAAATAGTTTTCAAATTTTTGTTCAGGAGATGAGATCCTCCAAAATCAATCAAGTGGAAAACCTAATTCAGTTATGAAAAATGATCAATTGAATGCATTGGTTTATAAAATTTATAAAGTCAGTATTGCAAAGAAATTTAACTGTACTCTTGAAAAACTAAATAAAAACAACAACAGCCTAAAGTAGTGAATAGAGATGGGCAAATTTTGCTCCATGTCAATTCACACTTCATGATCTACTATTCAAAAGTTGCATATCCTTTGTCATGAGATTTTGAACCGTCGACATTAGTCACCTGACATCTCTTCCACAGCGTATCACTTTTTAAAAACCCTTTGAGTTTTCCAACAGAAGATTCTCATACTGAAAAAGTAGATGTAGCATTTGAACAATTTATTAAAGCAAAAGACAGTTTTTTAAAAATGGGATTTTAGAGTTAATTTGAAAAGAAAGCTGTGGAACCAAATGGATATTATTTTGATTAAGTAAGTTATTTTTTTTGTTTTTGTCATTCATCAAAATAGGACAACCTAATGTATACTGATTTTTTTCTCTATCCACATGCAGGCTATTTGTTCTCAGTGAGGAAGACTTTGGAAAATTTCACCCTCACAGAACATATTCAGGACAAGAAAGCAAACCACTCACCTCACCAGATTGTGTGAATGAATGACACAAAATAACATTTTTTTTTCTCTCTTTGCTAAGAGCCACACAAGATAGAAAGTTGTGGAGAGCCATGATTGCTCATGTCTTGAAGAGATATGGCATAAAAAAAGAAAAGTTACAGATTACTCCAAACATGTTTTTCTAGTTCTGCACTTTCTTGTCAAGGAAAGTTGGGTCACTCTGTTGTGCCAGAAAATTTTTCTAGTCAGAATCCATCTTGCACATTTACAAATCTACCATCTGTCCATACATTGAATATCTGGTCTGGTGTTCCTGTTGTATGTCTTGAGATTCTTGACAAAATCTAAAAAAAGGAGTCTGTAATATAAACAATCCTGACCGGGCATCTCAATTTCAGTCACTTTCTCATCAATATGATATGGTTTCCCTCTGTCTTTTCTACAGATATTTTCATGGCAACTGCTCTGATGAGCTTTCTTTTACTGGTACCCTGAATACATGAATTTAAGCTTTCTACTAGATTGGCATCTAGGTCCAACCCTTTTACTGTTGAAATAGCTAAATGCAACTACCACTTCTACTCCAACAGTTTTTTTTTTTCTGGTACTTTCCATTTGTGGAACTCCCTCTCTTTTCCTTGCTTCCCTGATAACTACAATCTTTGTAAATTTAAAAGCAACATCAATTGCTATCTTCTGTCTTTATCCATTGTGCCATGTGTCCTCAAAGACACATGGCACAATGGATAAAGATGTTAGATCCAGTGACAGGACTCAAAGAGTGTGAGTTCAATATCTGGTTAAGGTGGTGGAGAACTTGGAGAGGGGAATTAACAGGAGATAACTGACATCCATTAGACATGGCATGTGGAACTAGAACAGTCTATCCAGCAAGTGAAATAAAGGGTTGTTCAACATTCTAACCACCTGAAGAAGGTCGGAGTGTACAACAGACAAAATGTTGTGATAAATATGGCAAGAAAGATAAGGACAATAGTACGAATAATGTAAATAGAGTAACTAAGACCTGATTTCTATACTTTTGCTTTGATATTGCTGCCACATATGGCCTGGTGTTTTGGGATATACTTAAAGAGTCTTAATAAAATCCTAAGAATCAGCAATTTTATTATTCCTGGCATCTTGGCTTCAGTTACATTCCCACCACGATAAAATAGCTTTCCTGTGCCTTTTTTATAAACACTTTCGTGGTAATTGTTCTGGTGTTACCTAGACTTTATGAATTTAAGCTGAGTACTAGATTGGCAGCAAGGTCTCATCATTTAACAGTTGAAATGGCTGCTAGATGTAACCACAAGTTCTATGCTAACACTTTCTTCTATCACACTTCTCACTTGTGGAACTCTCTTAGGGCTTCTTGTTTTCCTTGTCAACTTTGATCTTCAGAAATTTAAATCAAACATCTATCGTTATATTCTGCCTTCTTAATTCTTGTTCTTTTATTATTCTCTCTCCTTAATAGTATATTTTTCCCATTTTCCCTAATACTCCATAACACCTTGCATCCTAGTGGCTTTATTGAATTGCTTGTGATAAAATGATTAAAAAAAACAGATAAAGATTAAATTTGTTTTCAAAGTGATTTTTGATCTGTATAATATCAATTCAGTTTACTAATCTTCCAGTAATTATTCCTTATTTTTGGAAATTAACATTCAAATAATTTTCTATTGTTTTTCAGGATGATGAGCGGGCACAATTCTCAGGGTCAGAATGGACCCTCCCCGCCTAAGGGAGATCCCAATGGCCGAATGAATAACAACCGTATACCCACATTAAGAATCCAAGCAGAGACCCCTTTGCCAACCAATTCCAGTCAAACAACTCCAATACCTCAGCCAGGAGAGAAAACTGTGCAGTTGCCTCCCTTGACGACTTCACGGCAAATTGTGAACTCTGGCAAACTAAGGTCTATTACCAACACTCCCCGAGAGCACAATCTGCCTTACAACCTACTGCAAACCACCAGAAGTAGTAATAACAATAATAATAATAATAATAATAATTACAATGGATCAAATTCAACACAGTCCACTACATATTCACGACTTGGAAAAAACAGTAAGTATTATTTTGTTTCTTTAATTCTGCATACAATGTCAAGTTCTTGCTTATTTACTGGAGAAAAAAATAGTCAAAATATATTTGAGACAATTTATTATCAAGACTGTTCTCTGTAAAAGCTTAATTGATTGTGCTTGATATCAAAATATTTCTAATTGATGGAATATTCTGATTTCATTTGTGCTAAGAAGGACCAGTGCTAAAAGAAATGTGCTTTTAGATTTTTACTTAATAAGACCAAAAATTTGATCAGATAAGATCTTTTCTATCTGAATTTCTGGAATGAAGCATTATGATTATTCACATTATTTACATGCAGACTATTGTCCTCATCTTTGTTGTTGTTATGCCAATGTTTTAACTGTTGTGCGTTCTGGCCTTCACCAGGTGTATGTCAATCCAGATAACCTTCAGGTTATAAATTTTGAACTGAAATTTATTTAATCTATGCTGATAGATTGTCCTTGTTCTACTGCCCATGCCTAGTGGCTTAAAGCATTGGTTTGTTTATGAAATTGGTGACATAGTAATTGTGGGTTCAATCCCTTTGACTCGGTGGAAACCAGATAAGCAATGCAATACCTAAGCAGTACTAAAAATAAGAACGAGATAAGGTATCTCTAAATGCAAGAATGGCCTTCCAGCTGACCTGCTTGTTAGAAGCTGACCAATGAGGAATGGTTTTGGAAGTCTCATACAAGAAAGATGCCCTGTCCACCTGAGTTTGATCTTTATTAGGATGGCTTCAATATCTGTTATGTTGCATTTAGCCAGAACTCCACTGTTTCTAATATGATCACCAAGTCTGTTTCATGCTTTAAAACAATGGCCTGAAGATTGCATTGAAGCATGAAACAGAATGTTGCTGCTTGTTGTAGACCTCGGTGTCCACTTTTATGTTTACATATGCTCTATCCCTGATATTGAGCACATTTGCCCATAAATATAAAATACCTTACAACTATATTTTTATCATTGTATTCCTGATCAATCAAAATTCATAAACAATTATATAGGCCACACTACAACATGTTTGACAAGAGGACACATACTATGTCTTTCTGACAATAGCTCAATTACATCTCATTTAAATACTCGTGGAGACCTACTGAACCCTATTCATAATATACTTGTTGACAACAGAAATATAATAGCATTGTCTACATATAAAAAAAGGCCAAAAATAATGAAAGCCTAATAAGTTGCATTTAGCTATTTCAGCAGTAAAAGGGTTGGACCTAGATGCCAATCTAGTAGAAAGCTTAAATTCATGTATTCAGGGTACCAGTGAAAGAAAGCTCATAGAGCAGTTGCCATGAAAATATCTGTAGAAAAGACAGAGGGAAACCATATCATATTGATGAGAAAGTGACTGAAATTGAGATGCCTGGTCAGGATTGTTTATATTACAGACTCCTTTTTTTAGATTTTGTCAAGAATCTCAAGACATACAACAGGAACACCAGACCAGATATTCAATGTATGGACAGATGGTAGATTTGTAAATGTGCAAGATGGATTCTGACTAGAAAAATTTTCTGGCACAACAGAGTGACCCAACTTTCCTTGACAAGAAAGTGCAGAACTAGAAAAACATGGTTGGAGTAATCTGTAACTTTTCTTTTCTATATGCCATATCTTTTCAAGACATGGGCAATCATGGCTCTCCACAAGTTTCTATCTTGTGTGGCCCTTAGCAAAGAGAGAAAAAAAAATGTTATTTTGTGTCATTCATTCACACAATCTGGTGAGGTGAGTGGTTTGCTTTCTTGTCCTGAATATGTTCTGTGAGGGTGAAATTTTCCAAAGTCTTCCTCACTGAGAACAAATAGCCTGCATGTGGATAGAGAAAAAATTCAGTATACATTAGGTTGTCCTATTTTGATGAATGACAAAAACAAAAAAAAATAACTTACTTAATCAAAATAATATCCATTTGGTTCCACAGCTTTCTTTCAAATTAACTCTAAGCTGATAATATCCATATAAAAACAAAAAATAATATAATATCCATATAAAAACAAAAAACCAACACTATAATATCAACTATGAACATGGACACAATATCTTGATCATGTTTGAAAATGGAACATTATATAAATACATACATACAACAATCTATTTCTTGTTAACAGCTAATATATTTCAACATTGAAAATGGCTAAATGTAGAGCCAAAAGCCTTCAGAAAGAAAGAACAATTGGACAGTTTTTATATAATTTATCTACCGAAAAGAAAAAAAATATACGATATGAGACATTGTATAAAAAACTTAATCAAAGCACCTTGTCTGTCATATTCAATAAAACTTGCATATATATATATATATATATATATATTTAGTTTGATTGTTGTGAGTTTGTGACCCTGGGTTTCACACTCTCTGTGATCATCAGACAAACTGATTAATTTTTTAAATTTTAGATTTATTTATGGTTGTGTATATTGGTGTTTTATGGTAGTGGGAGGAAAAATTGTTGTTGGAACGCCACTCATATGTATGCAGACAGACATACACATGCATTCATGCATTGCAGCTCACAAAAACATAAACATATGTGAACATTGTGGAACTGGGCATATATGCACATCCATGTGTCGTTGCATGCATACATAAGCAATTGATCACTGTATTCAATGATGGATTGTGTTGAGAACTTCTTTCCAAGTCACAGTGTCAACACTCAGACTGTTCGTCTATTTTGTTTGCAGAATGTCTTCTTGCATGCACATATATACATAGACACACACGTTCACACACCTTCTATCTGTTAGGTTTTTTTTGTGGGGAGGTTTATCTTAAGATGGGGTCTGTGTAGGACTATGGTAGGTAAAATTGTTATTATTTGTAATTTTTTAATGCTGTTTTGTTAATATTTTAAAGCCGGTTATTTGCTTGTTTTTGATGATTGCGCTTATGTAAATGGTAGGAACTCCAATTTATAATACTTATTGGTATTTATGCCATGGTATTAATTTTGCTGGGAGGGAAGTATAATTGTGGACTAATACAGCAATGGTAGTAATGGCAAGGGGAGCGGGTGCTACAATTGTTATTGCTGCTATCATTGTTATCATCACCTGCTCACCCCACCATTACTACCAGTTAAGCATGGTGGTAGGTCTGTTTTATGGGAGAGAGGGCTGGAGATTTGATTTAGATCAAGAAATCATAAAAAAAGAACAATATAATTCAATTTTGCAAAAACATGCTATACCATGTGGTTTACACATTAGGAAAAAATTCACCTTTCACCAAGACAATGATCCAAAACACTTTTCTAAATTATTTCAAAATTACCTTGAGTCAAAAAATAAACAAAATTTTGGTAATTATGAATTGGATGACACACTCCCATTGAAATAGTATGGGATGAATTGGATAGGAGAATTCAAAGAGAATACCTATGGAGTGAGAGTGAGATTTTTCAGTGCTTAAAGAATGCTTGGGATGTTCTGCCATCTATTTTTTTCAAAAATTGTGGGAAAGAATACCAAGAATTTGTAAAGCAGTAATTAAGGTGGGTGGTGGTTTTATTGCTGAAAACAAAATATGATGTTGTATCATAAATTTTTTATAGTTTTTATTTCTTGTTAAAATAAAAGCAAATACACTATAGTTACTGAAATCTTATCTTTTACTTCAAAAAAATCTCATTTTAAGATGTTTTTAAATAAATGCCAGGTAGCACCTAACTTTGTGCCTGTAGTATATATATATATATATATATATATATATATATATATATATATATATATACTAATTTAAAAATATGGTCCCATCACTAGACAGGAATGAAAAAAGTATGCTGTCCATCTCATCCTTCATATGAGTTCCTCTGTTTTCTGCATTAATATTACAAAATAATTCCTTTTGTTAGTATTAGGAATGTTCTTCAGAGAAATTCTGAAATTTATTTTTTCCATATTTTTTCAGTTTTTGTTAAAAATAAAGATTAAGAGTGCTTGACTTTAATTAGAAGCCAATGTATATATATTAAAATAAAGAGAAAGAACAGTAAGATTTATAATCCGGTGTTCTTATTAATTATTTTTATTTTTAAAAAACAGTGGTCAATACAATTCTGCAGAGCATAAATATTATAAATTTACTAATTTAAAAATGTGATTCCATTGCTACACAGGAATGAAAAAGTATGCTCTCCATCTCATCCTTCGTACAACTTCTTCTAAAAGCAAAAATATATGTGTCGGACATTTTCAATTAAAGGGACACAACTCTTTAACTTTCAATAGCTTTATCTTCTTCTATATAATAACAAGCTGAAGGCCCAATCAAGAGCCCTCCACAGTGGTTAGCTTAAATGCTGCTCAATAGGGTGGCTTTTAAGCTAGTTGTATAATAAAGGCAAACAGCGATGCTTTAGAGACAGTGCTCTATGTAAAATATAAAAAATATACAAAACAGAGCCAATATATAAAATAATACTTATATGTTACTGCTTTACACAATTTAAAATTTCATGTGGACATTTAGATGTTGATGCTGTTGTCACACAATCTTCAGGTGGTAACAATGACAAGCTACTCAGTTCCTTATTAAGGTGGCCTTCACATTGCTTGCAGTATACCTATGGACTATGTATGTGGAAGTCCTTTGGATTCACTCAGATTTCACTTTAATTCACTTGCAATTCACCTTGATTCACTTTTAGCTCACCACTTGCAGTTGATTACTTACTACATGCTGCTGGCGAATCTTGTATGTTGTTCCTGTTAGAAATATCGTTTCATTTTCAACCTTCAGTAACCTTTTCCTACATTACAACAAATATGCAATAAATGGTGTGAAGAAAGACAGGTAAGAAAAGAATCAATATTGAATTAGGTGAGACATACTCTCTCTGGAACCCCGGATGTATTAGTTTTGGTCATAACAACTCCTTATCTGTTTATATTTCTGAGATGAGGTATTATGTACATTATTTACATTATTCGGACTATTCTCCTCATCTTTGTCACCATATTTATTACAACGTTTCGGCTGTTGTACACTCCAGCCTTCTTCAGGAATGTTGAACTTAACCCTTTATTTCACTCACTGGGGTTGCCTGTTCTAATTCCACATGCCAGGTTTAATGGATGTCAGTTATCTCCTGATAATTTCCCTCTGAAAGTTCTCCAATTCCTTAACCGGGTATTGAACTCACCCTCTTTATCCACTGTGCCATGTGTCCTTTCTGAAATTAAATTATATATATATATATATATATATCTCCACTCCCACCTGTTTCTGTTTTAATTGTGGTTCATAGTGACATTGAAGGTAAAACAGTACAGTGGTTTGCCAGTTCCTTTTACACCAGGGATGTTGAGGTTGCCCTGTCCCTCCTCTCAGAAGTTCCCCTGCCCACTGGTAAAGCTGCTGACCTCTGAGACACAACTCCTACACCCAGGCTGGTGACTGGCTGATGACTATTTGCCACAGGTGACTTGGTGCTCTGTTTTTATTTATTTATTAAACAGTATATTTATTTATATCCATCTCCTGGCCTGAATATTCAAGAAATATTATTAGAAGGATGCATATTTTTCTAACAATATTTCTCAAATATTCGGGCCAGTAGATCGAAATAAATGAATATACTTTTTAATAGATAAATAAAAATAGAGCATTTACTCAAATATGGGTATCCATTAAAAATAACATTTACTATATATACTCACATATCTTGTGACTTTTCAAGACCTAATTTTGAAGCTAATTTTAAGGGGTTGCATCAGACACGAGATATAAAATTACCGTATGTACTGCTGACCCTGGCTATGCTATTGGCAAAACTATATATCCATTTCAGTCAGTTATGTGCCATGTGTGATACACGCTTAGGCGATCATGTATCTTTCGATACATGACTGATGAGGCAGATTTTTTACTGCAATAGGTTGACATTTCTTTCTGCAGTAGACCAGTTGCCATCCAAAGCTATAGAACTTGGTCTGTCCTGCTATTTACTCATAGCTGGGTGGGTGGTTAGATCCAGTGACAGGACCCAAAAGAGTTAAGGCAGTGGAGAACTTGGAGAGGGGAATTAACAGGAGATAACTGATAACTGACATCCATTAGACATGGAACTAGAACAGTCTACCCCAGTGAGCGAAATAAAGGGTTAAGTTTGAAATTCCAACCCCCTGAAGAAGACTGGAGCATACAACGGCTGAAACGTTGATGAGGACAATAGTCTGAATAATGTAAATAGTGTACAACTGGAATTGGTATTCAGTTCTCCAGTTAACAATTCCAAGCCATTATCCATTACACCACCCGCACATCCATGCTCACACACTGGTATTCCCAACCATCTAGGTACTGACCAGGCTCAACATTGCTTAACTTTGGTGATTGTACAAGAATATTTTAATATGATGTGGCTGTAATCCCTTTATACCACCTGAATATACAAGCTTACAGTACTTGGTTATTCCCAAGCAGTCACTCATCTAGGTACTGACCAGGCTCAACATTGCTTAACTTTGGCAATCATCCAGGAACTGGGGATTCAATGTCAGTGGCTGTAAGCACCATTTAAGGAAGTTGCAAAAATTAAGTAACCCAAGTACTGGTCAAAAACTCAAGTTGCTTAGAAAAAAAAAAAGGTATAAAGTCTAATAAAAAATCTCATTTGATCAGACAATTTGTTTAGCCAACTGAGTAAAGTCAGAAATTATATTTCTCTTAATAATATAATAATAATAATTATCAAACTTTAAGCAAATAAACAAGGAATATTTTGGAAATTACAAATATTTTGTTCCAGAATTAGTTGGACACTGATTGCTGTCCTGATAGCAAGACAAGATGGCTGGTGTTTATCAGAACCAGCTTAATGGGAAATGGGTAGGTCAGAATATTAGAAGCTTGTTGAGCCATAACTGGCAATCATTAGAGACCGTACTTTTACAAGCCGGTCAAACAAACAAGGGAGATAACTTGATGATGTCACATTTGGAGCTGACATCAAAGTTGAGTTTACTCAAGCTGAACATTTATAGGCAAATGTTTTGAATGCCACAATCCAAATATTTACATACAAATATGAAGAGGGGTCCAAAAATGTCTGATGAAAAAGAAATCAAAATAAACAAGTGCAAAAAAATATACCTAAAAATGCCACAAATGATCCAGAAGTCTAGACATTGTAAAAACCCTCTTTTAAAAATAGCTAATCTTTTTGTATCTTCATGGAAGCTTTCATTTCCACCATTACAATGTGAATTGCTCAATCAGTAGTAACTGCAATGATGACATAAAAAGGTTTTGATTTCAATTCATTTCTCCATGGAAAAAAATTAAAATCCTGAAATAAGAGGCAACTTATTTTTTTTAATTGGTTTTACCATTTTACATTCAAAGAAGAAAAAAAAAGATAAACTCTATACAGTCAGACTTCATTATTAGTGCTAGATAAGGTCCAACCCACATTGTCAACTCATATATATTACTGTCTTGTCTTCAAGAAGTGATCATGGCTCTCCACAACTTCCTGTTATTGCTCTAACCAATTTTTGCTGCTTTACCAGCCCTCTTATTACTTGTTATGCCATGTATTTACTCAAGTAAGTTATTTGCTGCTTTCTTCTTGCTTCTCTTACTTGCCCCATGTGTGTTCAATTTTCCAAGCCATCTTTCCTCATTGTGTCCCAGAAATCTCAGCTCTAATTTTCAGCAACAGTTTCTTTGTAGTTCTTATTCTCTTTTAAAGAAAAAGAAGGCCAACTATAGTCAGGACCACAATTAGTAAGAACTCTACAATCCTTTTGTTAGCTGCATAGCATGTGTTTCTCCAGGGCTAGATGCAGTTTTGAATTTGAACTTGTCCTTCTTCTAACTTGGTTGCCAACCAAGAGCTCAGTTTGCCTTACTATTTAACCCATAGCTGGAGGAGAAGAGATAGATTCATACATTTCCCAAGGGTATTTGCAGATAAGGGAATGTAATGAACTTGACTGGAGTTCAAACTCATCTCCCTAGTTTCTCATTCTGACACCACCTGCACATATTCTCTGATGGTAAATTCTTAATATTTGTAGGTAGAAGCACATCTTTGTCACTTTAAGTCTTTTCTTCAAGGGTGACAAAATTGTTCAAGATTCACTGCCATTGTTGGGTATCACAGCTCTCCTTGCTTTGGACTCAGCTATAAAGGTGCAAGAGACAATGAGAGTAAGTGGTCATATCTTTTACCAGGAACTTAGACCCAAAGTGGATGAACCAAGAAAGATGGTTAGAAGCTTGTGCTTATAGAGCAACTCTGTGTAATAGTGTACATCAGTAGCTGTGTGCTCACGTTCTCTGGGCACTTAGTTTGCTGCAGATGATTATCAGACTTGTTACTGCCCTGATTTTTTTTTTATTATACAAGGCCCAGGAGACACTCAGAGTAGAGGGTTACTGAATGAGGTTGTTGAAAGAGCATAAAGCGAGGAAGCAAAAAGTGTATATTATGAGGATATGTAGGATAGATAATTTATAGTGGAACAGTGCTCAATATTGCAGATAGAGTATTTGTAGACATAAACAATATAAACAGGAATCTGCATGATAAATGTCATGGTCTAAAGATGATTGAGGCACAAAACTGGCACTCACTATACAGTGTTGATTCCTATGCCCACACTAATTTGCGCGCACACACACACACACACAATTGTCAAGCTGTGTGTGGTGTGTTTTATGAACTTGTTTTAATTTTAAAATAATCAATAATAAATAAAAAACGTTAAACAATGCTAAAAATAGCCAAAAAAAGAATCCACAATTATTTCCACTCAATGACCCTAAGAATAATTTGAAAACATAACCGTTATCTCCCACCAAAATAACCATTAGAATAATACAATAGGCTATCCACAATGCGTAACTGACCTGTATATATAAACAGTTGAGCAAAAACACAATGCATATGGCCTGATGATTTTAAACATGAAACAAGGGTGCTGACTTCAATGTCTACTTTTATATTTACATATGCTTTATCCCTGATATTCAGCACTTTAACCCATAAATATAGTATACCTTAAAACACACACACATATATATATATATATATATATATATATATATATATATGTTTTAAGGTATACTATATTTATGGGTAAAAATGCTCAGTAGCTCAATATCAGAGATAGACCATGTGTAAATATAAGAGTAGTTACAAACTGTTTCATTCTTAAACACATTCTTAAAAGTATGGACTAAAAATTGCATTCAAGGTTGAAACTAAGCACAAAATTAGCCAAGTATTTAGACAGGTGACTATCAATAACAATAAGAAAAGAAGGTTGAAATAAAATAACCATGTGATAAGAGCCAACAATCTTTCTACTACCATCCTGTAAGATACAAACCTTAGTTCCACCTATTCAGAATGTTACAGCTAAGAACCAGTATGTCTTGTGTATAGGGTCACATCATTCTCATTCATTGGTAAGAGGAAAGTCCCATTCAGACAACTTCTCCCTAAGAACTGCTATTTGTGGAACACTCCTGATGGAGGTGCTTTCCGAATCACTATAGTCTTAATCACTTTTAACAACCTCATTCAACAGTGCTCTACCTTGAGTGAATCTTTGGGCTTGCATTAAAAAGAAGAAAATGCACCAAGTGTTTTATGAACACTTTTTTACTTCTAATCATATTCATTACCATTTTGTTTCATAAAAAAAGATCTCTTTCCATTACCAGCATGCTGACAAGGACCCATTCCACAATTTTCTTCATGACACCCCATGGACTGACATCTTCAACCTCCCAAGTGAAAATTGTGCTACTGAGATTTCTTCTTAGGTCAAAGCTGGCATAGACGCTTTCATCCCTTCACAGAAATACCAGGTGAAATCTCAAACCTCTCCATGATTCACATCAGCATGCTCATCTACTATAGCCGAGAGAACGAGGCACTGCATAGCCTCTAACAACTTTGGCTCTTGTGATTACTGACGGCTCTGTAATAGGGTATTAACTAAGTGCAATGTCTCTATTCCCCACCTCTTCAATCAATTTGAGGTGTTATTATACTCTACTGATAAAGCTGATTGCTTTGCCCATAAATTCTACTCAAACTCTATGCTTGACTCATCTGGAGTATCCCTGCTTAACTTCCCACTTAGAACTGAATCTCTATTGAGTGATATATATATATATATATATATATATATATATATATATATATATTTCAAAGAAAAACAGACTGCTTTAAGGTTCCATTATAATAATTTATTTCACCAGAGCCCTTGTTTAAATTGCTAGCAAGCATCAAATTAATTTCTTCATGGATTTTTTAGACATCTAAATTACTATCAAACATTAAAATCTATTTTTTACATAAATTGCTAAAACTTACGAACATTCTCCTTCATATGTAAAACCCATTTACAGCCTCTTTCTCTTTACTTCCCCCTTCTTTCTTTTTCCTTTATCTTTTTTCTCTTCTCCCCTCCCATTTCAATATATCACTTCTGTTAAGTTAAACATTTAAATAGGTCAAGGTGTGGTCATTCCTCCTCCCCCAATACTAAGTATGATTGAGAGAAATATTAAATTAAACCCTCCCTAAACTCTACCATATCTCTCTAACAACTCTTTATTACACTCTCTGTTAAATTGCAAAAAATTACACTACCCATCAATTTTCATTTCATTTTTCGTTTCATCTTTTGGAAGTGCTATCTGATGATCCAGTGTCCTTTAAAAGGGCTCTAGTGAAATAAATTATTATAATGGTACCTTAAAGTGGTCTGTTTTTCTTTAAAATATTAGCTCTGGATTTACATTGAGCTCTCAGGATTTCATCCTCCTTGGGACTACCCATACAGATTACCAAGTTTTTCATAACTTAAATATATATATATATATATATATATATAACCCTATCCATGGTTTCTACTAGCATCTCTAACCTTGATTCCCACAAAGCATGTGAACCCAATGGTATCCCTGTAATAGCCATTAAGAAATGTGCTCCTGAACTGGCTCCTGTTCTCTCTAAACTGTATAACAAATGCCATGCTGCCTCCTGTTTTCCTACCTGTTAGATGTTATCTGTTGTTGTTCCAGTTTTTAAGAAGTCTGGTGAGCCATCTGACCCTTCCAATTATCAGCCTATTATCCTTGTACCTGTTTTTGGAAAACTCCTAGAGGACCTAATCAATACTGAATTAGATCATCATCTCTCATAACAGGGCCTTTTCTCAGACCAATACAGCTTTCATTTTAACTACTGACGTACTAACAATAATTGCGGAAAGAGTTTATTATGCTCTAGATAAAAACACTGAAGCATGGGCTGTAGCATTAGACATCTCAAAAGCCTTTGACAGAATCTGGCATACATGTCTTCTCTACAAGCTGAAAAGTTGCAGTGTCTCTGGATACATTTTTGAGATGATCCAGTCTTTCCTATCAAACCATAAAATGAAAGTTATCCTGAATGGCCACTTGTCTAGATCCTTTCATACTGGCTCCATCCTTGGTCCAACACTGTTTTTAATTTTCATGACCTTCCCAATGACATCAGCTCTCAACTTGGCATCTATGCTGATGACACAACCATTTACCCCTATCTTGATAGACTAATCAATCCAACAAGGTCAAAAATGGTAGATGATGTACAAAACAACATTAAGTCTATCGTTAACTGGGGCAAAAGATGGCTTGTCAATTTTAACACCTCCAAAACAAAACTGCTCTATATCTGCAAGATCACTCTCTGCCTTCCATCAGCATGGCTGACGCTAACCTTCAGGAAAGAAACACATTGCACCTTCTCATGCTAATGTTCTCAGCTGACATGAAGTGGAAAGACTATATTAAATCCATTGCTAGGTCAGCTGCTAAGAAAGTTGGTACACTGTGTCGTGTGAGAGAATTTTTCTCTCCAGAATCTATCTTATATATATTCATTCATGCTTACAATATTGCTGCCACATACATCCTGGCGCCCCTGCTATTTACCTTAACTTCCTTGATAAGATCCAAAGAAGAATCAGCACTATTATTGGTACTGATCTTGTGGCTCAGCCTCCATCACTTTCTTATCACTGTAAGGTTGCCTCTTTGTGTCTATTCTATAAATACTTTCTTGTTAATTGTTCAGATGAGCTCTTCTCTATGTTACCTAGACTTTATGAATTTAAACACAGTATGAGACTGGTGTTGAGATCTCATCAGTTTGCAGTTGAACTAGATGCAGCCGTAAGTTCTATGCTAATAGTTTTTCTTTTCTTGCACTTCTCACTTGTGGAACTCCCTTCTGGCTCCATTCTTTCCAGCCAACTT
This sequence comes from Acanthosepion pharaonis, assembly GCA_903632075.3. Classification (NCBI taxonomy): domain Eukaryota; kingdom Metazoa; phylum Mollusca; class Cephalopoda; order Sepiida; family Sepiidae; genus Acanthosepion; species Acanthosepion pharaonis. The sequence continues at coordinate 1,305,410 of CAHIKZ030004626.1, read as the reverse complement.
TAATCTGCAAAAATTTAAATCCAATGTCAATCACTGTATATTGTATTCTTGATTGCTCTTTTCTCGTTCAGCTCATTATTAATGTTTCTGTTCCTAGTTCTTCCACACTCTGTAATCCCTTGTGTTTTAATGGCTTTACTGCCTTGCTTGGGGTGATTACAATTAAAAAAAAAAAAAAGATTCAATATTTCAATTTAATTCACATGAACACTTAGTAAGAATGTGTACATATAAAATGTGAATCAATTATTATCTGTATTTAAAACTATTTTTATCACTGACATGACTTGAAGCATTATACTTTCAAGTTGGAAATGAAATACAAATATTTTTATACTGTTGTTCATATAATAAAAGGCCCAAGAGTCTCTTAAAGTAGAGGGTTAACGAATGAGGTTATTGTACAGGTATACAAAGAGTATATTATGAGGATATGTAGGGTAGATAACAGTTGAACCTGGACTTGAAGAGGTTAACACTGTAGCAATTGGGGAAGAGTTTTGAATCTGATCCTGTGTAACAAAGCTGGGGAAAAAGTTGCCTGACTGGAACTTCCTCTTTCTAAATGGAATATGAAAGGAATGAAGATTAGCTGACTGTGATTTACTGAAGAAAATGTGCCTCTCAATAAGAATCTAAACTGTATTCCATTATTAATATGAAAACCATTTTTGTGAGGTATATTTTCTTTTCAGTAAACATTAATTTCAATGTTTAAAAAAAAAAAGAGGGATGGCTTCTCAAAAACATGTACAAACTGAATGTAATGTTTTTTATTTTTAATCATTTCACTCTGAGGAAGGCAGGAATGCTACTAGTATGTCAGGGTGTTACAGGGAATGAAAGGGAAAACTGGGAATATAGGAGGATTTAGGAAAAGCAAGAAGACAGAAGATGTTATTAAACATTTAAATTTAGTGGGGGTTGCATTTAGCTATTTCAACAATAAAAGGGTGGGATCTAGATGCCAATATAGTACCAGACTTAGATTCATGTAGTCAGGGTGCCAAGGAAAGAAGTGTGTTAGAGCAGTTGCCATGAAAATTTTTGTAGAAAAGACAGAGGGAAGACATGCCATGTCGGTAAAAGTGAATAAAGTTAAGATAACTGGTTAGGATCAATTATATTACAGATCCTTCTTTGGATTGTCAAGAGTCTCAAGATGTACATCAGAAACACCAGACCAGATATGGCAATAGTATTCAATGCACAAACAAATGGTAGATTTGTAAACATGCAAGATAGAATCAGACAAGAAAAATTTTGTTGCACAACATGGTGACACAATTTTCCTTGCAGCAGCTTTGGATTCAGTGTAGTCGATCCACTTTAAGTCAGTGAGAAACCATTTATAGCATATGTATATATATATATATATATATATATATATATATATATAAGGTTGAATGATAATCACACAAATATGAAATACAGAAGACAATTTGGAAAAAGTTTTACCTTGATAGTGTGATTAAAATAAATTATTTTATCTCAAATAAAATCTACAGAAGTAAGACAAAATTTGATTTTTATTTCAACTGTATCATTATAGAAATCTAGAATTTGGTTTTGTGAAATAGGATCCTTTTTCTTACAGTGCAAATCATCGGTAAAACATGACAAGTCCAAAAATTTTCAAAACTGTCATATATGTTTCCCCATATATAAATTAATAAAATCATAACCTTATCATCTTGACTTCATGGCATTGTTGTCCTTAGACATTCTTCTACGTGTTGCTTCTCTTTGAAACATATGCAATCATAGCTCTCCACAACTTCCTATCCCTTGTGGCTCTTAGCAGTTTTTTTCTATTTATTAGGGCTACTCATTCCCAGTTCTGCCATCCATTCACACAAGCTCATAAGGTAATTTGCTCACTGCTTTCCCCTATCTCTCTTGCCCTCAATATGCACTGTGAAGGTTAAGTTTTCCAAGCCCTTTTTCCTCATCAAGTTTCCAAGGAATTTCAGTTATGTTTTCCTGATTCTGAGTGTAAGTGTTCTTTTTATTACCATTTTCTTTAAGACTTCATTGTTGCTTACTCAGTTTGTCCATGGAATTTTCAGTATCTTTCTGTAGAACCACATTTCTGCTAGTTTTTCTAGTTTTCTTCTCATCTATGGGGAGATTGTCCAACATTCACTGCCATATAAACCCTTCAGATAAATCTTCATCATTTACTTGATGCCATTATTTATATTACAAACTGTCAGCCACATACCAGAGATGGGCAGCTCCTTATCAACAAGAAGACTTTCCTTCATCATTCAGATTCCCAGTACTAAGACTTCAGAGTAATAGTGAGATTATCTGTTCCCATACAGGACACATGTGGCACTTATTAGCCAACTTGTTAGGATTGCTTTCTATTGAAATTTCTAAAATCTTTCTCTTAAAATAGTTTTTCAGGAAGTTAGATTTCTCAAGTTAACTAACTTTTTCTAGTATTGATGGGATTTTCTTTCCAAACCTTTTGTTTTTAATCATGCAGAAAGTCAACATCTTGATTTTTTTTCCTTTAAGTTATTTTGCTATCCATTTTAGTCGTTAATCCTGTTAGAATTATTCAAGTGATGTGGTTTTTGTTATTTGTTTGCAACTCTGTAGTGACAGTTTGTAAGATCTGATGACAGATTTGTAGAAGGGAAAATGGTTTACCTCCTGGAACAAAATATGCTTATACATGTCTCATATGCAAAATACATGAAAGAAAATATGGCTGATCCAAAAGCTATAATTTAAGAACAACTAGAGCTCAGAGATTTTGCAAGACAAATTTGTGGCTTATGCAAATTTCTAAGCCTCGGCCACTTGATAAAATGAGCACAAGTGAATGAACATCTGACAGGCAACAGAGGCTGGAGAGTCAAGGGGTCATGCTTTGTGTGTAGAGACTCAGGGTACTCTCACCAATTGTGACTGAAAAGAAGATCAGGAACAACAGGTACTCCAAACCATTGTAACTTTTTTGCTACAGGATTGTCTTCTCTCAGACCTACAGGATCTATTCACTTGAAACTATACTTAACTATCTCTACAGGTACTAATTAACCAATATTAATTAAGCTGTAAAACAGTGCTTCACTAATTGATTGATTTGTGGACACTTGGAGTAAATAAGAAAATGCTTTTCTCATCCAAAGTGGCAGTGCACTTACAGGCTCAGGGCTTACTGATTGCTTTAAACAGGAGAAAGCATCTTTCTTTCTGCTTTTTATGTGTCATGTCTTTTCAGGACGTAGGTGATCATGGCTCTCTACCTCCTCCCTCTATCCCTTGCAGCTCTCAACAAGTTCCTTACCTCTGCTTCCTCCCCCAGACCACATTCTGTCATCCACTTGCTTAAATCCTCCAGGTATGTCACGCATTGTTTTTTTCCCTTGTCTCTCTTTCTCTCTATTCGACCCATGAGTATCAGATTCTCCAGGCCTCCCTTCCTGATTATGTGTCCCAGAAGCTTCAGCTGCCTCTTCCTGATATTAAATATAAGCCTCCTCCTTGTTTGCAACCTCTCTAAGATCTCATCATTGTTCACACATCCATGATATCCTTAGCATCCTTCTGTAGAACCACATCTCTGTCACCTTGAATTGAAAGCATAATAAGATAATAGATACTTACAATTGGTGGTAATATTTCAGCCTATTTCAACCAGATTAATACAGACAGTGTGCTTTGTTCCTAAATGACATCTTAAACAGACATCTCTGCAAACAATTGCATGCTGATCAGCCCATGTGAAGTAATAAATACAGTGTGACCAAAAAATTTTCCTTCTGAATTTTATATCATAAACTTAAGAAATTACTCAGAACTCTTCTTTTATTCAGAATGTGAGAGATCATGGCTCTCCACAACTTCCTATCCTTTGTAGCTCTTCCAAATGTTCATCTTCTTACTATCCCTCTCTCTCCCTATTGGATTTATGGCCACATCATGTTGAAACACCAATTCCCATATGATCAACAAAGTTAAGGAACATTGAGCTTGCTCAGTACCTAGATGGGGGGGGTGGGCACTTGGGAATACCAGGTGCTGTAAGCTTGGATGTGCAAGTGGTGTCATTGTTAATCAGGGAGCCGAGTTCAAATTCCCACTGTGTTTGTTATATCCACTTACACGCAAATACCCTTAGGAAAGGTATGAATTCAACTCTTCTCCCCCAGCTATGGGTTAATTAGTAAGACTTGTATTACTAAAAACCATTATTATCACAAAAAAACTTCTTACAATCTAAAAATATTTTCTGGCTTTAAATAACCTGCAAAAGGTTGATAATCTGTAAAAAACGGATCAATCAATCTATCCCTATTCTGTGCTTTATTTACAAAAACTTGTTAAGCAGCTTACTCACTGTTTCTCCTGCCTCACTTGACTTCAATATGTCCTACTGCTTAGAACAAGAATGAAAAGACATTTATCAACATTCATTTCCATAATTTCATGTGGAGCCCAGCTTCTAGCCTTTGAACTTTTTTTAAAACTTGTAAGTTTGAATTGTAGGGGGATGGCAGATATGCCTGAGTGATGCAATGTTTGCTTTGAGTAAAATGATGAGCACAACCATCATACAGTCTATAAGCTTGCTCAGTGGCATCTCACTGCTAACTGAGTAACTCCATGAGAGAGTGTTCACAGATGTACAGTAATGTCTCCACTAATTGGTTGTCAACTTACATTAAGGTTGCATTATCAGTTCTTGAGATATTCAAAATGGCTGAAAATTTAAAGCTATACAGATTTTTTAAAATTATTTCACTCCAAACAAGATAATGAAGTCACTAAAACACAAGGGGGGTAGCTGAGTGTGAAAGAATAAGAAAAATTAAATTAAGAATTATTAAAGAATGAGAACAGTAAAAGAAGAGAAATCAAGACAGCAGATAATGATTAACATTGCATTTAAATTTTTGAGGATCAAAATTAGCTGGAAAGCAAGAAGCCAGAAGAAAGTTCCACAGGCGAGAAGTGTGAGAAAAGAAACTGTTAGCATAGAACTTAGTTACATCTAGTCACTTCAACTGTAAAATGATGAGACCTTGTTGCCAATCTAGTACCATGCTTAAATTTATAAATAGGTACCATACAGCAAAGTTCATCAGAAAAATTACCATGAAAGCATTAATAGCAAAGGCACAGGAAAGCGACATTATGGAGGTGAAAAATAACTGAAACTGGGATGCCAGGTCAGGACCAATAATATTACATATTCTTCTTTGGATTTTATCAGGAATATCTAAATATATAGCAGGGCCAACAGACCAGATGTGGCAGCAATATTCAAAGCATGGACAAAATGGTAGATTTATATGTAAGTTAGATACTGGAGAAAAATATTGCCTAGCACAACAGAATTAACCCACATTCCTAACAGCAGACCTAACAATTGATTCAATATAATCTTTCCACTTCATGTCAGCCAAGAATGTAAGCCCTAGAAAGCACAATGAGGCTTTCTCTTGGAGGTTAGCACCAGCCACATTGATGTAGCAGCAGTATTCAAAACAAAGACAAATGGTAGACTTAGAAATATGTAGGATAGATTCTGAAGAGAAAAGTGAACCAACTTTCTTAGCAGCAGACCTAGCAATTGATTTAATATAATCTTTCTACTTCCTGTCAGTAGAGAATGTTAGTCCGAGAAGATGCAATGAGTCACTCTCTTGGAGATTAGCATCAGTCAAAAAGGGTTCACGCAGATGATTAATAGAAAGCAGGTTTGTGAATTTTGGGGACTCACTTTAATTACTTCTTTATGCTTTAGCCAGTTCATTCTTCTTCAGAGAGAATTATCCTAATAAATCAAGGGGACATAATTCAGCCCACTCTACTAGAACCCACAATGAAATACAGTAAATGAACTAACAAAAAGGAATACAAAGTCCAGAATATAAGAATATGTTGGAATAAAAGTGTAAATTGAAAAATTCATTTAAAATTAATTTGCTTTCAGAACAGCCAAAAAACTAAGTGAGTAGAAGTTTGAATAAATGAACAGGTTGGAATAAACAGACAAGTTTTAAAAAAAGTGAAAATAAAAATTATGGGATATCTGGAATAACAGTGGGTAGGTTGAAAAAATCAAATATGTCCTTCTATTCCAGATGTGAGAGTAGAATGGTCATTTTTGGTCTTCTTCAGAAGACTAAAGAATGAACTCGTCAAATCTTTGTTTTTTGTTTCTTTTTGCAAAGTAATAAAAGATATAATAATAAGCAAGTTTGTTGGTCACATACCAAAAATGCCTTCCAAAAGCTAAACAAAATATTCAGAATCTGGAAAAATTTTGTTAGAAACAAAGAAAAGTGTGCTGAAATGCTATGTAATATCAATCATCATATATAGCAGTGAGTGGTAGACAATTTCCTAACAGATGAAAAAGAGAATCGAGACAATAGAAATGTCATTCTACAGAAGAACACTCAGAATATCATGTATGGAGCATGTGAGCAATGAGGAAGTTTTAAACAAAATGGAAACAAAAAGGACAGAAAGAAACAGTTCAAATTTCTGGGACACACAATGAGAAAAGTGTGAAAGAAAAAGGAAAACAGTAAATAACCTACCTCACAAGAACAGAACAGGCAGTGGGAGGTATAGTCAGGCAACAAATATTGCTTAGAGATACAAAAAAAAAGGAAGTTGTGGTGAGCCGTGATCGCTCACCACCTGAAGCAACATGGCACATAGAAAAAAGAATCTCCTACCATAATTGTATTAGTAGAAAAATACAATGCAACTCGCTGTTCTGTTGTTAATAGCCTTCACTTTCAACAAGATATTGAATGGAGGGTGCAAGAAAAGTAAAACAAAGAACAAGCTTTTCTATTTCAAATCATCAATCTACACATAATGAGGAAAGAAGGCTTGGAAAATCTAATCCTCACAGCACATACTGAAAGCAAAAGGGATAGAGGGAAACAGGGCTTGTGTAAATGGATGGCAGAACAGGAGGGATGATGAAAAGACAAACCTTATTAAAAACTACAAAGGATAGGAAGCTGTGGATAGCCATGATTGCCCACATCCTGAAGGAAGAAACCAATTTTGACAACATAAATAAGATGGGGAGGAAGAACTCAGTGTAATGAATGCTTTACTGGTTGTATCTACAAGATAATACCAGAAATTGCTGGAAATATGTCTAATTTAGTAATTTTAAGTAATTTGGACTAAATAAAGGGCTCATTTTGAAATTCCAACGTATACAACCTGAAGAAGGCTGAAGCATACAACAGCCGAAACATTGTGAATATGGCAATATAAATGAGAACAACAGTCTAAACAATGTAAATAAATGTTACCAAATATGACTCGCTTTGATCATAAAACGCTGTTGAATATACTTCAATGTTTAACAACTTTATTAAATGCAAACTAATGCTTTCAAAAAGGTTCTTTTGATACGAAAGTTTTCATATTTGTGTTTATCTATGTTCATAACAAAATTACTTATAAAAGATACAGGTTACTCTTAAGAAATGCTAGAGTCCATGGATTGCAATGGGGTACTCTACTCAAAAGTAAGCCCACTGTGTTTTATCTACGTCTCCGACTAAGCCTCTCAGATAATGTAATCGGGCTGCAGCTGTGTCCAGGGATTATGTTTTACTGTTGGAACCATAAATCTTGAGCTTTGAACATGATAAATGCCTCCTGATTCAGTAACTCACAATAAAATGACTGGTTGTAAATTATTGCTGTGAAGTCACTACTTGTTCAATTGGTTTTTAATTGCATATGCTTTGTTTAAAAGGAAGTGAGTCATTGCACAGACTGTCACCGCCATCAACATTGTATATTCATTTGGTTACACATTGATTTATCGGCTATTTAGTAGGGGTTCATTAGTGAAATTGATGTACGCCTGTGTGTTGAAGTAGAACCAAGATAAAAGTTATTGTTAGTGTTTTCATGAGTGCGTGACATTGGAAGTGAATGAATAAAAAACTACAGTCAAATTTGATCTTTATCATTATTCATAGTTACTATCATTTAACTATTAAGTGTGAATGCCATGGAAAGAGACGAATAGATAGATATAGAAACTATGTATATAAGAACTAAAATTTGATCATTGTTCATAGTTACTAACACTTAATAGATAGAAATTGATACTATATAGGTAAAGCTAAAATTTGATCTTTATCATTATTCATACTATCATTTGCCTGTTAAGTTTGAATGTCACAGAAATAGACTGATAGATATTGATACTATATAGATGAAAAGTAACATTTGATTTTTATCATTACTCATGCTTACTATTACTTACCTATTAAGTTTGTATGTCATTGAAATAAATTAATAATATAAAAATAAAGTTTTTAATATACAATGTCCTTAATGAATAGATAACAACTTAAAAAGATTTAATTCATTCAAATTCAAATCTTTCTAATTATTAATCAACAAAGTTACAGCTTTTAGGAAGACAGAAGACAGTTATTGCAACACCAAAATCCAAAGGCACATTGAAATAGTGTAAGTGGCCTTCCAAAAGTATGAAGAAACAGGAAGATTTTGTTAGAAACAAAGAAGAGTGATGAACTTTTATGTAATATCAATCCTCCTATGTGGACAATGTCACTTACGGATGCAGAAAAGACTTGAAGAAATAGAATTGTAGTCCTACAGAAGGATGCTGAAAATATGTGGACTGAACATGTGAACAAGAAAGTTTTAGAAAAAATGGAAGCAAAAAAAGACACTTATACTTAAAATCAAAAAGTGACAATTGAATTTTCTGGGGTGCATAATGAGGAAAAAGAGCTTTGAAAATTTGATACTCACAGGGCATGGTGAAGGCAAGAGGAAAGCAGTGAATAACCTACCTAACAAGCTTGTGTAAATTGTTGGTAGAACAGCAATTAGGAAAAATAGCATTGCTAAGAGCTACAAATGAAAGAAGTTGTGAAGAACCAGGATTGACCACATCCTGAAAGTATACAGCATATAGAAGAAGTTGTTAGAAATTTTATACTAATCAAGTAACACACTGTAGAAAAGGGCCAAGCATTTTTCTTTTAAATATTTGCATGTATTCTTTTGTTTAATACTACGTCCACACACCAGGTATAAATAAAAGCTAACATATCATGTAGTCAGTCTGAGTAAAAGTCTGAGTTGATGTAGTAAGAGGAGTCATTAAGAAATTTTCCAATGTTTAGTCTATTTCTTCCTGTTCTTTAAAAAAAGAAACTTAACTAAAAAGAGAAATAAAATTGTTTAATCTCCTCATGTGTTTCCAGAATATATAATATTTGTACTTCATCTGCTTTCTATTTTTTCTTTTTATTGTGAATGAGTTGAATATTTTTACAAGGCCAAATTTTCACTACCTTCCACGATGCTAGGAATGGTGAACAAATTTATATTGTCAAGAGAAAAATAGTTAAAAGGAAGAAATTCACCAAAATAAAATATATTTCTATAGAAAGCATGGGATTCTTTTTAACTTAAATTTTGCATCAACTGCAGAAAAAAAAGCATTTTCAATGTGACTTGACCTCAATAAGTGAACGGGGGGGGGGGGTAACAAAAAAAAATCAAACTTTGTGAGGACCAAAATGGTTGCTTCATATGATGAATACTAATACTGCTATTATAATTATTCTTTTCATTATTGATTCTTAAATATGGAAGAAATGCAGAGACCACTCTGCCAGATGCTGATTTCTCCAGATGACATCATACACAAGGTTCTTGTCCCTCACAGTTTTGTGTGCTTCTCTAAGAAGAAAAAAATTCAGGCTATCAAATAAAAGCATCAGCATTTTTAAGAGAAAAACATGATGATAAAAAAAAAATACACAAAAATACAGCAAGACAAAAGTGTGGATTAATTGGCAAAAATGCCAAACAAATGGAATTGACAAGGTTTCTAATAAACAATAAGAAAAAGAAGAAAAAGAACAGGGCAAAATAATATTAATACTTCTGGCCACAGAAAACAGACCCCTACACACTCACTGCCTAAATGTTTCATTGACCACTCATTATATGGATACTAGCTGGAGAACTCACAACCCCTTTCCATCTACTCATGTCCCACCAACCAGAAAGAGAGACCACCCAGACAGATTTTGGGTGGTCAGTCTTTCAAAGGACCTTACTTTTATGGCTATCTAAAAACACTAACAAAACTTTGTTTGATGATTCAAAGGTGTGTTGGAGACAAGATTCCTGAAAAATCCTGTTCATTAAATTTACTCAAAGATGGGCTGGGGACAAGATTCCTGAAAAACCTTGGTCATTAAACTGACTTAAAAAGAAAAAGAGTCTATCTATTCATCTCCTAAGGATGTGTAAGAAATTGTATTGCTACATTAGGAAGAAATCTCAGCATGCATTTATAAGATTTGTTTATAAATTTGGAGAAGTTGTTTTAAATAGTCATTCTTAAGATTGAAACCAACAAAAGGTTTTGGGGGAAAATTGTCTCTGCTAAGGAACACTGGTCTTCTTGAAATGATAATGTAAGGCTTGCATGGAGTTTATCAAGAGAAATCTGACCAAATTCCTTCTTTTTTTCATCATATATTAAAATTATACACTTTATTCAAATGTTTCTAAAAGTCAACAAAGATTAATGCTAATAACAGTTCTTCAAGTTTATATTAAATGAACTGCAGAAAGACAACAATTTTGAAATTAAAAGTTTTTTTTTTTAAATTAAGAAAGGGATTTAAACATTTTAAAAAACTTCAAGAATAAAAAAAAAAAACTAGAAAAGGATAACATCATATATTGTTAACATTGTACAAATAGATTGAGACACTTTATAACAGGAATGGTGTAGGGTCTCATGCCTTCCCTTGAATCCATATGCACCCCTCCCTTTACATCATACACATTCTCAATTTTCATAAGGGAGTATTCATATAAAATACAAATTTTATTGTAATGTAACTATGTACAATAATGGATCATATGCAATATAGGTGACTGATTCAACTAGAAAAATTGAAAATAAATACAATATATCTAAATACAAATTAGAGATATGTCATAATAGCTCATTCCACCTTAAATAAACAATGTTTTGCAGCAATATTTAACATCAACTTGAGATTTTTCTTGTTACAAAGGTGAATAATTTTAACACATTCAACATTATGGATAAAAAATAGGGAATTTGATACAGTATTTCAATGTATCTCAATCTAACATGTTTCACTTTTATTAAAGCTTTGTCAGAGATCAAGATAGAAATGAAAAAAGCAAAGAAAGACAGAGTACTGGTATTGGAAGATTTTTGGTTAGTTCTTATTGGTCAGATACATGTCATGTATATAAATGCAATAAATAATATATAAATATATGTGAGGAACATTTTGGATGTTAAAATGTGTGATAGTGTAAGTGTGTGTATATAAAGAAATACATTGTATGTTTCTGTGTATGTAGGCTGGAAACGTTAATTCATGTATAAGTTTGAAGAATGTCTATAGATATCACCCTCATTTATGTTAGTAAAAATGTAGCAAGATGTTACAATAATTTTGGATTTGGATGGATTTTTTCTATTGAAAATATATTTATAGCATTACTACCAACTATAAACACTCACTTGAAAAATTACATCACATCACCATCTTTCTACAGATCCATTATTCATGAATCTAACTTATATTTATGACGTAATAGAATAACCTGTCATCCCCATGAGTGACTACACTATAGGTATTAACTACCTATAAGTATTTGTAAGTCAACGAACTACAGAGTCTAGCTGGGATCTGTTGAGTACAACTCAGACTTACACAAGAACTACCAACCTTCCAATAGTAGAATTAACTACTGGATTGACTTACAACAACCTTGTGCATAACTGTTACCTTTATTCTTATTGTACTGGTTTTTACAATAAACCTTTACTTATTTTATTACAATATCTTAATGCATCTCACTGACCCACACAGAGGTGATGATGGCATCAGACATACACAAGAATATAAAAAAAAATCCAACCAAATACAAATATCACACACTACATTTTCACCAACATAAATGAAGGTGACATCTATAGACATTCCTCAGACACACACACACACACACACACACACACTATATGAATTAACATTACCATCCAATATACACCTAGATACACTCTTACACATTTTAACATCCAAAATGTTCCTCACATATATTTATATATTATTTATTGCATTTATACACATGACATGTATCTGACCAATAAGAACTAACCAAAAATCTTAACATGCCAGTACTCTGTGTCTGCTTTTTTCACTTCTATCTCAATTTCTGACGAAGCTTAAATAAAAGTGAAACATGTTAGATTGAGATACATTTCCTACTTGTTCTTTATTTCATTTTATCATCTTGTTGGATTCCTATCAATGTTGGATCTACATTTGATCTTAAACTCATATATATATATATATATCAATTATGTGGTTCAGATTAATTTATATTACAATGAACCATTAATACAAAAAGTAAATTAGTAAAGTTAATGATATAAAATGGCAAATTCACTTAAATTTTCAAAAAATTAACCTTAGTGTTGTGACTACATGCTCCACAAGTTTCTATTTGTTATCAATAACACATTTTTAAGAAATATATTTCCATTTGCATTATATTTTTTGTCTTGGATGCTACCTGAATTTTACCAAAAAAGAAAATAGTTTCCATGCCTGATGATGACCAGAGAATCTGTCAAAAGTACTTGCATATTTAAGGAAGACCTAATACAGTTTATAATTTTAAAAAACAATGATCATAACATTCATTGAGTGGTTAGTGGGTTAATGCATTTTTTAAATTTAGTTAGTGAAGTGAATTCGCCATTTTATCTCATTAACTTTACTAATTTACTTTTTGTATGAATGATTCATTGTAATATATATATATGTATGTGTGTGATTATTTTTGCTTATGCATTCCTTGTGACAATTATTACAAGTGATAGAGTAAATTCTTCTTTCTAGTTTTAGCTTGTTTTGTATTAATTCTTTTATTGATTTAGAAAAAGTTGTAAGAGATTTTATGTTAAGCTTAAATTATTTTTAATTGTAGTTGAGATTAATTGAGTTGGTAGGTAGAATAATATATTTTGATTCACTGGGTTTGGTTCGTTCTATTTTAAAATATTTTATGTGCAAATTATATGGACATGGAGGATAAATATCAATTGATCCTGGACTTTAGAAAACCAAGGTTGTAGGGGTGAGGGAAGCATCCTCTTGGAATTTTCTTCCACAAACAGTTATGGGAAAGAAATTGTTTGAGTGGAACTTAAGAGAATTGGGATGATTTGTCACCATGAACATAGTATGGTCGGTCCTAGCTTCGAAGGTCTGAATTAGTGGAATTAAGGAATGTAACTCATCTGAATATCTGGAATAGCAATAGAGCAGCGAGAGGCTAGCAACATTTCTTCTGTGTAATAAAGATTGCAGGGTATTTTCATTATGTTTTCAAGAACTCTAAATGAATAAAAACTCAACTACCCCATCACACACATTACCTTTCTTTCATAGAGCTCAATGCACAGCCTTTTGCTTTGGACATTGTTGTATGTTTGTATGCAGTAAATGCATTCTTAACTACCATGACCGACTAGTAGTTATGATATTACATTTTTCATAACAATTGGTTCTCCATGATGAGTTAGTAGCCATTGTCAAATGAAAAATAACAGAAGTCTCCAATAAACAGAATTAACAAAGTTTGCAATAAAAAGAAAAAAGGTCAAAAATGAAATGGTATCAAGCAAGCAAACGATATACACAAAGCAAATTTACAGGTAAGAAAGCAAAGTTTACAAACTACGAATTGGCATCTATGCACAAAAGCAAAGTCAGACAAGCAATATGGACTGAGTTAAGTCAAATTGTAAACAGACCTATTTTATTGACTAAGCATTTGTGGACTTCTGCCTATAAAAGAGGAGTGGGGAAAAGTTTATCAGTCATTCATATATGCAGTCAACACACCAAGATGGAAATTACTTCTGGCTTAACCTAATAAAACAGGAAATGAAAGAAGAAATGAAAAATTAAACACTTAAGTAGAATCATAAAAGTGTTAGGAACAAGAGAATAATCTAATAAACATGATGAATAAATTGATAGTATCTATAGAGAAATATTCTGGACACTTCCTAAGCTGGAATGGAGTTAAATTAGTAGAGCAGTTATTGAAAGTGCAGAAGGCTCTAAAACCTAGAAAAGATAACGACAGACACTGTATTAAGCAAAAAAATGAACAGGACTCAATAGTATTAAATACTGTGTTCAGTTATTAGAACTACTTAAAAAGATTGGTCCACTCATGTAAAATATGGAAAAAAAAATGTCATGGAATAATTATTGTGGATTAGCATTTATTAGGCATTCCTCTACCCACAAGAATTGTCAGAATAAAAAAAATATTGATTTTTATCAATTTAGAAATGGAATCCTATTCATAATATATATATATATATATATATATATATATATATATAGTCACAAATCAATCCCTGAAAGAAAGTTGTTCGCTAAACCACTGTGTATGCTTCCACTGTCATGCAAAATCTAAGGTATGTTAGTGTACTCCAAATTTATTCTTAACTACCATTTATGTTTAGCAGTTAAGATGATTCATTCACCATTACAACAGTTTCCCAAAAACGGAAATTATTTGACTCAATAGAACAATATGACAAGAAGATAAGAAAAATGTTAACAACAAAAGAAATATAATAAAGGCAAAAAAGTTAGAATTCACTTTTAATCCCTCCATTAGTGGGGTTAAGAAATTTATTCTTTAATCCACCGTGTATGCTTCCACTGCCATGGAAAAACTAAAGAATGTTAGTGTACTCCAAATTTATTCATAATTGTCATATATGATTAATCATTGAGATGATACATTTGGCATTATAATTTGTTCCCAACATGGAAATTACTTATGATGCTGCCTAATACAAGCAAACATTGATTTTAAAACCTATTTTGTTTTTTTCTTCAGATGGAAACCAAGGACCTTATGGACCTCAGTGTATTGGATTAAATGTTAGGCAAAGTAATCAAAGCTCTGGATTTAATACCGTCCGCTTGGAACCCCTGAATAAAGCCCCTAACAATGCAAACTCCTGCCAATACCTTCCTGGAAATGGTATTCTACAAACCCACACACCAACACCGAGTGAAATCTCAAGCATTCGCTCTAGTCCGAGAGAAAATCTTCCCTCCCACTCCACTATGTGTTTTGGATCAGTGGACCAATTAAATGGTCCATCCATGCACAGTATTGTTTCCAATAACAATCTAAATGAAAAAGCTTCATTTCTTGAGCCTTCCCCATGCCGAATTGATGGTAATAAAAAATTGTTACCCAATTCTTTACGTGGCCATGATCTGTCAGATACCAACTTTTTATCTGGCAATGACAACCATCCTTTGACCTTTGACACTTCAAAGTCACTATCTCCATATTGTCTGCCAGAAAACCCGCCCACACCTTTCTCGTTTAGCAACAGTCCCCGCCATTCAGCCAATATGAGTTCCCGTCTATCTGGCAAAACAACATCTCCATTATGCATTGATGGAGTTGAGCTGACTACCCTGATTAGAGTATCTCCCAGCTCACTCAGTAGTTCAAGGATCTCTTCTGCAAGTTTCTCCCCACAATATATTGGACACTTATCAGCTCGGAGCTGTGGCACACCTAATTCAGGATCTGGCTCTTCGGGTAGCCGAAACTTCAATTACATGTCACAGGGGACAATCTCGAATATGAAAAGGGAAATTGATTTCCACACAGGGCCAAACAACCTGGAGAGTTACCTTTTACCCTCAAGCGACAGCAAAGACCCCTTCATGAAAAACCAGTTGGTTATCCCTTATGACCAAATCCCATTCGTGGAACAGATGTGCAACAGCCAGCATATAGCTTTCTTGGAGTCTGAACAGTCAGCCCTAGCATTTCCTGACAGCAGTGCTGCAGTTTCCTCCACTGCAACAGTCAACAACAACAACAACAGTAACCCGAACCACATCAGTACGAGTAACATCAATGTCAATAATACAAACAACAACACGGTCACAAATGCCAACAATATCACTAGCAGCAATCCTTTGGTCAGCAGTGCACCAGGCTCTATCATTGCAACTCAAGCCAATCCAAGTACTAACTCTGGCCTTCACATACGTCCACCCCCTTCTTATGCACAAGCTCTCCAAGAGCAGAAAAGAAAGCAACAGTCCGGACTTCCATATGTGGCACCATGCCTCCAGTCACCAGCCTCAGTCAAAACTGAGCCATTTGAAGATGGAGAAAAGAGGCAAGTTTGTAAGTGGATAGACTGCAACGCTGTTTTTGACGAACAAGATGAGCTGGTACGACATATTGAAAAAATGCACATCGACCAGCGTAAGGCTGAAGACTTTACCTGCTTTTGGCAGGGCTGCCTACGACGTCTGAAACCCTTCAATGCCAGGTATAAACTCTTGATACACATGAGAGTACATTCAGGAGAAAAACCAAATAAATGCACAGTAAGTATTTGCTTCCAAGTATTTGTTGTTTTTGTTGGTTGTGGGGTGGGTTTTTTTTTTTTTTTTTTTTTTTTTTGTAGACCTTGGAAAAAATCCTAAAAAGTAGATACTTGTGTATTCAACTTGGGAAACTTTTTTCAGGTCACTGAGTGATATAATGCAACTTTTTAGATGCCATTAATTTTGCTTTTTAATAGTAATCTTTTTATTTAATAGATTTTATTAATGTTGGGAGAACATGTTAGTGGCTCAGAATGAGAAATTCAAATTCTGGTCAAGTACATTACATTCACTTTTGCACAGATACCACTGTCTTTGCCCCCTGAGCAAGGCAATAAAGCCACTAAGATACATGGAGTTACAGTGTGTGAAAGAATATAAAAAAGGAGAAATATTATTAAGGAGTGAGAACAATAAAAGAACAGCTTGCTTGGTTAGTTGGTTGATTGATTGATTTTGTTTAGTGGCATATCAGCCTCTGTTTTTTTTAATAATGAAATCTAAATATTTTGTACATAATTATATGCTTTCAAATACAAATATTTGAATACAATTTTATACCTTTAGATTAAAGGTATGTCTTTTAGATATATAGTCTGTAGATCATAAAATGTGGTTATTTTACTATGAAAATGTATTTTTATATTTTTTTAATGCTGCATTGATTGCCACTTTGCTATAAAAATGTATCATTGCTCATTTTATTATAAAAATGTAATGTTGTTTTTGTATGGGAGTTCACTATTTGCCCATATCTAGGACCCTAACAGGTGCTACCACCCCAGATCACTTGGGAATAACAGTAGTTTAGAGGTGGTTCCATGCTCCTCTAAAGTTCCAATCTCCCATTCAGAGGCATGAACGAAAAAAGAACAAGAATGAGGAAGACAGTAGATAACAATTGACATTACATTTAAATTTTGAAAGACCAAACTTGGCTGGAAAGTAAGAAGCCAGTTTCATAGGTGAGAAGTACGATAAAAGAAACTGTTAGCAAAGAATTTACAGTTACATCTAGACATTTCAACTGTAAAATAATGAGACCTTACTGCCAATCTAGTACTGCACTTAAATTCATAAAGTCTAGGTAAGATAGTGAAGAGTTCATTCAAACAGTTACCATGAAAATATTTATAGAAAAGGCACAAGAAAGCTACATTATGGCAGTGAGAAACTGACTGAACCTGAGATGCCATGTCAAGACCAATAACATTGCAGACTCTTCTTTGGATTTTATCAAAGATCTCTAAATGTAGAACACCAGACTATGTGGCAGCAATATTCAACATATGGATGACTAGTAGACTTATAAATATGTAAGATAGATTTGGGCAAGAAAAATTGTCTAGCACAACACAGTGAACCAACTTTCCTAGCAGTAGATCTAGAAATTGAATCCATCTTCCCTACATCTAAGTATCAGGGTAGATTCTCTAGCCTCAGTTGGCAACCAGTCTATGAGAAAGATAACACTAAATTCAAAATTCTATGTAACCCTGGCAAAGCACTAGTATTATGAAGTTCACAAGGGTTGTGAACTTTATGATCTTGCCCGTGGTTAATAAGGTAAATAGTTTTTATTTCATTTGATCAGAGCACGTGTTTTTATACTTCATTGATGAAAATTTTTTTGTAAAAGTTGAAATCACTTTCTGGCTGACATTTCATCTTCTTTCTGCTCAATAAAATAATAATAATAATAATAATAATAATAATACCACAAAAGCAGAATGTTTTTTCTTATTGATATGACAGAAACTGTAATGTAGCTTTGAAAATCTTTAAAAAAAAAAACTATTAAAATACAAGGATCTTGAATTAGAAATCTCAAAAATGTGATACGAAGACATCAATAATTCCAGTTTTGGTTGGCACCTTGGAATTGATTGAAAAAAGTTCTGATAGTCATTGATGGGATTCCTATCAACTACTGTGACTATGTAACAGTGTCTTGAATAAGAGTAAATCTTCTATCCCTTCTCTCTTCAATCAATTTATGATGTTAACATCCTCTATTTATAAAGCAAAATGTTTTTTCTTGGAAATTCTCCTAAAATTTTACTCTTGATTCATCTGGAGTATTTTTGCTTGACTTTCCACTTAGAATTGTGTCCCTATTCAGTTATATACATGTAAGTCCTTCCATTGTTTCTGCTATCATCTCTAAACTATGTTAAAGTATGTGGACTTGATGGTGTCCCTACAATAGTCTTTAAGAAATCTGACCCCAAACTGTCTCCTTTTCTCTCTAAACTGTACAGTAAGTGCTAGGCTGCTTATTGCTTTTGGAAATCCTCATCTGTCATTATCTGATCTTTCTATCAGCCTATTAGTCTTTGACATCTTTTTGGTGAAATATTAGAGGCTCTAATTAACTCTGAATTGGTTAAGCATGTCACCTCGCAGGGTCTTGTTTTAGATAAGCAATATGTCTTTTGCATATTTAGATCAACTGCTGATGTGTTAACAATTATTACAGAAAGAGTCTGTAAAGCTTTGGATATCTCAAAGGCATTTGACAACATTTGGCATATTGGCCTTCTTCACAAGTTGAAAGGTTATGGTATTTCTGGACAAATTTTTGAACTGATTCAGTCAATGATCTTTCCGATGGCATCAGTTCTCAACTCAATATTTATGTTGATGTAACAACCATTTACTCCTGTCTTAATAGTAAGCTGAGCAGTCCAATAAGGTAAATTGGCAACTGATCTCAAAAAAGATCTACATCCTGTTAACTGGGACAAGGAATGGCTTGTTAATATTAATGCCTTTAAAATCAAACTGCTCTCTTTTAATCATCTGAGAGAATGCTTTTTATCTTCCATCAGCATTGCAGATGCTAACCTCCAGGAGAGTAATGCATTATACCTTCTCAGATTAATGCTTTCCATTGACATGAGATGGAATGATTATATTGAATCAATTGCTAGGTCTGCTTCTAGGAAAGTTAGTTCCTTGTGTCATTCTAGACAATTTTTCTTGCCAGAACCTTATATATTTATAATTCTACCATTCATCCTTGCTTTGAATATTGCAATCACATATGGTCTAGTGCTCCTACTATATATTTATAGAGTCTTGATAAAATCAAAAGAATCAGCAATGTTATTAATCCTGACCTGGCATCTTAGTTTCAGTCACTTTCCCACCATTATAATGTAGCTTCCTTGTGCCTTTTCTATAAATACTTTCATTGTAATTGTTCTGATGAACTTTCCTCTATGGTAGCTAGACTTAATGAATTTAAGTGCAGGACTAGATTGGCAGTTAGGTCTCCTCATTTTACAGTTGAAATGGCTGGATGTAATTATAAGTTCTATGCTAACAGTTTCTTCTATTCCACTTCTCACTTCCCAGTCAAGTTTGATGTTCAAAAATTTAAATGTAATGTCAATCATTATCTGTCTCTTTAATTCTTGTTCTTTTATTGTTCTCTTTCCATAATAGTGTTTTTTTTTCTCATATTCTCTAACACTCATTAACCCCTTGCATCCTAGTGGCTTTATTGCCTTGCTTGCAGTGAAATGATTAAAAGAAAATATTACTAACAAATCTCTTCCTAAGAATTTTCTCAATAATTATAAGTTAGTAGTAATTTAGGACTAACATATTCACTTCCAGTCAGTGACCTAAGCTATATGATAGGCCTTTACTTGTCATGGCTTTAGTCGTAGGTTGATTTTAGCAACTAGCGCAGGCTGATGCTGCACAAAAATTTTATCCCTGTTATAACAATTATTATTTTTCCCATCTCTGGTAAAAACTTGAATGAATCATAAAACCTGCAAACAATGTCTATTTTTCTACAAATATGTTGATTGATTGATTTGTATTTTTTTATGGATCATCAACCCTTTGCAAGTTATTTAAAACCAGATAATACTTTTAGATTGTAACGATTTTTGTTGGGGAGATAATAATGGTTTAGTGATATAAATATTGCTCATTAACCCATATTTGGGGGAAAAGGGGCGGAATCATACCTTTTCCAAAAGTATTTTCACATAAGTAAATATAACAAAGCCAATGGGAATTGGAACTCCTCTCTCCAATTAACAATTCTGAGCTGTTATCCATTATACCACCTGTATATCTAAGCTTACAGAACTTGTTATTCCCAAGTGGTTACCTATCTAGGTACTGACCAGGCTCAATGTTTCTTAACTTTGGTGATCATATGCGAACCAATGTAGATGATGATATTTTTTCCCTTTATCTTGTAGTTTAATTTCTCTAAATATCAGTCTTCTGTGTTCTAACTCATGCTAGAGAGACTTACTGTTAAAATGGCTTTGATGAATGAGGTCTGATATGAGTGAAAGAAGAAAGTATTGGAAAGTAAAGATCAATAGATAAGAACTGACCTTTGAAGATTGTATCGTTCAGGAAAGGCATCTATGCAGGAGTCTGTTCCATAAAGTAACAGTTCTTGGTGAAAAGCATTCTTCTTTTGAATAAGAAGGAAATGAGAATGATTCAGCCCTGTGGATAGAGCCTAGTATGTCTTAGTTGTAAAGCTCTGAACTGGTGGATCAAAAGAATGAGACCGATCTTAATATTTGCCATGGAAATAACAACAGGTTACTAATAGACGAGAGTGTTGTCTTTTGTGAAAGAGGCTGCAGATTGGAAAATAAGCCTTCCCTAATGTTGTGACCAAGTAATTGGTTAAGGAATAACAAAACAAGAGGTTGCAGATAAATACTATATTGAACAGTAAATACAACAGAAGTGTGTTACACAACTTGAGAGTGTGTGTCGGTTGACCAGTGTCCAGTCTATCACTGTTCCTCTGAGGCCTACTTTTCCTACTAACTTTATAGTAAGTGGAAGAGTCCACAATAGCCTCATTAGAGGGAAGACAACACCTAACATGACAGCATCAACGTAATAGTGTATTACTCTTTTCATCTGAAACTGTCATTAAAAATCAGTGAATAATTCAGACCATTTTCATCTTACTTTTTACCACATTGTTCAGCCAATCCTTTCTTCTATTCACTCCCACTCTTTCTTTAGCACTCCAATTTCTCCCATTCATTTTGCCATTCCCTGCTTTTCTTCTAATCATTCATCCACCCACTATATTTTTCTTCTGTTCACTCTTTCACACACCTACCCACACCACCATTCTTCCAGTTGCTCTTTTGCTCACACACACACAAATTGCCTTTCTTCCATTCACTCTTAGTCTAACCTACCCATGACACCTTTCTCTCAGCTTCCCACACCAATATTCTTCCATTTGCTATATCACACATCCACACAACTTCTCTTCCATTCCCTCTATCTCTCACCCTTCTACACAGCCATTCTTCTATTAATTCTTTCTGTTTGCATCCATGCAGCCATTCTTCCTTTCGTATTTTCCTGCCACACATTTCGTCCATTCACACTTTCTCTCACTGCCTACCACAAATTTCTTCCATTCCCTTTTCTCTCACCCCTTCTTCCATTCACTCTTACTCTCAACCTTGCCACCATTCATCTATTTCCTCTTTCTCTCAACCTTCCATGCAACCTCTTCCATTGGCTCTTTCTCTCGACCATCCACCCTTTTTCATTAAGAACACATGTGACAGTGGATAAAGGCATTAGTTAGATCCAGTGACAGGACCCAAAGAGTGTGATTTCAATACCTGGTTATGGTAGTAGAGAACTTGGAGAGGGGAATTAACAGGAGATAACTGATATCCAT
This sequence comes from Acanthosepion pharaonis, assembly GCA_903632075.3. Taxonomy (NCBI): domain Eukaryota; kingdom Metazoa; phylum Mollusca; class Cephalopoda; order Sepiida; family Sepiidae; genus Acanthosepion; species Acanthosepion pharaonis. Next base: position 1,283,195 of record CAHIKZ030004626.1, on the reverse strand, counting down.
TAGACATGGCACATGGAACGAGAACAGTCTACCCCAGTGAGTGAAATAAAGGGCTCAGTTTGACATTCCGACCATCTGAAGAAGGCCAGAGTGTATAACGGCCAAAATGTTGTAATAAATATGGTGACAAAGATGAGAACAATAGTCTGAATAATGTAAATAGTGTTCTCCCACCTATCATCTGCACATCTTTCATTCATTCTCTCTTTTCTTCCAACCCTCTTCCCTTTCTTGCTTTTTCCCATCTGCCTGCCATTCATTCACCCTCTCTCTTCTTCCTACCCTCTTGCCTTTCTTGCTTTTTCCCACCTGCCTGCCTTTCATTCACTCTCTCTCTTCTTCCTACCCTCTTGCCTTTCTTGCTTTTTTCCCATCTGCCTGCCATTCATTCCTCTCTCTTCTTCCAACCCTCTTCCCTTTCTTGATTTTTCCCATCTGCCTGCCATTCATTCAATCTCTCTCTTCTTCCTACCCTCTTGCCTTTCTTGCTTTTTTTCCACCTGCCTGCCTGCCTTTCATTCTTCTCTCTTTCTCTTCTTCCTACCCTCTTGCCTTTCTTGCTTTTTCCCACCTGCCTGCCTTTCATTCACTCTCTCTCTTCTTCCTACCCTCTTGCCTTTCTTGCTTTTTCCCATCTGCCTGCCATTCATTCACCCTCTCTCTTCTTCCTACCCTTTTCCCTTTCTTGCTTTTTCCCACCTGCCTGGCATTCATTCACCCTTTCTCTTCTTCCTACCCTTTTCCCTTTCTTGCTTTTTCCCACCTGCCTGCCAATCATTCACTCTCTCTCTTCTTCCTACCCTTTTCCCTTTCTTGCTTTTTCCCACCTGCCTGCCATTCATTCACCCTCTCTCTTCTTCCTACCCTTTTCCCTTTCTTGCTTTTTCCCACCTGCCTGCCATTCATTCACCCTCTCTCTTCTTCCTACCCTTTTCCCTTTCTTGCTTTTTCCCACCTGCCTGCCATTCATTCACTCTCTCTCTTCTTCCTACCCTCTTCCCATTCTTACTTTTTCCCCCACTGCCTGCCATTCATTCATTCTCTCTCTCTTCCTTCTTCCTACCCTTTTCCCTTTCTTGCTTTTTTCCCACCTGCCTTTCTTGCTTTTCCCATTCCATTCATTCAATCTCTCTCTTCTTCCTACCCTCTTGCCTTTCTTGCTTTTCCCACCTGTCTGCCTTTCATTCACTCTCTCTCTTCTTCCTACCCTCTTGCCTTTCTTGCTTTTTCCCATCTGCCTGCCATTCATTCACCCTCTCTCTTCTTCCTACCCTCTTCCTTTTCTTGCTTTTTCCCATCTGCCTGCCATTCATTCACTCTCTCTCTTCTTCCAACCCTCTTCCCTTTCTTGATTTTTCCCATCTGCCTGCCATTCATTCAATCTCTCTCTTCTTCCTACACTCTTCCTTTTCTTGCTTTTTCCCACCTGCCTGCCATTCATTCACTCTCTCTCTCTCTTCTTCCTACCCTCTTCCCATTCTTGCTTTTTCCCACCTGCCTGCCATTCATTCACTCTCTCTCTCTCTTCTCTTCTTCCTACCCTTTTCCTTTTTTGCTTTTTTTTTCCCCCCACCTGCCTGCCTTTCATTCTTCTCTCTCTTTTTTCCCTGCCCTCATGCCTTTCTTGCTTTTTCCCATCTGCCTGCCATTCATTCAATCTCTCTTCTTCTTCCCCCACCACCTACCCCCTCTTGCCTTTCTTGCTTTTTTCCCACCTGCCTGCCTTTCATTCCTCTCTCTCTTCTTCCTACCCTCTTGCCTTTCTTGCTTTTTTTCCCATCTGCCTGCCATTCATTTCAATCTCTCTCTTCTTCTTCCTACACTTTTCTTCCTTTTCTTGCTTTTCCCACCTGCCTGCCATTCATTCACTCTCTCTCTCTCTTCTTCCTTCCTTACCCTCTTCCCATTCTTGCTTTTTCCCACCTGCCTGCCATTCATTCACTCTCTCTCTCTCTTCTTCCTACCCTTTTCCCTTTCTTGATTTTTCCCATCTGCCTGCCATTCATTCAATCTCTCTCTTCTTCCTACCCTCTTGCCTTTCTTGCTTTTTCCCTCCTGCCTGCCTTTCATTCACTCTCTCTCTTCTTCCTACCCTCTTGCCTTTCTTGCTTTTTCCCATCTGCCTGCCATTCATTCATTCTCTCTCTTCTTCCAACCCTCTTCCCTTTCTTGATTTTTCCCCATCTGCCTGCCATTCATTCAATCTCTCTCTTCTTCCTTTTCCCTGCACCCTCTTTCCTTTTCTTGCTTTTCCCCACCTGCTTTTTTGCCCACCCTGCCCCACCTGCCATTCATTCACCCTCTCTCTCTCTTCTTCCTTTTTCCCACCCTCTTCCCATTCTTGCTTTTTTCCCCACCTGCCTGCCATTCATTTACCCTCTCTCTTCTTTTCCTACCTTCTTCTTTTCTTCTTCTTTGTTTTTTTTTTTCCACACCCATTCATTCACCTCTCTCCCATTTCTTTCTTTTTCCCATCATCCATCTGCCTTTTCCTTTCATTCAATCTCTCTTCTTCCTCCCTCCCTCTTCCCCCTTTCCTTTCTTTGTTTTTTCCCATCTGCCTGCCATTCATTCACCTCTCTCTTCTCTTCTTTTCCTACCCTTCATTCCTTTTCTTCTTCCTACTTTTTTTTTTTTTCCCACCTGTCTGACTTTCATCCACTCTCCTCCCTCTTCCCAATGCTCTTCCCTTTTCTTCCCTACTTTTTCCCACCTGCCATTCATTCATTTCACCCTCTTCCTTTTCTCTTTCTGCCTGCCATTCATTTCCCTCTCTCTTTTCCCTTTCTTGCCATTCATTTCTTTTCCTACCCCTTTCTTGCTTTTTCCCACCTGCCTGCCATGCCAATCATTCCCCTTTTCTTTCTTGCTTTTTCCCACCTCCTGCCATTCCCTTTTTCCCTTTCTTCCCTTTTTCCCTGCCTGCCATTTTTCCCACCTGCCTGCCATTCATTCACCTCTCCCTCTCTTTCTTCCTACCCTTTTTCCCTTTTTTCTTGCTTTTTTTCCCTGCCTGCCATTCATTTCACCCCTCTCCTTCCCTATTTCCTTTTCATTCACATTCACCCTCTCTCTTCCTCTTCCTAACCTTTTTCCCTTTCTTCTTCCCTTTTTCCCCACCTGCCTGCCATTCATTCACCCCCTCTCTTTTTTCTTCCTACCCCTTTTCCCTTTCTTGCTTTTTTTCCCACCTGCCTGCCAAATCATTCACTCTATCTCTTCTTCCTACCTTTTCCTTTCTTTTGCTTTTTCCCACCTGCCTGCCTTTCATTCAATCTCTCTCTTTTTCTGCCTGCCATTCCCTCTTCCCTTTCTTGCTTTTTTCCCATCTGCCTGCCATTCATTCACCCTCACCCTCTCTCTTCTTCCTTCACCCCTCTTCCTTTTCTTGCTTTTTCCCACCTGCCTGCCATTCATTCACCCTCTCTCTTCTTCCTACCCTCTTCCTTTTCTTGCTTTTTCCCACCTGCCTGCCATTCATTCACCCTCTCTCTTCTTCCTACCCTTTCTTGCTTTTTCCCACCTGCCTGCCATTCATTCACCCTCTCTTCTTCCCCTCTTCCTTTTCTTTTTTCCTGCTGCCTGCCATTCCCTCTTCTTCTTTTCTTTGCTTTTTCCCCCCTGCCATTCCTGCCTGCATTCATTCTCTTCACCTACCCTTTCTTCTTTTTTCCTACCCTTTCTTTGCTTTTTCCCCACCTGCCTGCTATTCATTCACCCTCCTCTCTTCTTCCTACCCTTTTCCCTTTTTCCCCACCCACCTGCCTGTCCATCTCATTCACCCTCTCTCTTCTTCCTATTCATTCCCCCTTTTTCCCTTTCTTGCTTTTTTCCCTTCTTCTGCCTGCCATTCATCCACTCTCTCTTCTTCCTACCCTCTTCCCTTTCTTGCTTTTTCCCACCTGCCTGCCATTCATTCACCCTCTCTCTTCTTCCTACCCTCTTCCTTTTCTTGCTTTTTCCCACCTGCCTGCCATTCATTCACCCTCTCTCTTCTTCCTACCTTTTTTCTTTTTTTTTTGCTTTTTCTTCCCACCTGCCTGCAATTCCCATTCAATCTCTCTTCTTCTTCCTACCCTCTTCCGTTTCTTGCTTTTTTCCCACCTGCCTGCCATTCATTCACCCCTATCTTCTTTTCCTTCCTGCCTGCCATTCATTCTTTCTTGCTTTTCTTGCCCACCTGCCTGCCATTCATTCACCTCTCTCTTCTTCTTCCCTTTTCTTGCTTTTTCCCACCTGCCTGTCATTCATTCCCCTCTCTTCTTCCCTACCCTTTTTTTCTTGCCCCCACCTGCCTGCCATTCATTCACCCTCTCTCTTCTTCCTACCCTTTCTTGCTTTTTCCCACCTGCCTGCCATTCATTCACCCTCTCTCTTCTTCCTACCCTTTCTTGCTTTTTCCCACCTGCCTGCCATTCATTCACCCTCCTCTTCCATTCCTTTTCCCACCCTCTTCCTTTTCTTTTTTTTTTCACCTGCCTGCCATTCATTCACCCTCTCTTCTTCCTACCCTCTTCCTTTTCTTGCTTTTCCACTGCCTGCCATTCATTCACCTCTCTCTTCTTCTCTCTTCCCACCTTCCATTCCCTTTTCCCTTTTCTCCTTTTTCCCACCTTGTGGTCCATTCATTCACCTCTCTCTTCTTTTCCTAATTCCTCCCTCTTCCTTTTCTTTCTTTTTTCCCACCTGCCTGCCATTCATTCACCCTCTTCTCTCTTCTTCCTACCCTCTTCCCTTTCTTGCTTTTTCCCACCTGCCTGCCATTCATTCACCTCTCTCTCTTTCCCTACCCTCTTCCTTTCTTGCTTTTTTTTACCACCTGCCTGCCATTCATTCTTCCCCTCTTCCTTTCTTCCTACCCTCTTCTCTTCTTTTTTCTTGCTTTTTTCCCACCTGCCTGCCATTCATTCACCCTCTCTTCTTCTTCCTTCCCTTTTCCCTTTTCCCACCTGCCTTGCTTTTTTTCTTGCTTTTCCCACCTGCCTGCCATTCATTCACCTCTCTCTTCTTCCTACCCTCTTCCTTTTCTTGCTTTTTTCCCACCTTGCTTCTCTCTTCCCTACCCTTTCTTGCTTTTCCCCTGCCATTCATTCCACCCCTCTCTTCTTCCCTTTTCTTTCTTTTTCCCACCTCTTTTTTCCCACCCTGCCTGCCATTCATTCACCCCTCTCTTCTTCTCTTCTTCCTAATCTTCCTTTTCTTTGCTTTTTTCCCACCTGCCTGCTTTTTCCATTCATTCATTCCCCTCTCTCTTCTTCCCTACCCTCTTCTTTTTCCCACCTTTTCATTGCTTTTCCCACCCTGCCTGCCATTCATTCACCCTTTTCTTGCTTTTCTCATCCTCTTCTTCTTTTCCTTTTCCCACCTGCCTGCTTCCCTCTTTTCTTCCCTACCCTTTTTCCCACCCCTTTCCTGCTCTTCTTCCTACCCTTTTCATCCCTGCCATTCACCTCTCTCTTCCTACCTCTTCCCGTTTCTTCTTTTCCCACCTGCCTGCTTTTTTTTCCCACCTGCCTGCCATTCATTCACCTCTCTCTCTTCCTTCCCTCTTCCTTTTCTTGCTTTTCCCCTCTCTCTTCTTCCCTACCCTTTCTTGCCATTCATTTCACCCTCTCTCTTCTTCTTCCCTTTCTTGCTTTCCCTGCCACCACTCTCTCTTCTTTTCTTGCCTTTTTTTTTCCCACCTGCCTGCCATTCATCCTCTCTCTTCTTCCCTACCCTCTTCCCTTTCTTGCTTTACCTATTTTCCTTTTCTTTTCTTGCTTTTTTCCCACCTGCCTGCCATTCATTCACCCTCTCTCTTCTTCCTACCCTTTCTTGCTTTTTCCCACCTGCCTGCCATTCATTCACTTGCTTTTTCCACCTGCCTCTCTTCTTCCTACCCTTTCTTGCTTTTTTCTCCCCACCTGCCTGCCATTCATTCACCCTCTCTCTTTTCTTCCCCACCTATTCCCTCTTCCTTCTTTTCTTCCTTTTTCCCACCTGCCAGCCATTCATTCACCTCTCTCTTCTTCTTCTTCCTTTTTCCCTGCCTGCCATTTGTTACCCTCTTCTTTTCTTTTCTTTGCCCTTTTTTTCCCCCACCTGCCTGCCATTCATTCACCCTCTCTCTTCTTCCTACCCTTTTCCCTTTCCTTTTCCCACCTTGCTTTTTTCTTCTTCCCACCCTGCCTGCTATCCTCCATTCATTCAATCTCTCTCTTCTTCCTTTTTCCCTTTTTCCCTGCCTGCTTTTCTATTTTTCTTTTCCTACCTGCCATTCATTCACCTTTTTCTTCCCACCCTCTTCCTGCTTTTTTTTTTCCCATTCATTCACCCTCTCTCTTCTTCCTACCATTCATTCACCTCTTTCCCCTTTCTTGCTTTTTTCCCACCTGCCTGCCATTCATTCACCTCTCTCTTCTTCCTACCCTCTTCCCTTTTCTTGCTTTTCCCACATGCCTGCCATTCATTCACCTCTCTCTTCTTCCTACCCCTTTTCCCTTTCTTTTCCCACCTGCCTTTTCTTGCCATTCATTCACCCTCTCTCTTCTTCCTACCCTCTTCCCTTTTTCTTCTTGCTTTTCTTCCCACCTGCCTGCCATTCATTCACCTTCTCCCTCTTCTTCCTACCCTTCATTCCTTTTCTTTTGCTTTTTCCCACCTGCCCACCTGCTACCATTCATTCACCCTCTCTTCTTCCTACCCTCTTCCTTTTCTTGCTTTTTTTCCCTGCCTGCCTTTCATTTCACCCTTTCTTCCCTGCCCTTTCCCGCCTGCACCTGCTTTCTTCCCCACCCTTTTCCCTTTCTTGCTTTTCCCACCTGCCTGCCATTCATATTCTTCCCTTTCTTATTTTTTCCACCAATCTCTCTTCTTCTTGCTTTCCCTTTCTGCCTGCCATTCATTCACCTCTCTTCTTTTCCTTTTTTCCCACCTACCCTCTTTGCCCTTTTTTTTTTTCACCCACCTGCCATTCATTCACCCTCTCTCTTCTTCCTACCCTCTTCCTTTTCTTGCTTTTTCCCACCTGCCTTTTTCCCTCTCTTCTTCCTACCCTTTTCCCTTTCTTGCTTTTTCCCACCTGCCATTCATTCATTCATTCACCCCTGCCATTCTTCTCTTCCCTACCCTTTTCTTGCTTTTTCCCACCTGCCTGCCCTTTTTCACCCTCTCTCTTCTTTGCTCCTTTTCTTGCCCCACCCCTGCCTGCCTGCCATTCATTCACCTCTCTCTTCTTCCCTACCCTCTTCCTTTCTTTTCCCACCTGCCTGCCATTCATCCTCCTCTCTTCCCTACCCTCTTCCTTTTTCTTGCACCTGCCTGCCATTCATTCACCCTCTCTCTCTTCTTCCTACCCTTTTCCCCTTTTCTTGCTTTTTTCCCACCTGCCATTCATTCACCCTCTCTCTTCTTCCCCTACCCTTTCCTTTCTCTTTGCTTTTCCCCCACCTGCCTGCCATTCATTCACCCTCTCTCTTCTTCCTCTTTTTCCTGCCTTTTCCTTTCTTCTTTTCCTTTTCCACCTTTTTCCCTGCCATTCATTTTCTTTTCCTCCTAATCTTCCTTTTCTTGCTTTTTTTCCCAATCTGCCTGCCATTCATTCACCCTCTCCTTCTTCCCTACCCTTTTTTCCCCTTCTTGCTTTTTTCCCACTTTTCCCACCTGCCATTCATTCATTCTCTTCCTTTTCTCTTCCTACCTTTTCCCCTCTTTTCTTGCTTTTTTTTCCCACCTGCCTGCTTCATTCATTTCCCTTTCACTTTTTCCCACCTCTCATCCTTTTTCCTACCCTCTTCCTTTTCTTGCTTTTGCCCACCTTTTTCACCCTCCTCTTCTTCCTGCCCTGCCATTCATTCACCCTCTCTCTTCTTCCTACCCTTTTTCCCACCTCCTTTTCCATTCACCCTCTTCTTCTTTGCTTTTTTCCCACATTGCTGCCGCTACCTGCCTGCATTCATTCCCCCCCTCTCTTCTTCTACCCTCTTCCTTTTCTTGCTTTCCACCTGCCTGCCATTCATTCACCCTCTCTTTTTCCTACCCTTTTCCTTTTCTTGCTTTTTTTCCCACTCTTCTTCCCCTCTTCCCTTTTCTTGCTTTTCCCCATTTCATTTCCTCTCTCTCTTCTTCCTACCTTTTCCCTTTCTTGCTTTTCCCCCTGCCTGCCATTCATTTTCACCTCTTTTTCCCCCCCACCTGCCTGCCATTCATTCACTTCTTCCCTACCCTCTTCCCCCTGCCTGCCACCCTCTTCTTCCTTTTTCCTTTTCTTTTCTTGCTTTTCCCTCTCTTGCCTGCCCACATGCCCCCTGCCATTCATTCACATTCATTCACCTCTCTCTTCTTCTTCCCTTTCTCCCTTTCTTGCTTTTTTTCCCACCTGCCTGCCATTCATTCACCCCTCTCTCTCTTCTTCCTACCTGCCACCCATTATTTCACCCTCTCTCTTCTTCCTACCCTTTTCCTTTTCTTGCTTTTCCCACCTGCCTGCCATTCATTCACACCCTCTCTTTCTTCCTACCTGCTTTCCCCTTCCTTTCCTGCTTTTTTTTTCCCACCTGCCTGCCATTCATTCACCCTCTTCTCTCTTTTTCCCCACCTTCCTACCCCTCTTCTTCCTTTTTTTTTTTTTGCCTGCCATTCATTCACCCTCTCTCTTCCTCCCATTTTCATCCCTCTCTCTTCGCCCTACCTCTTCCATTGCTTTTTCCCCTCTCTTCTTCCTACCATTCATTCACCTTTCTTCTTCCTTTTCTTGCTTTTCCCACCTGCCTGCCATTCATTCACCCTCTTCCCTTTTCCTTTTTGCTTTTCCCCACCTGCCTTTTCTTGCTTTCATTCACCTCTCTTCTTCCTACCATTTTCCCTCTTTTCTTGCTTTTTTTTTTTTTCCCACCTGCCTGCCATTCATTCACTCCTCTCTCTTCTTCCTACCCCTTTTCCCTTTCTTGCTTTTCCTCACCTGCCTGCCATTCATTCACCCTCTCTCTTCTTCTTTTCCCTGCCACCATACCCTTCCCTTCTTCCTTTTCTTGCTTTTCCCACCTGCCATTTTCATCTCTTTCTTCCTACCCTCTTTTTCTTGCTTTTTCCCACCTCCACCCTCTCTTCTTCTTCCTACCCTCCTCTTTCCCCACCTGCCTGCAATTTCACCCTTCTCTTCTTCCTTTTCTTTTTTCCCACCTGCCTGCCATTCATTCACCCTTCCTCTTCTTCCTACCCTCTTCTTCCCTTTCTTGCTTTTTCCCACCTGCCTGCCATTCATTCACCCCTCTCTTCTTCCTTTTCCCCACCCTTTTCCTTTTTCTTGCTTTTTTTTTCCCACCTGCCTGCCATTCATTCACCCTCTCTTCTTCTTCCCCCTACCCTCTTCCTTTTTTTTCTCCCACCCACCTGCCATTCATTCATTCTCTTCTCTCTCTTCTTTTCCTACCCCTTTCCTTTCTTGCTTTTTCCCACCTGCCTGCCATTCATTCACCCTCTCTTTCTTCCTTTTCCCTGCCTGCCATTCATTCCTCTTCTTCCTACCCTCTTCCTTTTCTTGCTTTTCCCATGCCTTTCTTGCTTTTTCCCACCCTGCCTGCCATATTCATTCCCCTCTCTCTTCTTCCTACCCTCTTCCTTTTCTTGCTTTTTCCCACCTGCCTGCCATTCATTCACCCCCTCCATCTCTTCTTCCTACCCTTTTCCCCTTTCTTGCTTTTCCCTGCCTGCCATTCATTCCTCTCTTTCTTCCTACCCTTTTCCCTTTTCTTGCTTTTTTCCCACCTGCCTGCCATTCATTCACCCCCTCTCTCTTCTTCCTACCTTCTTTCCTTTTCTTTTTCTTGCTTTTTCCCCTGCCTGCCATTCATTCACCTCTCTCTTCTTCCTACCCTCTTCCTTTTCTTGCTTTTTTCCCTTCTTCCCTACCTGCCTGCCATTCATTCACCCTTCTCTTCTTCCCACCCTTTTCCCTTTCTTGCTTTTTTTCCCACCACCCCTGCCATTCATCTGCCTTCCATTCATTCACCCTCTCTTCTTTCCCTACCCTCTTTCTTTTTCCCACCACCTGCTTTTTTCTCTTCCCACCTTTCTTGCCCCTGCCATTCATTCACTCTCTTTCCTCACAACTTATACTTTCTTTCTGTTTTATCCAACCTTACTTTCTCTTTCACTTTTTCTCTTAATCTTTTTCCTTTCCCCTCCTTCTCCTAAATAATTCCCTCCATAACAACTCTCATGTATTGCTCTTCCTACCCATTACTTCCTCCTATTACTAATTTATCTGAAAAGTAATGGAGACTGAAAGATTTTATTGTACCAATCTTTAGTTTTCTTTTTTCTTTAACCCTAAGCACAGATGATGAGACAAAAAACGCAACAACCTCAGCCACAAGGCAGACCTCCATGTGTCATTTACTCTTCTCTTCTTTAAATGTCTTCTTAATCTCTCTCTCTCTTTCTATTTTTAAAATACACATGTCTTTTATTTCTTCTTTTTCTCTTAAATCATGTCCTATCTTTTATCCTTATCACCACTCTCTCTCTCTCTCTCTCCCTCTTTCTATTATTTTTTACCACTTTTTTTTCATCTCCTCATCACAGCCTTTAAGCTTTTCATTCAACCACTAAATTCATAATCATACAAAAATAAACAGTCTTCTTTAACCTCGCTCTCCAATGGAATGGCCATGTTTTGCTATGTCTTGTAAGGCTTTGTTTCTCCACTGATCTCCTTGCGTTTCAAAATAGATTGATCGTGTGCCAACTAAGTGGATATTTCGTACAACATATCCGTCGGCCAGGAAAACTGGTTTTCTGACACACTTAGAGAGCGTAAATGCAAATCAAAGCTACAAACTAATTAAGAAAGCAAACGGTAGACGTACATAGTTGTACATGGGTCTTCTCATATCTTATTTTGGAGAGAATCATGTGGAACTATTATAATAATCACATTTGCATTTTATGAATGCTGCTCAAAAATTATGGAAATCAATGAGCGATGCTCATCCTTTACAAGTCCTGAGAGCCACTATAGATAGAGGATCACAGAGTAAGAGACATAGATTATGCAGATAGGTCAGGAAAATAACATTTAACCCTAGACATGAACAGATTAAGATTGTAGTGATGTGGGAAAGCATCCTCTTGGAAGTCAGTTCCACAGAGCAGTGGTTCATGTGAAGACACTACTTGAGTGGAATTTGCATCTCACCAATGAAAAGAATGAGAGTGGTTCACTACAATGTGCCTGGCATGGTGGGTCTTAGCCCTAAAGGTTAGGACTGGTTGAACTCACGAGTGTAGGTCATCTGAACACTCCCCATGGAAATAGCAAGAGGCTCTGATGTTTCATCTGTGGGAAAGAGATTGTAGGATGGAAAATAATTCATCACCCACAAGGACAAGGAGATCCTTTTGGACACTAACGAGACTGAAAAGTGAAAACTGGGCAGTTTTTTGCCCATATATATAGTGGCAGTACTCCATGTTCCGTAGAGGGAACTAACCCTTTCTCCAGCATTTTTAGTAATGGATCATATGTACAAGATCCCCTTGAGGTCTGACTTGAGTTTAAATCCCCTTTATGCAACACCTTGTCATGATTAACCAATGAAAATCAAACAACACAAAAGTAAAAATACCAGAATTTCTTTCATCGTTTTCTCCATATCTCATTTTCTGATGAAGCTATTTAAGAAGAGTGGCCTTTGCTAAGACCCATGGCCTTCATTCACTCAAAGCCATTTTAACCATTGATCTTAGAAAACGATTGTATTCAGTGAATAGTTTAGATATTTTTCAATAGGTTTGATATCTTGGATGTCATCCATATGAAAGTCTCGATCTAATAAGGCTATTTAAGAATGTGACTCAAGTTTTCAGGTTAATGTTTGGGTTTTGTAGCAACTTACAGTGTTAGAGGAAAATACTTCTGGTACAGTCTATTCACTGTTCAATTTCCTTATCTCCTATACTAAATTTGTTATAACTGATCCATGATTAGTATGAAAATGTACTTTTCAGCTTTTGAAATTAAAACCTTTTTATCACTACTATTTAATATTGTATTTAAAAAAAATTTTTTCTGTCACTTTCAATGAGTAATATATTTGCATAAATAAATATATATAATGAGGAACAAATAAGAAACATTTATCAATCTAACATTTCACTTTTATTAAAGATTAATCAGAGAATGAGATATGGAGAAAAAGAAGCAAGAAATCCTGGTATTTTTAATTTTGTGTTTGATTTTCATTGGTTAATCATGTTTCACATGCATTCAACTTGTTAAACAAATGTTAGTATAAGTTGTGTTTCAAATTCAAGGAGAGACAACATGTCCTTTCAAAGTTCCAAGAAATTTAAGGATTCCAAGCCTGACTAAAAACTGTAAATAATGCTTTATGTATGTAAGTGTATAATAATTCAAGTTTGTCTATATGAGATTCAGATAATAACCTATATTCATAAGTGTGTGTACGTCTAGTAGGCATTGTTTGGTGGTTTTTCACATGGTGATCTGGAACGTTTTTACATACATAACATTTGTTTTAGATAAGCATACATTAGATTCTTTAAGAATGGATTCAATAAAGGTTGATGATGTAATGTTTTTAACATGTGTTTATAGTTAGTGATATTGTTATTAGTAGTCCTTCAAAGTACTTTCAACAGAAAGAATTATGTTACATTCTATCAGATTCCAATCTATATTTGATCCCACTTTTTATATATATATATATATATAGAGAGAGAGAGAAAAAAATATACATAATACTCTACGTGCAATCAATGTAGGGTATTATGTATATTTTTAATATATTAAATATCTCTGTTATTTCATATTGAGCACTGTTTTTTCTTACACTATAGGGTATATATATATGTATTTGTATATGAATACTTGCTTGTACATTTTCCTATATTTATCCATTTGAATATATATATATATATATATATATATATATATATATCGAGAGAGAGAGAGAGACACACACACAGGGTGTATCAAAAATAATTTTACAAACTTCAAGGGTTGGTTCCTCAGACTAAAACAAGGACAAAAGTCCATATAAACACATGTTTGCAAATCCTTCCTTTTTGAGTTATTAAGTTTAAAGTAAGTTTATAGTAGATCGCACTGTGTTGCCATCTAGACTAGGTTACATTTGTCATTCATGTACATTTGTGGATAGTTTGTCTTCAACATTTAACATGTGTTGTAGTGAGTTAATTGAGAAGTTTTCTGTTTAACTATTTTGATTTTTTTGCATATGTCCATGTGAATAGTAATGGATGAAGAATACATTCTACAGGCTGCCCGAGATGACCCAGATATCAGCACATCAAGTGCCCCTAGCATGTCATACATCTCCTATTACTGTATGGAGGGTACTTCAAGAACAGCTTCTGTGTTCATATCATTTCTAATATGAGCAGGGCCTTTCAACTTCTGATCACTCACCATGGGAGAATTTTTGCCGATGGCTTATTGCACAAACTGTCAATCTATTGTTTGCCTCTTCATTCTTGTTTACAGAAGAGGCAACATTTGGAATAGAGATGGAATAACAAATTTACACAACCAACATTTGTGAGTGGATCAAAATACCCATGGTACAATACAGGCTAGAGACACCAGTATTAGTTTATGAATAACGTGTGGGTTGGAATTGTAAGTGACTGTCTGGTAGGTCCATATGTTCTCCCAGCATGTCTTACAGGAGCTGTCTACAGAGACTTTTTTGAACATACTTCCAAACCTTTTAGAGGATACACGCCTGCTAATACGAAAATGCATGTGGTTCATGAACAATGGGGCTCCAGTACATTTTAGTCACATTGTGATGTACTTGCTGACATCTATCATTAAAAATGGATAGGTAAGAGAAGATTGGTTCCATAACCTGCATGTTTCCCAATCTCAATGATTTGGATTTTTCTCTGTGGGGCCACCTAAAGCAATTAGATTATGCAGCAGACATTAATAATGCAGAGACGCTTCATCAACATGTCATGGGGGGGGGAGCTGTGAAACTATTCAACATTGTGTAGGAGTATTTGAAAGTGTCTGCCAGTCAATGATCTGACAGGTGCATGTGCATGTAGAAGCAAGTGGAGGACATTTTGAACATTTGTTACGAGTTGCTGTGTTGAAGTACAATGATGGCCTTTTGGACATGTGTTTATATGGGCATTTTACCTTGTTTTAGTGTTGGGAAGCTGCCTCCAAAGGTTGTAAAAGTATTTTTGATACGTGTGTGTGTTTGTGTGTGTGTGTGTGTATATAAATATAAACATAAATATATATATTATTATTTATATATTATATGCGCGGTACTTATTAGAAAGTGCTCAATATCAGAGATAGGGCTAATATATTTGGTTGGATTTATGTGAGTTCGTGACCCTAGGTTTCACGCTTTTGTGATTGTCAGACAAGCCCTGACGATCGCAAATGCATGAAACCCAGGGTCACAAACTCGCATCAATCCAAGCATATATAATTATTTTTTATAAAAAAAAATTTATAACATAAATATGTTATAAAATCACTACAAAAATAGCCATTTTGTTTCAACACCCTCGGTGTCTTATCAAGTGATGATGTTTTTAGGAACGAACTCACTACTCAGTCGCAATTGATCTAGTGAGCCAAGCTTGCCAACCATTACATCGCCTTGAAGTGTTCATATATATATATATATATATATATATATATATATATATACACATACATACATATAAACACACACATACACATATACATCAACATTTTTTAACCTCTTCTCTTCTTCTCCTCCTCTTCACCTTCTTACTTTATATATACATATACACACATATATATATACACATATACACACATATATATATATAAAAAAAAACACCAACATATAAATATACTTATATACAAACTACACATTCCGCAGTACAAACACACACACCTACACACAAATAAATATATACACATATACACCAACATGAATAACACTATGTAGGTAAACAATACACATTCATATCGTCAGGATGACCATCAGGCAATAAAAGTACTAATCTATTAATATTAGAGCGACATATTATCATTTAAAGTATATGACCCCTACACTAAGTTAAATTTATAATGGTATTTACAATTAACTGTTAGTTCATATCTTTGATTTAAGAGATTAGCCTCGTTTTTAAATCTAATAATTTCAAATTTTTCATTAAGGCATAGGTAACATGGGGCATATAGGGGGTTACATGTCTGGGCTTTCTTAATCAAACTCCATTTAACCGTAGGTGTTTTGTTCTTTTCTTTTAGATTTTAAAAATACTTGGATAATGAAGTCATATACCGATAGTCACTGTGATTAAAAGATTGTATATGCCCCCGCCAGTGTTCCTTGAATGTTTTCATGGTGCTACCAATGTAAAAAAATTTTTATATTTGGATTTTCAATTGTTGAAATAGTACTAAGATAGACTACAGAACTAATCCTACAGTTATTTTGTAGTGGACAATTATTAGGGTTCCTACAATTACATAAGTTGTTATTTGTGTTATTATATTTAGTATTGCAGTTAGTAACCTGTTGAGTAGTCAAGCCTTTTGAATCCCTATACTTGTTAAAGACTATGTTGTTATGTTTTTTAATTATTTTCTCCAGGTTATCAGCACAACTATAGCTTAATTTAAGGGTATTAGGATTAAATATTTTACTAAGTGGGTTAGTTTCAGGGTTGGGGAAATGTTTCTTGATGAGGTTTAGAAATATACGTCCTAATTTAGTTTTAACCATTATATTGAAAGGGGGAGTGAACCAGATGATCTTTCTAGACCTCCTTTTCTTATTATGGTTGCAATTAACAGGGTTTTTATATTGAATAGTGGTATCTTTGTATCCACTATTTTTGAGTGCAGAATTGTAAAAATCATGATGTTTATTAAAAACATCTTTGTTAGAAGAGTTAGTGCTAATCCTAAATCCAATGGAAGAGGGTATGTGTTTGATAACTGAAGGAGGAGGATTGGAATATGGATGCACGTATATTGGGTTGGAATTAACCTTCAAATATGGGTGGAAAGTGTTGTTAGCAAGGTCTAGGGTGACGTCTAGAAAATCCACTTGTTTAACATTAGTTGTAACTATTGTCCTAAGACCTAAATCCTTAAATACCCTATGGATCATTTTCCTAATACAGTCAACCTTAATTTTAGTGGAGTTTTTAACTAATAAGCCATCATCTCTATACAATCCTATATATATATATATATATATTGCAGTTATCAGAGAAGTATTGAGGTTGGAGGAATATGCAGGCCACGGAACCAGTCCTCTCTATATTATAGATCCTACTTTGAATTTGAGATATATATATATATATATATATATATATATATATATATATATATATATATATATGTGAATAAAAAGAAGACATTTGGAAACTATATTTTTTAGCCATTGCTGACATGATTTCATATATAGACCATGAAAATGACTGACATAGCTCGGTGTTGACAACTTTTATATATACATATGGTCTATCTCAGATATTGAGCACTTTTACCCATAAATATTTTCTTTATTCTATGTGCCTTTCAAAACGCTGGTGATCATGGCTCTCCACCATTTCCTGTCCCTTGTAGCTCTTAATAAATTCGATCATTTTGTTATCTCTCCTGAACTCTGTTCTGCCATCCAGTTGCACATGTTCACCAGGTGGGTTATACATTGTTTTTCTTTGTCCCATTTGCCTTCAATCTCTCTTGTAAATATCAAATTTTCCAAGCCCTCATAATGTGCCCTAGAAACTTCAACTGTCTCTTCCTGATGTTAAGTATGCATCCATGGTATTCTCATCCACCTTCTGTAGAACAACATTTCTTTTGCTTCAAGTTTCTTCAGCTGTGAGCATTCACTGCGATATAGGAGGAGTTTAGTACCCTTTTTCTCTGTTTCTAACAATATTTTCTTGTTTCTTAATATTTTTCTTAGCTTTTGAAGACACTTAAAACTATATTTTTATCATATATACAGTGGGGGGAAACAAATATTTGTACACATACAAATTTTTGATTTATTATATTTACAACTAATGAATAAACATACTTTTCATATAATTAACTGTACACAGATGCATAATAACATAGAAAACAGAAAAAAATTGTTTTAATAGAAATGAATTCCATTTATCTGTTTTAATGGGTGAAAAAGTATTTGTACAATACATGAAGAATACATAATCTTCATTTAATACTTTGTAGAATAGCTACTATTCACTTCTACAGCAACCAATCTCTTCTTGGAGTTCTCAATTAATGATTTCCAAATTTTAGTTGGTATTTTGTTCCATTCTTCTTCATATATGGTCTTCAGATCCAGGATGTTTGTTGGAGTTCACAATTGGATTCAAATTTTCAAATAACACCACAGATTCTTGATTTGGTTTAAATCTGGGAACTGACTTGACCATTTCAGGATATTTACATTATTTTTAGCAAGCCATTCCTTCATAGATTTTGCAGTGTGCTTAGGATCTTTATCCTTGTTGGAAGATCCAATCAGAAAGAAGTTCAAGATATTCAACCAGATTCATTAAATTTGCTTCCAAAATATTTTGATATGCTGTGGCATTCATTCTACCATCTATTACTAATATGTTGCCAGTACCTTTTGCAGAAAAACATCCCCAAACCCTGATGCTGCCACCACCGAATTTCACTGTTGGAATTGTGTTCTTTTGTTTGAAAGCATTACCATCTTTCCTCAATACATGATTTCTAGAATTACATCCAAACTCAATTTTGGTTTTGCCTGTCCATAATACTCTTTCCCAATAAAATTTTTCCTTATCCATATATTCACAAATGAATTTCAGCCTGGTATCTATGGGGTTTTCCAAGGGGAGCATGTCTTTAGCTTGTTCATATGAATTTCACTGTTTATTGTCCCTTTAATGACAAATTCCTGATGAAAGAAATCATCCTACAACTCTTGACTCATAACCATTGGATTTTGTTTAATTTCACACATGAATTTCCTCAAAGATATTGATGAAATCTTCCATGGAGCACCTGTTCTTCTTTGGTTTTCAACAGTTTTGAGTTTTTATACCTTGCAATTAATGATCTAATGGTAGTAAATGGAATATTCAGGTTGTACAAGATTTTTCTGTAACTTTTAACTTCTATCCAAAGCTTAACAATCAGTTATTTTTGCAAATTTGTCAATTCTTTAT
>CAHIKZ030004626.1:1227500-1260000 GCA_903632075.3 Acanthosepion pharaonis | reverse complement strand
ATTGACATTTCTAGGGTACATAATGAGGAAAGTAGGCTTGGAAATTTTAATACTCACAGGACAGATTGAAGGCAAAAAAAGAGTAAAATTATGCATAACCTACCTAACAAGCTTGAGTAAATGGATGGTAGGACAAGTTTAGGAGAGATAACAAAAAGAGAAAGTTTATTAAGAGCTACAAAGGAGAGGAAATTGTGGAGAGCCATGATTGGCATTGTTCTGAAGGGACATGGCACATAGAAGAAAAAGAAAGGCCTGGTAGTGCAGACTCACTGCCAGGCCATTTTTCTTCTTCTATGTTCTATGTCCCTTCAGAAAATGAGGAGAGCATTAACTGAACGGTACTAAATAAGAACAATGCGAGGTATCCCAAGACATGGAAAGTGGAACAAACAATAGCAATCTATCCCCATAGATTAAATAAAGAGTTCAGTTCAATATTATCTGAAAGTTACCCAGATCAGCAAACACCTGAAGAATTTTGGAGGGCACATAGAGCAAAATATAATAATAACAAGGATAAGGATAATAGTCCTAATGTAAATAACGATAAACAATTTGGAAAAAAGTTTTACTGCAACAGTGTCATTAAAAGAATAATTTTATTTCAAAAGAACAAAATCTACAGAAGCAAGACAAAATTCATATTAACTATATTCTTATATCGATCTAGAATTTGGTTTTGTGAATTAAAATTATTTTTCCTTACTGTGCAAATCATCGATAAAACATGAAAAGACCCCAAATTTTCAAAACATTCATATATATTTCCCCATATATAAATTAATGTAAACATAACCTTATCATCTAGTGTTCCAGACATTGTTGTTTTTAGATATTCTTCTTCTTGACCCCTCAAGTCATATGCAATCATGGCTCTCCACAACTTCCTATTCCATGTGGTTTTTGCAGTTTTTATCCTTTTACTAAGGCTCCTACACCCAGTTCTGTCATCCATTTACACAAGCTCATCAGGTGATATCATAAGTGACTGGCTGCCTTCCCTTATCTCCCTTGCCCTCAATATGCCATGTGATGTTTAAGTTTTCCAAGCCTTCTTTCCTCAATATGTATCCAATGGATTTCAGTGATCTGTTATTGATTCTGAGTAGAAGTGTTCTTTCTGTTGCCATTTTCTTTAAGACTTGCTTGTTGCATACTCATTCCGTCCATGGAATTCTCAGTATCCTTCTGTAGAACCACATTTCTTCTTGCCTCTTGTATTAAAGTTGTCCTTTCCTGATTTTGAGTATGTGTTCTTTCTGTTGCCATTTTCTTTAAGATTTCTTTGTTGCTTACTCATTCCGTCCATGGAATTCTCAGTATCCTTCTGTAGAACCACATGTTTGCTGCCTCATCCAACATTCACTGTTATATGTATTTTTTATTGATTCATTTTCTATGGCTTATCAATCTTCTTCAAGTAATTTAAAGACAGAAAATACCTTTAGATTGTAAGAATTTCTTTTTTTATTTTAGATAATAATGGTTGAGTGATACAATTCTTACAAATTGGAATTTGGCTCTCGAATAAACAATTCTAAGTCATTATCCATTACACCACTCACATACCCAAATTTACAGCACCTGGTATTCCCAAGCGGTCACCCATTTGGGCACTAACCGGGCTTGACATTACTTAACTTTAGTGATCGCAGGAATATTTAAGGATTAAGAAACTTATGTAAGGGAATGGAAGAATGGGGGGGGATGAGGGATAGTAACAATGCTAAGAGCTACAAGGGATGCGAAGGGCCATAATTGACAAGGTTTGATGTTGCTTAACTTTGGCAATCATACAGGTACCAGTGTTTGAACATGACATGGCCGTAAACCCATTATTTTTTATATTTGTACATGCTTGGAGGTTGATACAAGAATGCCATGAAAGAATTGATGGTATAAAAAGGTTCGGTGACCATGAGCTTAAAAGAATTGATGATCATATCAGTATATCATGTGCTAAAAATGTTAATTTCTTCTTTTCTTTTTTTTTTTTTTTTTTGTCAGTTTGAAGGCTGCAACAAAGCATTCTCTCGACTAGAAAATCTTAAAATTCATCTTCGTTCACACACTGGAGAGAAGCCATATTTGTGTCAGTTTTCAGAATGTAGAAAAGCTTTCAGCAACTCATCTGATCGTGCCAAGCACCAGCGAACTCACATGGATACGGTCAGTAGACAGCATTCTTAGTCTTTTTTAATATTTTATTTTCTTTTGTTTTGCTTGATAAGTTTACAATGAAAAAAAAAAAACAACAGTTCAGAGTATCAATAATACATAAATATTACATTAAAAATATATCAAGTTTACCAAACTTTATAAGAAAATATATATATATATTCTTTTTTTTTTTCTTATTTCTATTGATTTATTTATTTATTTTACTTTGCTTTCATTTTTTATCTCTTAAATTGTGTGAAGGAAAAAGCGTTACATTAAGAAAACTTCCTGCATATGGACAGAAAATGAATTCAGTAAATAAACAAAAATAGAAAGGGTCATGAGACAAGGATGTGTCTTCTCACCAGACTTATTCAACCTTTACAGTGAGGTGGTCCTAAAAGATCTAGAAGTACTACCAGTATTTATTATTGGTAAACACAATCTTAACAACATAGGATATGCAGATGACACAGTGTTGATAGCTGACATAGAAAGGAAATGACAGAAAATCCTACAGAAGGTAGTAAAGATTTGGTCTGGTTTGTTTTACGGCATATCAACACCTCAATGGGTTATTTAATGCCAACAAAATTTTTATTGCTGGTAACATTTTTCTTCAAAAATCTATTTTTGGGAATATTTTTCCTTGAAGAAATCTATCTGTGGTAATATTTATTTCAAAAAATTTATAGCTATTTGTATTTCTGGTATTTTTTTTTTTTAAAGTATTGCTGGTAATAATTTTTATTATTATAAAGTATTTCTGGTATTTAAACCTATTTTTCCACAAGTTTGGGTGTTAACTATTTGCCCATCTTAACAGGTGCTACCACCCCAGGTCAGGGTGAACCTGAGAACACCAGCAATTAAGAGGCGGTTTCACACTCTTCAAGACCTCCTGATCAGAGGCCTTGCTGTTGGATGTAGTTTATCGTCTTACCCAAGATGCAGATGTAGTTTATCGTCATACCCAGGATGAGGTAGTAAAGGAAAGTGAAAAGAAAAGACTAAACATCAATTGTAAAAAGATAGAATGTAGTTGTCAGCAAAAAGAACATGACATGAGCTGTGATTTAAAGATGTCAAAATAAAACACGTACAAAAATTTTAATATCTTGGAAGTGCTTTAACGAAGGACAAAAAGTATGACCCCAAAATCTAAAGGCACATTGGAATGGCGAAAATGCCTTTCAAAAAGCTTAGCAAAGTATTAAGAAATGGGAAAAGTCTGTTGTAAACAAAAACGAGTGATGAAATATCACTTCTTTTTTATGATAGTGAATGCTGGATAATCTCCTCAAAGATGAAAAGGAGACTTGAGGTAACAGAGATCTGGTTCTACAGAAGACTTAAGAATACCATGAATAGATCATGTAGGCAACAAGGAAGTTTTTAGAAAATGAAAACAAAAAGGACACAGACATAGAATCAGAAGGAGAATGTTAAATGACACATACTGAGGAAAGAGAGCTTGGAAAATTTGACACTCACAGGACCTACTGATAGCAAGTGGAACACAACAAGTAACCTACCTAAAGAGCTTATGCAAATGGACAGCAGAACAGGGAGTGGGAGGGATAGTGAAAAAACTAGCCTTATTAAGAGCAAAGGATAGGAAGTTGTGGAGAGCCATGATCGCCCATATCCTGAAGAGACATGGTACATAAAAGAAGACTTTGAAATTAGGGATGTTAAATTTTTGTAAGGACAAATAAAAATGACCTCATTTTTTTTATCTATGTTGAGCAAAGAATCCACACTGACTAAACTTATTTACATGAAATACATCATTTGGACTTGTCTTCATTTTTATTGCCATATTCACAACATTTCAGCTGTTATATACTCCAGCTTTCCTCAGGTGAATTTCAAACCGAACACTTTATTGAGTCCACAGGGCATTGATTGAAGTAATCCAAAAAGTGACTTGACACAGTTATGAGTTTAATACCTGGCCACAGCAGAGGGAACAAAAACTTGGAAAGTTGAGTTACTAAAGGGGAATAACTGAAACTGAGATATCCAGAAAAGGCATGGCATGTGGAATTAGAATAATCAACCCCTGTGGACTAAATAAAGGGTTCAGTTTGAAATTTCAGCGTATATCAGCTGAAGAAGGTAGGAGCATAGAACAGCTGAAATGTTGTGAATAGGGCAATAAAGATGAGGACAAACAGTGTAAATACTTACAATACCTCATCTCTGAAATTACTAGACAAAAATTATCAATTTATAAGCAAGTTTTTTTTTTTATTGTCCTCACTACAGATGAAACTTTGGCCACATTGCAGTCATTTTCACATCTAATTATCATATATTTTTGCAAGGGGTTAGAAGGAGCATTAAAGATGTTAGATAAACCCCCCACCACCACCACCACCAAAAAAATGATCATGCAAAATTTTTGGGCTATTTTTATTGTTTTCTCTGTTCCACTACTAAAAGTCAACTATTTTTTTGGAACAGGTCAAAATTTTTTCATAGATTTTAGGTAAATTCCTGTATTCTTTCACTACTTGAAATCAGTGTGAAAACCAGGATCAAAATAGTGAAAACAACCAAGAATATGAACCAGTAAGCAGTTATTAGAAGCTTACAATAGTTTAAAATGACAGAAGACTTTTGCCCTGTACTGTACCTGTCCGTCAGGTTAATGTAAACTGCTTTCTTAAATTTGGCCACCAATTTCAAGAAAAAGAAAATATTTCTTTATGGATTGTGCACCAGAAGAAACTTGTTGAATGGACCATTGGAATAAAGAGTTGACTAATCTGAATGACTCTTGGAATGATAATGAATTTTTCTCAAGATTATTGAAGATATAAATTAGGTATGATTTTTGTCGAAATTCCTAGGATGATGAATTATCATTATTTACATTATTTACTGTTATTGTCCTCATCTTTGTTGTTATTATCATGTTTCCACCATTTTGCCCTCCGACCTTCCTCAGGTGCATGTCAATCTGAGTAAACTTCAGGGAATACATGATGAAGGCCAAAATATTGTGGTAAAAACAACAAAGATGAGGATAATATTCTGCATGTAATTAATGTAAATAGGCATGATTTGTCAAACAATATTCATTTTATCAACTGTTATTTACCCAATTTCATATCTGGAATAAGTGACAGAAAAATATCAAGAAATACATTTAGAAGATAGATAACTTTTAGATTATTAAAAAAAAAATTGTTATATAGGAATAAAGTGTCACTGCCGACACTTGAGTTTGAACATAGATCACCAGTGAACAAACACAGGTGATACCATTATTGAATCAAGTGAATCACAGGACCATGGAAGAAACACATAAGTAGGTATGACATCTAAATGATCACCATTTCTAGTCTATCCTCTATTACTATACAGACCACTATTCTCTACTCTATTCACTGTACTATTTCTCTATTCAAATCACTGTATGGTGGTTACTTGTTGAGCAAATATTATTGAGCAAGAAATATTAGTGCAAATCCTATTCAAAGGCATTTGACACCAGCATTGTTCAATGGCATTACTATAGTTGTATCTGTGATTACAAAGTCTCTACTACAACAAGCATTACAAAATGTCAACAAGTATTCATTGACATTACAAAAAAAATAAATACACAAGATATTACCAAAATCTACTCATAAACTGACAATTATTAGAAATTGTAGGTAATATACTGACTGGTTCAGCTCATTCCCAGCAATATGAACTGCACTATTTCTCAGTAACTTCTATAGCACAAGTGATTCTATATCTGTTGTACATAAAGATATCCTTCAATTTTTTCCTGCTCAAGAATGACGGCACTGACCAGAATTATGCAGATTGTTTGCTTCAATGGATTGTTTAAACAGCTGGACCTGAATATTATATTTGTCACCATTTATTTTCAGTTTTCTATCAGTTTCTAAAGAATGATGGCTGTAGAATGTACCAACCAAAATGCTGTGTTAACAAAAGCAAAATGAGTTCAGTAGTCCATAGAACACATAGCTTAGCTGGTTTTCAAAGTGTTCCTATCATAATTATTATAAATATTGATAAAGAAAGAAGAGCAATAGCAGAGTGAGCCAAGTTTGACAGAAAGGCAGAGAACATTGGTTTTAAGGCTCTAAGTTCTAACTTTATGGCTTCCTTAGATGATAATAGCCTAGGGGATCAAAGTTTTGATCCATGAATTTGGTGACATACTAATTATGAGTCCAATCCCTGGGCTGGGTAGAACAGAATTAGACTCTCATTGATGAAAAGAGAACTGACAATAAAAACAAGATATTCCTAGACTTTTGACAGCAGAACAAGAACAATCTGTCTCTATAAATTAAATAAAGTGTTAATTTTAAAATGTCCTGAAGTTTTGACCTTAAGAAGGCTAGATGACACAGAGGCTGAAAAATTGTAATAATAACAACAAAGATGAGGATTTTAATTCAACTGTGTTATATAGGAATAAAGTGTCACTGCCAACACTTGGTTTTAAAAATAGCTCACCAGTGAGCAAACACAAGCAATCCCATTATTGAATTAAGTAGACCACATGACCATAGAGAAAACACATATACGGAAGGTAGCATGACGTCTAATTGATCTGCAATTCTAGCCTATCCTCTATTACTATATGGGCTGCTATTCTCTACTCTATTCACTATAATATTTCTTTTTTCAGATCACTATATGGATTACTATTCGAGCAAGTACTATTAGTGTGAGTGATATTTGAAGGCATCTGGCACCAGCATTGTTCAACGACATACTATAAGTTGTATCTGCAATTACAAAGTCTCTACTATAACAAGCATTACAAAAGTGACAATGAGTATTTGTTGGCATCACAAAAGTGGCAATGAGCACTCGTTGACATCACAAAAGACTGCAAATAATGATAATTTCACAGAAATTACTTCTATGATGTTTATGTAATGAAATGGATGTGTTGTCAAAATGATAACACATGCAGACCAAATGACTTCAATCTTTGATATATAACATCACCATTTATTCAATTCCTGACTTTGTCAGTTACTCTCAGCCAGTCTGTAGTGTGGCTCTACAGAGCCATTGTCCAGATCTTGTATTCTCCGCCTGTGATGTATAAAAGGCTGATTAAATATTCTGTGGTAGTTATTTATATCACTGTGTGTATTAAATATTTCCTATGCTTGCAAAACTAGATGTGGGTGTGAGGTCACATGTTTCTCCATTTGGCAGCTGGGAGTAACCCTAAATTAGTGCCGGGTATGACGATAAACTACATCTGGCAGTAAGGCCTCTGATTAGGCGAATGAAGGTATTGAGAAGCATGGAACTATTTCTTAATTTCTGTTGTTCCCAGGTCCATCCTGACCCCAGGTGTTAGCACCTTGTTGTATCCTTAAAGAGGTTACAAACAGACAAAGGTGGTACTCGAGTGAAAGGAACAGCAACACAGGCATAGATGAAAGAAAGAGAGGTTTATTGTAAAAGAGAATACACTACTGAAAAACAGGGAATTGGTTAGCAGGCTAACAATTCCTGAAACTGGTCTCATGTATGTCGTGTGTACACTATACATAGTCAGTCCACAATAGGCAATAAGGAGAGTGGGACATTCCATTACAACACACCTGTTGGGGCCCCAGTTTTAGGAAAATACTATGAAAGTATAAAAATATTTTTATAGTAAAAATATCAGCAATACATTTTTATATTAAAAAAATTGCTAATACATATTTATAGTATGATTACTAACAAAATGATCATCAATACATTTTATAGTAAAATGACCAACAATACATTTTTATAGTAAAATGACCAACAATACATTTTTATAGTAAAATGACCAACAATACATTTTTATAGTAAAATGACCAATAATACATTTTTATAGCAAAATGACCAACAATACATTTTTATAGTAAAATGACCAACAATACATTTTTATAGTAAAATGAATAACAATACATTTTATAGTAAAATGACCATCAATACATTTTTATAGTAAAATGACCAACAATACATTTTATAGCAAAATGACCAACAATACATTTTATCTGCAGTTAAAGGCATACTATTGCATTTAAAATATATTTAGTTGAAGCCATAAAATTTTCTTCAAGGTATTTAGATTTCAACATTAAATAGTCCATTGAGGTCGATATGCTTCTAAAAATCCACTAACCAACCAAGTAACCTTAAATAAACCCTCTGATGCACCTAACTTCTTTGATGGTCTGGTGTGACATTGCATGCAATGTCATTTCTGGTATTATACTATTTTAGTTTTTAAACCCCAACATTCTCTTATTCAACAATCAGTAACAAGACACATTTCCACATTTTGTCAGCTTCTGTGTCAAGGTATTCATCACCTGGGCTTTGTCTATATTTTTGTCCCAAAATAGCACCATATTCTTTCTTATTGAGTTCCAGCCCCCATACAAACTTTGTTATTGCTTAATCAGCAGCAGTTCAGATCTGTCTGTCAGGATCCGAATCCATCATTGATTTTCAATATTCTCATCACCTGAACCTGTCCACTAATTGTCAGCTCAGAAAACCAATTGGCTTTTTTTTTTTGTCTTACATCATTAATTACAGTCACCAAAAAAGCCTTCACCTTTCTCAACAGTAGATTGCCAATCTGAAATACAGATTGTCTTCAGAAGTGGAAATACTACCATGACACACAAAGGATAGGATTTGGGCAATCGTAGCTCTCTACAACTTCCTCTATTTTGTTCCTCTAAGTGCCTCTTGCTTTTTTACTATCCCTCTTTGTTTACTAGTCGCAAAAAATGAGGGGTAAGGAAATGCCTAATTCATCAGCCATATTCTCTCATTAATACACCAATCTCCAGCATCAAACACTGTCTTCCTAAAGTGGAGCTAAGCTATAATTATTAATTAATTAATATGTAATTAATATTAATTAATATGTAACTGTGAATGATTTTTTTTACTTCTTTCTCCTTTTTTTTTTGTTTCATTATGTGCATGTTTTTCTTTTTGTTTGTTTTTTCCACCAAGAACTATTACTTTGTGAAACAAACTTTCAAATGGATGCTTCCCTAATACTGAAATCTTTACTACTTCAAGTCCCAGGTCAATCAGTATCTATCTGCCCTATCCTCATAATCTTCATATATCTCTTACATTAATATTCATATCACACACTTGGATTACCGTGAGTGTCTGAGTTAGGCATCAGGAAGGGCATCTGTCCTTGTAAAACCTTGCTTCAAATTATTGACAAGAGATCCTCTATCAAGAAGGACCCACCTTGCTTTGTGCAAGATTAATCCTGGTCCATCTTCAACAAAAAAAACATGGCTAAAATGATGATGATACTTCATTCAGTAAACCTCTACATTGAGTGGCTCTTGAGCGATATATTGGGTAAACTGTTTTAAAAGAAAGTGCTTGATTTGCTTTCTTTTTACTCAAACCCATCAATTAAGTTTCTCACTGTTTCTCTCTCTTGCCTTCAAGTATACTGGGGAGTATATATTTATCTGCATTCTCACTTTAGTGCCATGTAACACAAGGTCAAGTTTAAAATGGGAGTCTTTTCTAAGATCAATGGTTAAATAAGGCTTTGAGCATGTAAAGCCTGAGGATCTTGGCAAAGGTCATCCTTCTTTGAAAATAAATATAGAATCATAAACAATGAACTGTACCAAATAACAGAAACCACATCACCTGCAGACTACCAACAACAGCAGTAAAAATGGATATCACATGTAACTCAAAAAGAAAATAATGACATAATCAAAATGTTTACATTGCACACTATTTTAAATAAAAGATTAAGAAGGAAAGCCTCCATCAATAATGGAGAGAGCAATAACAGCTAGTGGACTTGAAAAACCTATTTTTCTGAGAAATTGTTTTAAGAGAAAGATTTTATAAATTTTAAAATGAAAACAATACTGATTGGTCAATGAATGCCAAACATTTCCTTGTAGAGAAACAGCTAATATTACCATACATACATGGACTAAGGACAAAAACTGTTCAAACCCCTTTGGTACTTCCTCTTTTGGGAATTCCTTAGGTATCAGGCAATGATCCTGACACCCTCCCACTAAAAAGGTATTACCTGGTAGGACAGTTTCTGGATCTTGAGCATATGACATTAAATTTTAACCACTAGGACTATCTGGGCCAGATGAGTATTAAATTCTCCAAGCCTTCTTTCTTCTCTATTTTGTCAGCTTTGTTTCTTTGTAGTTCCAATTCCCCTTAAAACTTTCTCATTTTTCACATGATCTCTCTATAGTATTCTTAGCATTTGCCAGTAGAATCACATCTCTGTTACTTCAAGTCTCTTCTTTATCTGTGAGAAAAGTGACCAACATTTACTGCCATATCAGAGGATATTACATAGGGCTATATTATGTATTATGTATATACATTCTAGCCCTCATTTCTTTGTGCGTAAAGACATATTCTAATTCCTTAATACTTTGCTCAGCTTCTAAAAGGCACCTTTCTATCTTTATGCATGTCACTAAACTCCTTCTCCATCCACACGTAAGCCATTCATCCCCAGCAGAGGTTATGAATTACTTGACTATCCTTTCCATGTAAATCAAGATTTCCTAATATTTCCATGCTTCCTCATGCCATGTTCTATCAAATGCCTTTGTGTTATTTGTAAAATATAAATATATTTATTTCTGTATTTGTATTGCTCACTTTGAGGGAATTCTGATCATAAAAGTCCCATTTCTTGTTCTAGTGTCTTGAACAAACCAACATTGTTATTAATCTATTTCCAGGTTAATTCTGCCATGTGGTCTATTCATTAGAATCCAGATAATGAGTTTAGTTATGAGACTTGTGAAGCTGATGAAGTTTTCACTCATTTGCACCTAGCTTCTTCATTAGCATGATGATGATTACTCTACAGATGTCTTCTAGTATTTCACCACTGTTGTATATTTCCTTTATTACTTCAGTAAGTTTAACAATCATTAATTACATGCACCAAAAAGCCTTCATCTTTCTCAATGTTACATTGCCATTCTAAAATGTTGGTTGATTTCATTTAGCAGCATATCAATCTTTATAAGTTATGTAATGCTGAAATCTAAATATTTTGAAAATAATTTTATGGCTTCAACTACAGATAAAAATGTATTATTTGTCATTTTACTATAAATAGGCATTGTCATTTTTTTTTATATAAAATTGTATTGCTGGATTTTTTTTTTTACTATGAAAACTTATTTTTATACTTTCATTGGTTTGTTTAGGGGGGGTCACTATTTGCCCAGAGATGGGACCCTAACAGGTGCTACCACCCCACATCAGGGAGGATCTAGGAACAACAGCAATTAAGAGTTGGTTCTACGCTCTTCAAAACCTTCAATTTCCTGATCAGAAACCTTGCTGCCAGATGTAGTTTATCATCATACCCAGGACTAGCCAATCTAAAACAAATATTGTCTTCAGAGGTAGGACAATTACCATGACACAAGACATTAAACTCATTACTGAAGAAGAATTAACTGATTGGCTACACTACTAACCACACCATTGCAAGTTAATTCTTTCTTATACTGGGTTACCAAGTCATTTAAATCTATGGAAAATCTACATATCTTGAACCTTGGTGGGTTACCTATAGTGACAAATGTTATCATTTATATTTGTGTTAAGCCAAGAATTGATTTATATGTAGGTGTAGTAAGTAGATGTCTATATTTCCTATCAGGGCTTTTACAATCAAAGTCAACTGACAGCAGTAAATAAGGTGTATTATATATTTTTATTTTGTCATTAATGCTTGCCTTAATTCCTTAACACTGACAACTTCTATCTTTTGATATCTGAAGCATTTCTATATTAAGCTCACTGGCCATGTATTTACATTATATATAAAATAAGTATATTTTGTCAGTACTATTGGAATTAATTCCTGAACACTGACAATCACTTTCTTCAGGATCATTTATACATTTCTATACAGATGCATTTTACATATAATAGCCCTATTCTATCCATAAAGTTTGCCTTCAATCCTGACTACTGACAATCACATCTTTATAGATTTTCAATATATTTCTATAGTAAAATCATAAACAATGTATATACATTGTACATAATATAGCCCTATTCTATCTGTAATGATTGTCTTCATTTTCATTACATTTCTATCCTAACACTTTGTTATACTGAATTGTTTGCCAATTACTTTTTATATTGACTTTGAACTGATATGCCAGTTATCAATGATTAACTTGAAAATCTTATACAATTTTGCAGTATGTGTAGAACTATTTCAGATACTCATACTATTGTAGTTCTACAATTTTTAAATGCATAAGGAGGAACTGAAAAGTTCTCAGCCCAACAAAAATGTTCCTCAAAAAAAAAAAATTGGATAGATTTTGGGAAGTAGAACGTTTCAGTAACCCTTATAGTAAGGTAAT
Source organism: Acanthosepion pharaonis (assembly GCA_903632075.3). Taxonomy (NCBI): domain Eukaryota; kingdom Metazoa; phylum Mollusca; class Cephalopoda; order Sepiida; family Sepiidae; genus Acanthosepion; species Acanthosepion pharaonis. Next base: position 1,247,422 of record CAHIKZ030004626.1, on the reverse strand, counting down.
AAGAGGCTTCCTTCAGCAGTGTTAGTAGTTGTAGGATAATAACTGAATGAGCCAATATTATCACATTATAATTCTGCTTGTTCCTTCATTAGTTAGCACATACATTACAAATAATAATACCTCACAAATAATGGACTATTCTATATTGAATGCAAGGAAAGACATATCAGAAATGCTGTTTGGTTTCAGTGAGAAAAAGAAATAAAGATAGAAAAAGAGAGCAGGTGATAATGCTCTCATGAGTTTAATGTCTGCTTCAGTAAAATGCAAAATCTTGTCTTTTTCAAATCTTTCTATTTGTACTATTTTACTTCTTTAAATATTGACCTAGATTCATACATGATTGTTAACATTTATTGCCTAAAATACACACTTGTGGTACAAGATTTATTGCATAAAATACACAATTGTGGTACAAAAAGTGGGGAATGGGGTTGAGGCTGGCCGTCACTTACTATCCTATACCTAGCTAATCTGATTCACGACCCATTCATTCATTACAATTGACACATTCACCGCAAAAACTCATCCATCGACAATCAATCCTCCATATAGCATAATACTGCATACTCTCAGGGGGGACCTAAAAAATGCAGCCCATGACATAAAAATTTCATTTCATGATTATAAAATACTATACATAAAAATTTGTACATTATATAAAATTCATACTTGATTGTTATCTCAATATTTTCTTAATGTTATTAAATTCAAATATTTATTAACACAATAGAAGAATTTCCATTGGTTTTTTATTAGATGGAGAACTTTTCAGAAGCTTATTCAATCAATAGCTTAAGAATTATGATTCATCAGAAAATTCAAATAGCAAAATCATTACTCAGTTATAAATTTACAAATAATATACAATGAAAAGGCTCAGTATTATTTGCAGGTTTATTCTAACATGTGAATCCTATAGTATAAAATTGTGTATTGCCTTTGATATGTATCTGTGTCCATTCCATGGATTTTTTGGTAAAGAAATAACTATGATGCACAAATGTGCATGGAACTCTGAAAAATAAAAACCAACAAAATCAGTGTCCATGATAAACATTATTATCATTCTTTATATTTTCTATCAGAATTTATGGGATAAGACGATACTATTAATTACATTCAATTTCTATTGGTTATTGAAAAAATGAACACAAATGACAGTATGTAAAGACTCAAAAATCCAAGGTAACAGTGAATGTGTTAATGAATTTCATTTTATTTACCTAAATAAAGTAGTGTTATATAGCGTTTTCTAATAGTAACTAACAGAAATATAGCTGATATTATTTAACATTTAGCATTCTATAGGTGACTATTTTTCCCAAGCAAAATATTAGTCCTGCCAATGCAAAATGAATTTGAATGTCTTGATTGTGTAGCCATATCCTTCTATAGCAACACCTAAAACAATCTTGACTGAAATTGTGAGACAGGCTACTGCAATTTCAAATATATAGAACTAATATATAAAACACTATATTTTGAAGGGATTCTATATACATTAAAAGGGGAAGTAATATTTATAAATGATGCAGAGTGTTAAATGTTAAGGGTCCAAATAATTGAAACAAGCAGTGAATGTGCTAAATATTATTTTTATTCACCTAAATAAAGCATAAGTAGTATTATTTTAAGACATTTTTTATGTTTATACATTCTTTGTCCATTTCATAATGTTTGACATCATTTGTTTACATTTTGATATGCATTGAGCAGATATGAATGTACAAGAGAAAATCATGGAGAATTGTAGTTTAAAACAGTAGAATCAACCTTGCTAACCGAAATGCTCCTCTGTGGCTCAATTGGTAAAAGTACGTCAGGCTATACGATGGTTCCATATAGGATGCAGGTTCAATTCCTGTTGGAGGACGCATATTTTCTATGAAAATTTCTCAGACATTCAGGCCAGTAAATGTCATTAATACTGTTTATTATAAACAGAGCATTTACTTAAATATTTGTGTCTATAAAAAGAACATATAAACATAAAAAAATGTCTTAAAATAAATAGTATTATATAGAAATTTCTAATGGTAACTCTAACCAAAAACAAAAAGGAAAAATAATCTCAACATTCAACCCATATGCAGTGAATTTGTTAATGAACTTTATTTTATTTACCAAAGTAGTGTAAAATAGCTTTTTCTAATAGTAAAGAGAAATAACCTCTACATTCAATATATACACACATGCACAGGCATAAATGCAAACACACACAGATAAAAATCTACCTAACACTAATAAATAGTTCATAAATTAATTTTTAATGTAGTGTAAAGATAATGAAATTGAGATTATCTTGAGTCAATAGCCGAAACCTCCTGACAAATGGACCGAGCAATTACAAAACTATGAAACTCTGGAGTCAAGCTGCTGAATATAGCATCAACCAACTAAGTGACAAATTTTATATATATATATATATATATATATATATATATATATATATATTTAAAAGAAAAACAGACCACTTTAAGGTACCATTATAATAATTTATTTCACCAGAGCCCTTTTAAAGGACACCGGATCATCAGATAGCACTTCCAAAAATGAAATGAAACGAAAATGAAATTAAATATATATATATATATATATATATATATTTTATGAAATGGACTAAGTCCAACAAGGTTAGCAAAGTCTACTGTTGATGTGATGGAATAACCTGCCACCCCCATGTGTGACAACACTATATGTAATAACCACCTATAAGTACTCATGAAGACAGTAAACAGGAGAGTCAAGCTGGGATCTGTGAGACTAGTGGCTTTCCAATAGCAGCACACTCACAACTGTACTGACTTGCGACAACCATGTGTATAACTATTACTTCCTTGCTTGGTGTACTGGTTTCTACAATAAACCTGTTACTATTTATCCACTGTGTTTGTCCATTCCATATTCCTATTAGCATGGAATATAACAACCATTTAGACCTTACTAACCAGAAGCTTCCACTGTAGCTAAATGGTATAGCACGTTAGGCTATATGACGCTTCCATGTAGGATATAGGTTCGATTCCTGTCAGAGGACACATATTTTCTATGAAATTTATCAGACATTCAGGCTGGTAAATGTTGTTAATACTGTTTATTATAAACAGAGCATTTACTTAAATATTTGTATCTATAAAAATAATGTATAAACACAAAAACACACACACATATATATATATATATATATATATATATATATATATATATATATATATAATTAATACAAGTAAAAGGTTTTGCTCTTAGCTGATAGGTGTTACCTTCCTTCAGCATCCTGGCTCCAGATTTTTGTATACGGACTCTCCGGGAATCACTCTGTCCACTCACCAGGGGGTATATAGTGCAAATATCAAAGGTATCAGTTAATGGGTTATTTACCCAAGTAAAGCATGAGTAGTCTTATATGCAATGAACTTACAGTTTACTTTTCTTTTACAGAAACCTTATGCTTGCCAGGTTCCTGGGTGTACAAAACGTTACACAGACCCAAGCTCCCTACGGAAACATTTCAAGAACCACACACAGAAGGACCAGCAGCAACAGAGAAAAAGGGTAAATTACTGTTTGCAAATACTTACAGCATTACTCTCATAGCATCCATTAAACGAGTTGAAGTATTAAAAGCATGATATTTTTGTTTTGAAATCTTCTTTCAGACACTCTTTTGAGCAAATTCCCATTGCAAATTAATGAAAGAAAGGTTTTAGGATGTGTGAAAGAATATGATATTTATGCTCAGAATGTTATCAGAAAAGAGCAAAACAAATACGAAAGGATGAATGCCCATGTTTTATAGATTATGCAAAAACATTTGATAAAATATGTCACAAAGAACTCCTTGAACTGCTATTTAAGCATGATTTATTTGAGAAGGATAATCCAGAACTGATAGTAGGAGCAAACTGCCTGCATACATCAAAATAGAAAGTTATTTTTAATCAGCATTTTGATTTGGGCATCATCAATGATTACAGGCCACCTGGAATGTTCTCCAGATCTAACTTTCCATTTCTGAATTGAACAAACCACTTACAAACAGTACACTCAACTATGGCACCATAGATAGCACATATCTTTTTTTGTTGTTTTTACAACATTTATGTCTAGAAAACCGGAAGTCAAAATGGCAACAATTGAAAGAAACGAGAAAAAAGGTTAAGGAGTGAGGGTAAAGTGAAAAAATGACAAAAAAATGAAAAGGACAAATAATCATGACATTCTACCCATAAGCATAGATGGGTGTGTATGCAGACGCACACACTATGAAAACAAATTGCATCAATGAAAAGTGCATGTAAAAAAGAAAAATCAAGACGTATAAGCAGTCAATTGCTGATATTCTTGACGAGTGGACAGAATGATTCTGAGTGGGTCTGTCTACAAAACAATGAAAGTAACATCAATTAGCTAAGTGACAAACCTTTTATTTGTATTAATTATATATATATATATATATATATATATATATATATCTGAGCATAGTTTAGATGTGGCACAAGGCCAAAGTATGGTGCACTCAGTGAAGATTAAACTTACAATTCAGTTGTAACTGATCTAGTGAGACAAGCTAGCTAACCATTACACCACAATGAAGTACATTCATATATATATATATATATATGTGTGTGTGTGTGTTCTATTTTATTCTAAAATCTAAAATAATAATGATAATATATTGCTCAATTTTTTATTGAGCACTTTTTTTTAAAAAGTAAATGCTACAAACAGTAGAATTTTACTTCATCTGTTCTTTCTCTCATTTGGATATATATATATATATATATGTGTGTGTGTGTAAAAAGGCTATTTTTAGTAGGAAATTTGGAGTAAATTTCTATCTCAATCCATAAAATCCCACTGGTTTTTTGTGTTGCTCTATCGGATCTCAGTATGGCTAATATGAGATTTAGTAGCTAAGACAGCCCACAGGAAAAATCTATTTGATTGATAATTGTTAATTGCTGATTACTACATCTCGATGTAAACTGTTGAAGGTCCAGGCAGGCAGTTGTTGAACGAACTGGACATAAACAAGAGCCACTTAACAGCTTCCCTACCAACCAGTCTGCCTCTATAACTGATCAACCGTAGGTACACAGGCAGACAAATGGCTGGATAGATAAACAGACAGACCTACTTGAAAACTAACAGTGGCTTACAGTTTCTCCAGCTCTCACTTAATTACTGGTCATAGTCTATTTCTTACCATAATGGCTGCAAATTCTAGTATTTTTTTCTCTTAACTAATTAACCTGCCCATTGGTGCATTGCCCAACCTGTGGAGATTAAGCATCAACTAGCAGCATCTGATTATTTCTTTCTTTTTGCATTGTTTTATTCATTTGTTTTTGCTCTCTTCCCCTCTTTTAATGACTGGATTCTCTACCCAGCATTACCTCTCTTTATTGCATACTCTCACCTTTACTCTCTCTCCCCTGCATTCTCTGCCTGTTTTTCCTTCTTTTTACTGCATTCTCCACCTCATCATTTCCCTCCTCATTCCATCTCTCACTATATTTAATTTATTGGATGCAAGACGGTTTCAAACAAGATGTTTCTGTCTTTAAACATTCTGTGAACAGATCCGTCTGTTCAAGTTGAGGCAATACAAATTTTTACATCAAAATTTTGCAAAATAGTAAAAGTAAGAAAGGATGAAATATTGGTCTGAATTTCTGGGATGCGGAATTATTTACATTCAAAACATTGTCCTCATCTTTGTTGTTTGTTATCACAACATTTTGACCATTGTACACTCCATCCTATAGATTACCTGGATTGATATACACCTGATGAAGGCCGAAGGGTACAATAGCCGAAACATTGTAATAACTACAAAGATCAATGATTCTAATGTAATTAGTGTACCTAACCAAATATCACTTTATTAATTATAATTCTTCATCTCAAAAATTCAAACAAAAATTGTCCAAATAATGCAATAATAAAATTCAAAGTCGACTAATTCAGAACTCAGCTTTTACATATAGTATTCCTGTCAGTCTTATTATTCTCTTCATCAGTGAGGAAATTACTGGAGGATAGAGAAATGTGTACCTACAGAAGGATGCTGAGAATGCCATAGGCAAATCAACAAGAAAGTCTTAAGGAAAATGGAAGCAAAAAGGAACACTTATACTCAGAATCAGGAGACAGCTGAAAATTTTTCGACATATTATGAGGAAGGAGGACTTGGAAAATTTCACACTAGCAAGACAAACTGAAAACAGGAGACAGTGAGGAGAAGCCGGCCATTACTAATGACCTTCTGTGAATGAATGGCAAAATGGAGAGTAATGTTAAAAAGACAAATGTTACTAAGAGTTAAAAGGGTGGGAAGTTGTGGAGAGCCATGATCACCGACATCCCAAATGAACATGGAATGACGTGGACAAAAAGCCTCATTACTAATGCGTGACAGTACTTTTTTCCTGATTCTCAGTGCTAACCTAAAGAATGAATACCAATACAAACTTTAGGTAAAAAATTCCAAAATTTAGTTCTTTAGATCATTTTTATTATCATACAACATCCACTGAAATCATTGATATATTTCCCAATCATATCCTAATTTTAAGCAAAACCTCATATACACTCACATAGAACAGAATATATATATATATATATATATATATATATATGTATGTATATATGTATATATATAAATTCTATATATATTTTATATATGTGCAGTGTTTAATGGAAAGTGCTCAATATCAGTGATAGAGCTAACATATTTTGTTGAATGTTATATGTGTTTGTGACCGTTGGTTTCATGCTTATGCAATCCTCAAACTTTGCCCAAGGATCACATAAGTGTGAAACCAATAGTAACAAAACTCATATCCATTCAACTAAATATATATATATATATATATATATATATATATATATATATATATATATTTTTTTTTAAGCATTACACCCCAAGAAAGGCGTGAAACCACTAGGATGCAGGGGGTTGCAGAAGATTTGGAGCAAGCGCAGATAGGAGTGATAGAAGAAAGGATGAGGAGAGGGATAGTGGATAGATCAAGATAACTGGAGATGTCGATTGACATTACATTTGAATAGTTGGGGATTATAGCTCTCAGGGAAACAGTAATTGGGAAGGGTGTTCCACAGGCGAGAGGTGCGAGGTATATAATTTAGTGTATTGGGGCAGCAAATCATTATTTAAACATATTGTTAAATATAACAGACAACGAATGTCTATTATGTTTGATCATGAGCCACTCTAAACGTCATATGGATGCTTTAATTTCATGTGAAAATAAAGACAAAAATTGTCAACATTTGTATATTTTTTATTAAGTTGGTCCTTGATCTAAGCTTTCAGCTCACATGAGCCATCTTCAGAGTGGTTACACAGACATTTAAACAAAGATGATATTCTGTTATGTTGACACAGAATATATATATATATATATATATATATATATATACATTTCATCCCAAGCAAGGTGGTAATGCCATTAAGACATAAGAGGTTACTGGGATTTTTTCAAGCATGCTGACCCTATACAAGGCCTAAGAACCACTCAAGATAGAGGGTTACCTATTAAGAAGTACAGTTTATATATGGGGAAAGGCCAAAAAACTTAATTCTAAATCAGAGAATGAAAGCTTGGTTCTTGTCATCTGACAATTGTTTACTTGAAGTAACAATTTTGAATTTAAGTTCTGGCATGCTTTTTGATTTCTTAAGTTTTAAGGTATGCTATATTTATGGGTAAAAGTTCTCAATATCAGAGATAGACCATATGTAAATATAAATGGAGAGTGAGGTCAACACTGATCAGTAACAGTCTAACGCACATTGAGTACTGGTTTGGATGAAACTTAATGTTGTGCTATTGGTGAGGAAAAAAATGTGTATTTATTAATATCAAATTAAATATCTACTACAAAAATTTAAAACATCTAACGTTATCCTAAAAAATAACCACACACCAGCAAAGTCAAAATTACAACGAACAAACAAACGTTATTTATGAGTTCAAATGCTCCTTAAGGAAATGTGTTCCTGATCAAACCAAATTCATAATTACATTGGTCAAACTATTACATGCCTATCCAGAGGCCTTACATTACACCTATCTGACCACAGCTCCATTCAACACACACGCACAAACTAATAACTGATACTCCATCCAAAACATACTAGTAAAAAATACAAACATGACCTTATCCACATGTAAAAAAAAGATTAAAAATAATGAAAGCCTTAATAATAAAAAAGAAAAAGCCAAGACTCAATAATATTGACATGGTTCGGAAAATAAAACATCCCTATAACTCTAGAAATATACACACAACCCATACACCCAGTTAAAAAGTAAAAATAAAATCATCCTTGATAATGGCTAAAAGTATAGCTGAAAGCACTTGGAATTACAGAACATTTGATCAGTTTCTACATACACTGTGCCCAGAAAAGAAAACACTTGTTCAAACACAAGAAAAATTGAATAAAATGCTTAATTACAGTAATTGTCTGTTGTCTTTAATGAAACATTTTATATATATATATATATATATATATATATATATAAAAACATAAAAAATGTCTTAAAAATAATTGTTGGACTTTGTCTATTTCATAATATATATATATATATATATATATATATATATATACGTTTCTTATAGAATCTTTAAGCGCAAATCTTTCTAAAAGTGTCTTGAAAGGCAAACAATATTTTTTAAATGCATGCAATATATATATATATATATATATATAATAATAATAATGCTCAATTTAATATAATGGAGCTATAAACTATATATTAATAAATATACATATTTTTCCTCACCAGTAATGCAACACAATCTTCAGATTTTAAGGCTGACCATTACATAATTTAAATTTATAAAATATGAACTGCCTCATCATTGTGATAACCAGATATATTTAACAAAATTTAAATTATGTAACGGATTACATTTGGATTATGTATAGATAGAGCATATGTAAATTATATATATATATATATATATATATATATATATAAAAGTAAACATTGAAGTCAACACTCAGGTGTCCTGACAGTTACATCTAGCATGAAACAGCCTGTCACATCTGAATGTTGACATCAAGGTTCACTTTTCTATTTACATACACTCTATCTCTGATATTGAGCACTTTATTCCCCAAATATATACCACACCTTACAACTATATTTCTTCATATATATAAAATTGATTAAATCTGACTAATATTTTAATATATTTTCTGTTTAAATGTTTTATATGGATACACTTATTTGAGTAAATGCTCAGTTTTTTAATTAAACATTAATTATTATATTTACCAGCCTGCATGTCCAAGAAATTTTATAGAAAATATGCATTCTCCAACAGGAACCGAACCTGTATCCTATACAGAATTGTCATTAAGCCTGGTGTGCTATGAGCATTCAGACATAGACACCTTCCTGTTAGCAAAGATCAAATTAAAAAGTAGTATTTTCTATTTTGATTTCTGACAAAGCCTTTAATAAAGTGAGACTTGTTTAAATTGTTTCTTACTCGTTCTTTATCCTGTCATATATATTTATATAATTAATATAAATATAAAATTTGTTTCATAGATGAACATTCCAGAAATCACTCTCTCCACTCATCAGGGGATATCAGAAATTGACTGTTTATATTTTTCATTTGCACTTTTAATTGGTGCAAGGTTGATTTTCTTTTTTTTATTTCAACTATCTGAATAGAGAGAAATGAGATATAAAGTTATCGATTGATGAAAAAAAATTACAAATTGCAAAAAGTTGAATGACATCCATGGAACAATCAAAAAAGATTAGGAAAAGTGATATGAAGAAAATTAAAGCATAATAATGAAACAAAGTATCAAATCATTAAAAAAGTTTGTACCCAATTTTCATTGCTAATATAAAATGGCCACAACTAGACACTGGTGTTTGTTTTGGTACCAATTTCTGGAGTGTTCTAGATTGAAACCTTGCGTCATTCAGTTGCAAGTCAAACTTTGTTAAATATTGACATTTTGTCCACAAATGAATGTCTTAAAGATGGAGGATGAAAAATTGCACTTTTGTCATATTATGTTCTATGAATTTCAGAAAGAAGTAAGTGTTGGAACTACAATGAAAAAGATGGAGAAGGTTTATTTAGATTGTGTACCAGCTCTTTGGATGGTCAAAAAGTGGTTTGGCAGATTTTGTCATGGTGATTTTAACCTAAACAATTAACCATGCTCCAAGTGACTTTCCAACATTGATGAAGACTCTCTGCTTGCCATTGTGGAGAATAAAGTGAAGATTTCGATAGAAAAGATTGCTAAGACTTTGAAAATCGATATCTCAACTGCCTTTTGCCATTTGGAGAAACTTGGGTTCAAGAAAAATGGACGATTTTGGCAAATTGAAAAGTGTCATTTTCCAAGACCACATATCGCAAAACAGGCCATGCAGAAGCATAAAGAGTTAAAATGGGACCCCACTCTCCAGCACCCACCATATTCTCCTGAATTGGCTACTTTGGGTTTACATTTGTTCCAGTCTCTACAGAACACTCTAAATGACCAAAAATTTGACTACGAAACTTCTTCCAACAAAATACAAAAAGAGGGCATCAAATGGTAAAATAGAATAATGTCCTGGGCTTGTATCTTAAACAGTAAAATTATCATTTTTTTTTTTTGTTTTTTTACAGTTGATGTGATCAAGATAAATGTAAAGCATTTTTCAAAGACAAATATCTTATACAAGACATTTTTGATTGTACAAATAAAGTTTGGGGCTACAATAACATCCAATTAAAATTTGCTAAATACAAAAAACATTTTTGCTGAAACAGAAATTGTGTTGTCATTTATAACTTCCCAGTGTGGGCACCTCGAGGTGGTGTAATGGTTAATAAGTTTGTCTCGCTAGATCAATTATGACTGAGTAGTGAGTTCGATTCTCAACGGATGCCTCCCTAATTTTGGCCTGGTACAACATCTAAGCTATGCTTGGAAAATCACTATAACTTCCCAATGTTCCTACCGACTGACATTAAAAAAAAAAGAAATTTTCAACAGTATTGAGACTGGTTCCAAGCAGCAAATTAGCCACTTTATACAAAGTTTTTTTACTCATCATCCCTTTGATAATTCTTTTTTTGACTCATCTTCCATACAATTTCTCTTTTTCTCACAATGTTCTACATTTTTTATTACTTATTTAAAAACAAAATACAAAAAGCATCCAAATCTCTTTTAAACTTAGCCATTCATTTATAAGCTTATTAGATCATTTTTATCGTTTTATTTGATAAAATTTGAAAAAAATTAGGTATCAGTGAAAATATTTTTTTTTTTGAATGAGAATTGCCAATGGAAAAAATGTTAAGAAACATTGAAGTAAATAAGAATCAATTCTAAGATGGCGTCTCTCATTAAATGGCCAACTTGCATATGTGACTATTTTTGCTTAGCAAGAAAAACTTAGTGTTGATTTACAGTAATCCACCTTATCTAGGGTTTTGCCTTCTGCAATTTCACTTAAGTATAGTCAACCCCAAAAGTTAAACGTCCATTATTTTTAATTAATAATACTCCCAAAGCACAAGAGTAGGGATGCTAGCAATTAGGATCTACCAAAGAGAAACTATAAAGTTCTTCCTATAATTGAAAAAGTGAAAATTTCCAATTTAATAAGGAAAGGTAAAAAAATCATATGCTGATTTTGTTAAAATCTACAGTTAGAACAAATCTTTTATCCATTATGATTTTTATTCTGGTATATTGTTAGAATTGTTTTATTTTATTATTAATTATTGTTGTTAATCTCTTAATGTGCCTAATAAGAGATATGATAAGAATGAATCTTCTGTTCATCACAATTTTTATGACAATATATTGTCATAATTATTCTATTTTATTAGTAGTATTATTAGTTATTAATCTCTTATTGTACCTAATAAGACTTATAGTAAGATTGAATTTTCTGTCACATAACTTTTATTACAGAATATTGTTATAATTGTTCTGTTATTATTGATCCTAATTTATAAATTAAACTTATATATATATATAGTCATCTAGAGACAGACTGTTTCACTGTATCACAGCTCATCAGTGTGTTAGACATGCAATTGCTTCAAGCTGAGATTGAAACCCAACTGATTTGACATCAATTGGAGACTCTCACCCTTAGGCCATTGGCTCACACAGTGGAGAAAGGGAATTTTTAACACCTTATATACAAGATATAATCATTACTGGCTACCAGATTCCTCAACTCATAGTGAAGAGCTTTTAGTGTTAATAGCAGCAGCTGAAAAATTCCCTTTCTTCCAAAGTGCTCAATCTACGAGAGGGCATATATATATATATATATATATATATATATATATATATATATATATATTTATATATATGATATACGGGTGATGTAATGGTTCAGAACATGAAATCGGTCAGTCAAGTTTGTTATATTCATTTTCATGCAAATACCCTTGGGTAAAGTCTAAATCCATCTCTTTTCCACCCAATTATGAGTTAAATAGTGCTGTAGACTGGGCTCTTCAACAGTGTGTAGCAACCCGTCTAGGGGAAGGACAATTCATAATTCAAAACAGTTTGTAGCCCAAGCATAGCAAATATTATCATGGTGTTCACAATGACTATATAATCCTGACAAAAACTGCATTAAATCTAAAACTGCATCAGCCAACTATTATATATATAATTTTGCTAAGGCTACCAGTGTTTTCGGCAAACTTCACCATCACTTGTGGAATGAGCAGGTTATTCGACTGGATACAAAAATTTGGGTTTACATAGCTGTTGTACATGCCATCCTTTTGTATGGCTCAGAGTCGTGGACTCCATCCAAGTACCATATATGCCAGCTGGATGTTTTCCATAAAAGCTGTCTGTGTGCAATCTGTGGAGTTAACCTTCAAGATAGGACATCTAACGTAGACCTGTTTAACAGGTGTAATATTGGAGGAATCAAGACTTTTTTCATACAGTCTCAGTTATGGTGGACTGGTCATGTCTTGAGAATGTCTGATGACAGGATACCCAAGATCCTAATGTACAGCTAGTTAGACCAGGGCTACAGAAATGTAGGATGCCCATGGCTAAGATACAAAGACAAGCTGAAAAGCAACTTGTCAGCAGTCAATATACCACATAACACCCTTGAGCACTTAGACTTGGAGCCAGTAGAATGGAGATCAATGTGTTCTAGTGGACTCAGGAGTTTTCAATCTGCTTGTCTGAATCATCTTCAAAAGGCGAGAGCAAGATCTAAAAGGTCAGCCAATCTAACAGTGGTCTCATCTCACAATCCTCACTCTTGCTCCATATGTGGCCTCCTTTGTAAATCACTAGCAGATCTTTAATGCCACTTAAGATTATCACACAAAATTTTGTAACTGAATCAATTAAGTCTTAGGATAGAGATCATAATTTAATATTTAATGATTAAAATAAAATAAATATAACCTAAGGGACCTTTTGACTAACACTTTGTCAGAAGTCAATCAACCAAGATAGTCTAAAGTACATCAGATCTAATGATAGTTTCCCCCTGACAAGGGGGGCACAATTTAAAGTCCTTCTAGAAAGCATATATTTTACTTTAATATGATTTCTCTATTATTTAGGCCAGTAAATGAAAATAAATAAATATACTGTTTAATAAATGAATGGAGCATCTACTCAAATACAGGTATCCACTAAAAATAACATTTAAGAAATAAAATCTGTTGGATTAATAAATAACAATTCCATCACTTCTTTTTATATATATATATATATATATATATATATCAGGTGTAACATCAAAATTGTCCATTTGTTAGATTAAGCTTTGAACTGTTGCATCTTAGAAATGATTAAACATAGCTTACTGGAATTCTCTGATGTTTTTATAACACTATTGGACTCTACTTTGAGCAATAAGAATGTATAATTACTCTCCAAGCTTAACAGAAGAATTGTGATGAAAGCAATTATTAACAAAAATGACGTTCACTATTAATTAATTATTAAGGATCAGAAGCTCATGAAGTATTGAAATTAAATTTTATATATATATATATATATATATATATATATATATATATATATATATATATATATATATATCCAGGATCATTTTCCAGCTTATTCAAGAGGATCTTTTTTCTAACCTTTGTCTCTCTAACCTTTTCACTTTCTGTCCTGGAGTAACAAGATGCCTCTCAAGTTTCACATACAATTTTATTTTCATGTCTCTTGCACTGCTCTTTGAACTGTCATAGCTGAAACTCCTCTCTGACATGTCAAATGTCTTATGGATTGAGTTGGATCTTTTCTAATTGATCTCTTTAGCTCTAAGTTGAAATGATGATCCCTCTTCCTGTTCTGACCTCCTGATCCAGTTTGCTCTTCTCTCTTTTTTATACTTATTCACCATTCACTTGATGAGTCTTGAATAGACTTTGAAGATTAAAGCCAAAGTATGAATGTTTGTACCATTACTGAATACCGAAATGATCTTTTTCCTCTCACTATTGCTCATTTGAGAAGACAGTGGGGCTGACACAAAATGATTTTAATCTGTTCTCTTTTAGCTGAATAACTCGAAGGGTTTTTCAGTGATTCTTACAACAAATGGTGTCAAGATGGCTAAATGTCTTATCTGAAAACTTGGAAAAAAGAAACTCAATTAGTTTAGCAGTTTTTTTAGATATTAATCATTTTGTGGGATGGACAATTATACTGTTATAAGATTTGGACAATTTTGCTGTTACACCGGGTGTGTGTATATATATATATATATATATATATATATATATATATATATATATATATATAGTGGTGTTAGACATTTTATTTAGGAATATATATCACAAATAAGGTTGGACTACTATTGCAATATCCAACATATATGGCCAGTGGATATTATTTCATGGGAAAAACTCATCTTTGTCTCCCTCTTATACAACCAAAGATATCCAAGTCTATGGTTACCACAAGCTATCTAAAATTATTTTAAAAATAAAATAATTCATCACACAAACTGAAAAATGATTGTTTCATAATTTCTATGCAGAGTAAAAAAGGGATTACATAATATCCAAAAATGTATGGCAATGAATTGTAAATGTTTTTATTATAGTAATTCATTGGGAATTATTATAGTTAAATCTGTGTAAATGATTTTATGATAGAATTTCAATAGAAACAGTTTTACTATAGAAATTCACTGCATTGATTTTATTATAGTAATGAATTGAAATGTTTTTTTTTTTTTATAGAAATTCATTGGAAATTATTTTATTATAGGAATTTTGTGTAAATGATTTTTATGATAGAATTTCAATAGAAATATTTTTAATATAGCAGTGCATTGTAAATTATTTTATTATAGATTTTTCAAATGATTTTTACAATAGGATTTTAATAGAAACAATTTTACAATAGAAATGTATTGTAAATGATTTTATTATGGTAACAAAAAGTACCAAATACAAGTGCTGGCATGATGAAATTATTTACTTCTCTTTTTCTCCCTGGTATGCTTCGTATTTAGTATGACCTACTTATTTTTTCAAAATGTTTCTTACTACTTACTATTTACCAAACTGACACATTTATTAAACTCGTATAAAAATTCCTATTAGAGCATTTATCTGAACCAGAACACTTATTTTATAAATTGAAAAGTTCCCACCATACTGACTATTACAGACAGCACTTATATTTAGTTCAAAAGTGTACATATAAAAACAGCAGCCCACATTACACAGAAATAAATACTGCATATTTTTTTTCTAGTGGGGTTAAGTTATAAAACAGCAGATACACTATAACTGTATGTTATGGAACTATTCAATGCGAAAATAACTAATTTTTCCATCTTTTGGCTCTTGCAGGTACGATGCAAAGATGAATTCAGCCCTGAGATGTTGACCAATTGTTTATCTATCCAACAAATTAGGCCAGAAGACTCTCCAATGGACACAGAGAGCAATAGTTCACTTGCTGGCACAGATATGTATCCAGGTTGGTTTCAGACACAGCTCAAATGGTAATGGTAATAAAAGCCATTTCCTTATAAGGAAACATTTGGCATTCATTAACTGAGCAGTCAATGCTGTTTTTTAGTTGAAATTTATGAATTCTTTTTCTTAAAACAATTTTTCAGGAAAATAAGCTACTCAAGTTCAGTAGCCATTATTGCTCTTTCCAGTATTGATGGGGAATTCCCTCCTAACCTTTTATTTGAAACAGCGTGGAATGTCAACATGTTGATTATATCATCAGTTTCTCTTGTGATATTCATTTTAGTTGTTGCTTCTGTTGAATGTCCTCAAGTAATATAGTTTCTGTTACCTGGTACAGTTCTTTCTTTGTGATCCTGTGACAGTAGTCCACAATACTCAAAGAAAGATGGTCTTCATTAAGATCCACAGGCTTCACTCACTCAAAGCTATTTTTAATCATTGATAATAAAAAGCAGTTGTTTACAGCTGACAGTTTAGATATCTCTCCATTGGTACCATATGAAAGCCTCAATCTGATAAGGTTATTTAAGAACATGACTCTAGTTTTCAGGATAATGTTTTCATTTTGTACCTATTTGCATTGTCATGCAAAACTACGTTTTAACACACCCTATTCTATGTTCCATTTCCTTATGTCTTATACTAAATGTGTTATAACTGATCCATCCACTGATGTATTTAAAGTGTTTAGTATTTACTAATTCCATGTCCTGAATTTTTTAAGATGGATTCAGGGTACACACCATTACTGCTTCCATTCCAATTCCAGATCATTGTTTTTGTTTCGGAAAGGTTTATCTTGAGTCCTACTTCTTGGAATACTTAGGTATTCATTGCCGGGGTAACATTCTATGTTGTCATCATAGACCAAAACCCCTCCCCACCCCCATCCTCATCTTTGGTACATTGGCCTTGGAGAAGAAAGCAAGATCACTGCCTTCTTTTAACTGATTTGTTTCAGTGAAAGACACATACTCAAAATTGTCTTGTTGCTGGCATGATAAAGAGTCAATATGAGAATTTAAGAAAACCAATCATCCATAACTTCTTAGTGATTTCTAACAGCAAAACTCTGTTAGACCTGTTGTCAACCTTGACAGGAAGAAGTAAGTTTGTGATTGCCAGTCCACCCAGTTTGAAGAAAGATGGTCCTTGCGAAGACTTCCAGGTTTCACTCACTCAAAGCTTTTTTCACCATTGATCTGAGAAAGTGGATATACAACTGACAGTTTAGATATTTCAGAACGTGTTTAGTGCCATATATGACATCCATATGAAAATGTTCATCCGACAAAGCTATTTAAGAACATGACTCCATTTTTACATGGTTTTGTAGCAGTTTGTGTTGTTGAGTGAAACTAAGGTGGTATTTTTTGGTTATCTTATGATCTTTTTATTTACCTGCCTGCCTGTAATGGCATTCACCTGAGGTGGGTTGAGTTGGCGCCATTTGGAGTTTCAAGGGAATTTTGAATTCACAAGCGGTCCCCAACCCACATGTATACCACATGAGATTTGATTATAGTGGTGAAGGCTTTGTACAGGACCATCCACACTTTTTTTAAGGGCCGAATACAGAGACCTGGTGCACTATGTGCCACAAGGTCCCCAAACGACCCTCTATAGGTTTTGAATTCAGAGTTTTCCTTCTCCTAGACCAGTTGCCATCCAAGGCTATAGAACCCAGTCTGTCCTGCTATTTACCCATAGCTGGAGGGAGAAGGGGAGGATTCACACCTTTCCCAAGGGTATTAGCATGTAAGTGAATGTAATGGATTCGACTGGAATTCGAACTCGGCTCTCCGATTCCTCAATCCAAGCTGATGTCCATTACTCCACCGTGCCTCCTATCTTTTTATTTACTTATCACATATAATGATTGTTTTGCTTTCATATATTTTGAACTAGCATCAATTTCGGATTTAAACACAAGAATTCAATAATACCCACAAAATGACTGAAAATTAATTTTGTATAAGAGGTGCTCTTACAAGGCAATCAACTTTAAAAATACGTTAAGGAAATGTTTATAAATAAGTTTCCTTTACAGCAGTGGTTCTTCTAGGGTGGTGCAACTTTTCACCCAAATAAGGCAACAAAGCCACTAGGATACAGGGGGTTATTGAGTGTGCAAGAATACAAGAAAATGAAAAACATTATTAAAGAGCAAGAACAATAAAAGAACAGAAATTGAGAAGACAGATGATAGCGATTGACATTGCATTTAAATTTTTGAAGTTGAAACTTGTCTAAAAAGCAAGAAGCCAAAACAGTGTTCCACAAGTGAGAAGTGTGGGAAAAGAAACTGTTAGCAAAGAACTTACAATTATATCTAGCCGATTCAACTGTAAAATGATGAAATCTTGCCTTCAATCTAGTACTGCACTTAAATTCATAAAGTCTACGTACCATAGGGGAAAGTTCATCAGAACAATTACCATGAAAGTATTTCTAGAAAAGACAAAAAGAAGCTACATTATGGTGATGGAAAAGTGACTGAAGCTGAGATGCCAGGTCAGAACCAATGACATTGCAGATTCTGGCATTAAAAACCAGGTATAAGAGTAGCATGATGATTACAAATTGTGTTCTATTTAACCAAGAAAGTTGATGTCGCTAAAGTTCTGTCAGGTGCAACTTTATTTTAGCTCATTTGTTTTCACAGAGAGATTATCTACCTGATCAATTCTTCAGCTAGTAGGCCAATCAGATTTAAACAGATTTTTGGAAAATTATAAGACCAACTTTCAACTTGTGGGTATGGTTTCTATTGGTTTTGAATTTTCCAAGTCATTCAGGCCTGTTTTATCCATTTTTACCCACAGCTGGGAGATGTGGAGAAGAGATGTATTCTTACCTTTCCCAAGTCTATTACTGCAAAATGAATGCAAATTGTGTCAGCTAGAATTTAACGTTGGTTTCTTGATTTTAATTTCTATGCCGTTATTATCAGGTTTAGCAATCAAGATGACAAAATGCAACAAGAATAAAAAGTTGAACGAAGCACAAAATAAGAAGAATGAAGAGTGCATTGACCGAACGGGTTGAGCTAAAATAAAACAAGAGTAAGATGGTGTTGAACAACTAATAAAATAATATCAAAAATAATTTAGCAAATTCTTTAATAACCTGTTCTCTCACAATTGATCAAATTAAAAACTGTGCTGTTATGTGACATCTGTCCTTCTTTATGGCAACAAATGTTAGATGATTTCCACAAAGATGAAGAAGAGACTCAAGGTGATGGATATATTGCTCTACAGAAGGATGCTAAGGATATCACGGACTGAGTGTGTGAGCAAAGATGAGCTCTTAGAGAGGTTGCAAACAAGGAGAAGGCTTATACTTAATATCAGGAAGAGGCAGCTGAAGTTTCTGGGACACATAATGAGAAAGGAGGACCTGGAGAATCTGATACTCACAGGTCGAATAGAGGGAAAGAGAGACAAGGGAAAACAACATGTGACATACCTGGCGGACTTAAACAAGTGGATGACAGAACGTCGTTTTAGGAGAGGAAGCGGTGGGGAAGGGACTTGTTGAGAGCTGCAAGGGATAGAGGGAAGAGGTGGAGAGCCATGATCACCTACGTCCTGATATGGCACATAAAATAAAAAGAAATGAAATTTTGCTCAATCTCTTACAAACAGCAAAACCTTTCTTGTTCAGATTGAAGATTATAATATTATATTTTTTTGTTTTTGTAGGAATGGGTTTTTCTGGTAGTCATTCTAGTCAAAGTGGGACAGCGTCCACAAACAATGTGAGTAAGCACCAGTCTCCAGCCACTATCCAAGGAAGCCCAATGAATACTAATACTTTGCATTTTCTTGAAGAGCAGAATGAAAGGTAATTTGAAATTCCACATAAATTTAAATAAATATCTTTAAAAAAAAACC
>CAHIKZ030004626.1:1072500-1222500 GCA_903632075.3 Acanthosepion pharaonis | reverse complement strand
CTGCTAGAAGTGAGTTAAGTGAATTTCACAATGAATCTCTAACTGCAAACCAACATACAGTATTTACTACTGTATTTATATGAATGGGGGACATACCCATACGCCACAACACGATCCGTTTACACAAACTTTAACTCTGTACTCCTAACATCTGCACCTGAACTCTGAAATTTTATTCACTATTTACTTTATTTTTTCTCTCCTCCACCATCATCTGCTTCACACTCCTCTCCAGTCCTTTTGAACAGGAGTAGAGGTTTATCCCTTGTTTCCTGTTTAGGATTGGGTATCAGGTTCCTTCTAAAGTCTACTTCAACTCTATACTCCTAAGGCTTGTCATTTCCGATGCTAATATAACTTCACACAATAACCCTCTACCTTGAGTGGCTCTTGAGCTTTTGTATTGGGTGAGTACTAGTAAAAAAAAAAAAAGATCTTTTTGCCGCAAGTGTAATCATAAAATTTATTATAGCAGTTCTCCCAATAAGTTTTTTCATCAGAATATGAGACTGACATGCTTCTTCTCTGATTTTTTTTTTTTTTTTTTGCTTTTTACTTCTCTATTTTAAGATAACCAAGGCAACTACAGCCAAGATGCCTGTGGTCCAGCCATGACCCGAATGACAAGTGGTGGAGCTGCCTATCCTGGAGCTGGAACACTTAACTACAAAATGACATCAAGCTTCCAAAACATGGGACAGCGAAACATCTTCCAGATTCCTACTTTTGAAGAGACGATGCCCACCATTCCATTAGAAGATATGCAGAGGGCCATCTCAAATTATTCCGGTAATTTGAATTACCTACATTCTAATATTGAATTACCTACATTCTAATATTGAATTACCTACATTCTAATATTGAACACAAAACTATTTCTGTCAAGTCACAGGATCCAACCAACACTTTTATCCACTAGGCCATATGTTATTATTTGAGATGATAATGATTTAGTGATACAAGTCTTACTAATTAACCCATAGCTGTGGGGAAAGAGGTGGATTCATATCTTTCCCAAGGGTAGTTGCATGTAAGGGAATATAATGAGCCCAATGAGAATTGGAACTCGGCCTTTTGATTAACAATTCCGAACCAGTATCCATTACACCCCAGCTATTCTCAAGTGGTCACCCATCGAGGTACTGACCAGGCTCAACATTGCTTAATAGCTGTGATCATACAGGAACCAATGTTTCAATATGATGTGGTCATAAGCTTCTTTTTTTTTTTTTTTGGAAAAGCCAGAAATTGTCAGGAACCAAAAAATCCTGCACCACACATGAAGGATGGGTAAACACATTTTCATAATAAAAGCAAATGTCACACGATACACAAACTCAGGTGCATTTCACATGAAAAATTGTGTTTATGAATGTGCAGTAAGGTCCCCTCTGATCAATTGCCAAATGACATCAAAATTAGTTCTTAAAATATTCAAAATGGCTAAGTATTTTCCAGACAAATTCTTACAGATATTTATATGAATCTGTTTACAATTTTACTTCACTAAAGATATAAACACACTAGAGATAAACAACAATTATTTTTATGCCTGTTTATATTTCTAATAAAAATATCTTATTAGTACAAGAGAAATAAAAAAAAAAAATAAGTTAAAGGGAGCTAACTCCAAAAAGTCCGTTTTACTCGCATAGGTTTTATTTGTCACTTCACCGTCGTAAAAAAAGTTAAAGAATGAAATACTTCAATTTGTGACTTTAAGAATCAATGTAAGTTTTTTTTTAAGATTCACAGTCTAAGTAAATGTTTGGTTTTATATTAAAAGCCTTTTTTATGGTTTAAAATTACAATTTTGGAAGTTTAACTTTGTTATTTACAAATTGATTTTATAATATACAATCTAAAAAATAAAAAAAATTATTATTGAATTTTTCAAACAATTGTATCCTTTTTCTTGATTAGAGAACTTAGGAACTGCGTGAACAATCATTAAACGATTTTAAAGAGTTATTGCCCTTTAACTTAAAATATATTTTGTTTTTTGGCATCTACAGTTTTTTCGTAGTATGTGTACGTTTGTGCCGATCTATACCGCACATCCATACATATCACATACAACGACAAGCATTCATTGGTTAATAAATCACCACTACGTTATTATAGACAATTTACAAATCGCTCTATTTTCATGTAGTCACTTTTGTGTATTTTGGGGAGAAACGGATCACTGAAGTTTTCTCAAAACTCGCTCGCTGATTGGTCAATGCCAACCAATCAGATTGATTGCATGTGAAGAGTAACTTTTCCCGCGCAGCGATCTGGAGCCTATAATCACTTATATAAGCAAGAATTTTTCTTAGCTAATTGGTGAGAATTCAGCTGCCAAACGAATTCACGACAGTTGAAACCATGCGCCAACCTTCTCACTCACACGCTGAACATTCCTTATACACTCACATAATCTTTTCTTACACAGCAAAATCTTCTGAGAACAGTCGTTATAAGGAATTCTCATAAACATTCTTCCAGTGAACTTTGGAATACTAAAAATACAGTTAAAGAAAGACAATTCTTGTTTTATTCAACCTTACTTAAATGCGTGCTTTCTTTCACATCATTGTTTGATATTGTACATATTGTTAAATACATATTTCATGTGTAACGATGTCTTTTGCTTATCCATTTCCACGTCAGTCTTGTTTCCTAAAGTTAAATTAATGTGGTGAAGTCCGCCCCACGTTCGTGCGCACATGCGTCTGTCTGTGTGTGTGTGTGTGTGCGTGCCTCTGCAGTATGTCGTGATCATTTGTCCTATTCTTCATTTTTTTTTAAACCACTTTACACTCACTCCTTAACTTTTTCCTCATTTTTTTCTAAACTACATCAGCGTCCTGGATAAGACGCTAAACTACGTCCAACAGCAAAGCCTCTGATTAGGAGGTTTTGAGGAGCGTGGAACCACCTCTTAATTGCTGGTGTTCCCAGGTTCACCCTGACTTGGGGTGGTAACATCTGTTAGGGTCCCAGCTATGGGTAAATAGTTAACCCCCAAACTGGCGTCAAAACACTATGAAAATGTAAAAATAGGTTTTAATACAAGCAATAATTTTTTGGAAAAAACTATTACTAGCAATGAATTTTTGAAGAAAAAATTATTACCAGTAATACATTTTTAGAAAAAAAATAATAGCAGCAATACGTTTCTGAAAAAATATTATCAGCAATGAAAATCTTGTCGGCCTAAAATAACCCATTGATGTGTTGATATGCTGTAAAACAAACTAAACCAAAGCAAATCC
The DNA here is from genome assembly GCA_903632075.3 of Acanthosepion pharaonis. Classification (NCBI taxonomy): domain Eukaryota; kingdom Metazoa; phylum Mollusca; class Cephalopoda; order Sepiida; family Sepiidae; genus Acanthosepion; species Acanthosepion pharaonis. The sequence continues at coordinate 1,219,240 of CAHIKZ030004626.1, read as the reverse complement.
TCTTTTCTTTCAACTGTAACTATTTGATTTCCATTTATTTTTCTAGACATGTTGTTTTTCATTTTTGAACGTTCTTGTCTTTTCTTATCACAAAAAGCAGCAACTTGTGCTCAAATTTGTGTTTCACTGGAAATGTATATTTACATTCCAACATATTTTTCCTTTTGTCTTTTTCCAGGCTATGGTGATCCTCCACCAATGACACCTCGGGAGTTTGATATGGGATTGCCTTGTCTCAATGTAGAAGAGAATCAGTTCCTTCAATTGACTGCTGTAGATCGCTGTAACAGTCGGCTGTCAGCAGTTTATGCCGAAGGGTCAACTTGAAATTCAACCGTCTTCGAAAGCTGAAAACACACTGTGGTTTTTAATGTGAAGGTTTCTTTTTTCAGTGATGTGATTGGTGAAAGCTGATTTCACCTCCTACCCCCACACGCACACACTTTCTCGTTACCGAATGTATTGGTGATAACCCTTGGCAACTTCACTATTTAATCAATCACCAGAAACTGAAAAGAAATTTTAAGGTGAAAATTATTGATTGGAACATGCAGTCAACTGTTTCTGAAGAGGTGACCAACACAAATACCCATAAATAGGAATATTATATTTTTATCTATTCTTTTAAATTTTTTTGTTTGTTTTCTTGTTTTATGTGACAAATAGAAGTTGCGTACGCACACACGCATTTCTCGTAGAAGGCATTCAGAGTTATCTCCCATGGTCATCTAGTGAACTTTCCGTTTTAAAACGCGATCGTTCACTAAAAATTCAAAATGAATGTAACTGCTGAATTATAGCAATTAATGTAGGTACATCGAATGTATTTAGAGTCAGTGGATACAAATTTTGAATTTTCATTAAGTATCTGACTGATTATAAATATATGTTACTAATGCTTGAAATGCAGTTTATTATTTCAATAAAAGGTGAAAAAAAAAAAGCATTATTATTAACTGCATAAATTGTTTATCATTATTAGTGTTTGTCATATATAGGTGTAGATTGTATAGATGTCAATATTTGCTTTAGTTAAACATTAGAATAAAATAGTTTTTGGCGATAACGTTTTCCAAGCAAGGCATTAAAGCCACTAAGATGTAAGGCAGTTGCTAAGTGTGAGAGAATATGAGAAAAAAAAAACATTAAAGAGAGAGAACAATAAAATAATGAGAATTAAGAAGGCAATGATTGACATTGCATTTAAATTTCTGAAGATCAAACTTCACTGGAAAACAAGAAGCCAGAAAAGAGTTCCACAAGTGATAAGTGCAAGAGAAGAAACTGCTAGCATAGAAATTACGGTTGCCTAAGATAAGAATTCAATAAATTTATAAACAAATATGAATATGAACGATTTTTTTTTTTGACTAGTATACTAATCTAGGTTTAACAACTAAAAGATTATGACTGTAACAACCAAGATGAATAGACTAGTTCAAATAAATCAGTGTGTAATAAGTTTTCATCTGAAAAAATTTATGAAGCATATTAGTTTCATTAAAAATTCTGAACAAAAAGGCCCACAGAGCTATATTCATTTTGTTGTAGCTTTAACCTCAGATCATCAAATTAATAATGGCTCTATTCTCTAAAGCATCTCATAATAAAACCGCCATTTTTGTAGCTGGATGTTTCACTCTAAAAGGAGCCTGCACACAACTTTTGATAGAATATAACAGTATTAGCAATTATGTATCTGCTTTTCATGAATCTTTCTTGACCTTTTCAATGTGAGTTGTGCCTAGCATGCAAGCTGTGCTCAAACAAAAATGTTTTCCTCTTTTTGCAGAATCAGATGACCAACTCATTTTTAAAGAAACAGAATGTTTATATCCAATGACATGTTGGAAAAGATTGATTTTTCTCAAAAGAAAACTTGGCGAATGTCCAGGTTTGTTTAACCAAGAATTGGTTTGTCCTGCCGAGAATCTTTGAGCCATCACAAAAAGAGCCTGTTGAAAATATTCTCTTGGATGCATCCAAAGCACCAAGGCATTCTCAGCAGCATTTGACACAGATGATTCATAAACTTTTGGAGGAATTAAAGAACAAACAACAAATATTCAGAAACCTCCTTCACTTGGCTCAGTTTTTTGATGACTTCTGACAAGAAATATTGATAGTATATTTTGTGTAAATGTATGTGCCTAGCAGGGAGAGTTGAATTGACTCTTCCTATTATAAAAATGATTGTATAAATGTGTAACTAGGAAGCAGGAGTTGTTCCCCCTGGAGTTAACTCTATAGCAGGGAATAACAGTTGAATAAACCTTTGTAAAAAGTTTTTGCTTTTATGACAGTATATTGAATTGCTGTAGCTTGCAAAGAAGTCAGTTTTAAAAAAAAACTTATTTCCTACCCACCCCAATTCTCCTCTTTCTGTACCAAATAAAAATGAGGTTTGGTGAATTTCCTGAGTCTAACAAATTCCAAAGTTTTCTAACTTGTTAAGAACTCCAATTACAGTAAATGCAATTTTTCTTTTCTCACCAATATTTATGCTTGTGCACAACTTTCATTGAAAGTATCAGAAAAATCTAAAAAGTCTACATACATGAGAGTTAATGCTGTTAAACCCTTAAGACCAAAAGTGCCTGCAAGCTGCCTAGCATTGTATTTCAATATGCTGTAGTTAACATGATCGACTAAAAGCACCAGAAATCTATAATTTTATACAAAGTCATAGATTTCCCAAACCATATCTAGTAACACCAAAAAGGCTAAATTTGGTATCATTTTAAAGTGAAATCAATTTATTTTCATATAAAATCAATTTGTAATAATTGATTTTAAATGACTTTTGAGATACATCAATTTAATATCAGATCTTCAGATTCTTCAACAATCTGATCAGAACTCCATGGATTTAACAACTGAAATCTTTCACGAGCTAATGCATCAATAGTAACATACATGCTCTTTAAAAAAAAAAAACTTCAGTTTTATTATCAGAGGCTTTTACTTACTTTTATCTATAAAGGTTATCTCAAAAGTTATTTGGCTGTTAATGTTCCATATGGCATCTAATTGGACATTTTTTCAGTTTTTTTGTTTTTGGTGGGGGCTGAGGGGGGGTTAACTGTACAGTGTGTCCAATTATAAATAAAAAAAGGAAGTTGCCACTATCAGTACCACCAAGCCCATTCTAACTACTGCTACTGATACAATATCTAATATTACTATTAATGTATTTTTAAATTTGTCCATTTTTTTTTTTTTTTTTCAAAAAAATAGGGTGTCCAATTATTTTCCAAATTTTTACATTCAGGGCACCATGAATCTGTAATCACAAACAAATTGATTCTCCTTTTTATATTTTATACAATGAGAGTCACAAGAAGAAAAAGTATTTTATTGATGTCACATGGCTTTTTATTTCTACCTTGATTTATATTGTCACTTTATGTGACACATTTTCCTGTGTTTTTCACTCATTGTTTGATATTACCATTTTAAGTGCTTTTCTATAACACATCAAGTCACATTACATATCATCACATAAAATCCAGCCTTTACATATGAACTACAAAAAACATGTGTCCTTATTCTCCTGATAACAGCTCTGGCCATATTGATAAATAAACAATTGAATATATAATATAGCTTTGTAACCATTCATTTTTCATATAAATCAATGATGTCCTAAAGAAGCAAGGGAGACAACTGCATATATCAATACAAGATGACGCTTTCTCACAAGATATTATGATTTTTTTTTTTCCAAGATTTAAATTTAAATTATATTTTCTGTTTTGATAAAATTTAGGAAGAGTTATTTTTAGCATGTTAAAAATTGGGTTTTAAAACAAAAAGTCTTTGCAGTAAGAAATTACATTTTTCTGTTAATATTTTTTCAATGAGAATATATAACTGAAAAATTATTTATATCTAGATAGCTTTTCTTAACTTTTATACTTGAATTTGTTAACACACCTATACATATTTTAATGATCTGCAAAGATTTAAACAGATTTTTCTTCAGCCAACTAGATTATAAAAGTCTATAGGATTCATTCATTTTATTTATACATTTACATTAAAAACTGAATAATACAAACTATAATGAGTTTCCCAATTTTTCAAGGACACTAAATTATTGGTGAGTGTTTTGTGATGACATATCTGAGAAATCACAGGAAAATAAATTCCCCACCTTGCTTGTTGAAAAATAAAGGAAATATCCTCATCTCTTGAACACAGAAAAAAAATTAATATTTTGTATTTTATTTGTAAATCCAAAACAAATTTCTCTCCTGATTTTTAGAGAGATTATTTGGATTACAAAATTTGCTTTTTTTAAAGAGAAAGTTTTGGATATTTCAAATATATATTTGTATATAAATTAAATGTATGAACCAAGATTATTTGATGAAAAAAATTAGCAAAATTCTTGTGACTATCTCTCTTTTTCTCACTGTTTTTGCTTTAATAACACAAATTTTGTAGTACCCTTGTATTATTGAGGACATTTCACCCCTGTGGGGTGGACAGCTACTCCAAGGCTAATTGCCCATATCATATTTTATAGTCCATGTCTACCCATTCAAATTGTATTTTGTTTTTGTCATAATTATTTCAGTAGTTTTATATTTTTAAAGCTTATTTTAAAAGATCCACCATATTTTTGTGATGAGCTGTACATTTATAAAATCTGGTAAAGAAATAAGTACTGATGTTTTGAATAATGATATCAGTGAAAGAAAAAGGCTAAAAATAGAAGAAAAAAAAATAGTTACTGAAAACAAGGGAGATAATCGAAGCAATTCCATTTAAGCCAATTCCCAGTTTATATTGTTGGGTAAATAATTTTTTAAATGTTTTATTAGGAATGGAAAAAGGTGATAAAAATCCGTTATAATAAAATATATTAATTTAAAAAGAATATTACTATTATTTGTAAGCATGGATGTTATAGTAAGAAAAAATATATACATTTTTTTCCCTAAAAGTATACAATACCTTGTAAAAAAAAAAAAAAATCATTTTTATTTTTGGATCTGTGCAAGCAATATTCATTGCAGAAGCACATATGTTTTTCTTTTGCCATAAAGTATTTTAACAGATGATTGACCAGAATTGGTCACTAAACTGACCATTTCTCTTTGGTGCCCTTCAAGGCTTGTCGTCCATTTTTTTAAAAGAAAAAATTTTATCCACTTGGGCCAGATGGAAGCTAATACTCTTCTTCTTACAAATTTTATTAATTCACAACACTCATCTGATTATGAAATATATATATATATAGGTTTGGTTGAAAAACAATTAAAATTTTCTCATTTAATTTTTTCTATGGTTTTAACCATTTTTCTAGTTTCCAAGGAAAATTTGAACATAAATTGTCCACTGTCTTCAGAGTGCTTTCACAAAAAAAATAACAATACAGAAAACTGACCATGTAAGACATGACACTTAAAGAAAAAAACCCTGACCCACTTGAAAACTAAAGAAAATACAATACAATACACAGGCACAACTCTATTAACACAAGAATAAAACTATTTGATAATTTTTTATGAAAGTACTCAGAACATTTTGAATTTTTGTTGAAATTTTTGCTGGAAACCAGAAAAATGATCAGAAATAAAAATAAAAAAAAATTAAATAAAAAAAAATCTTAAAGAACTTTCATTGATTTCAACCAAAACTACATAAATGAAAAATTCCTATATTTATATAGGAAGAAATATAGTTTTAAGGTGTGCTATATTTATGGGATAAAGTGCTCAATATCAGAGATAGAGCGTATGTAAATATAAAAGTGAACATTGAAGTCAACACTCAGAGGCAACAGGCTGTTTCATGCTAGACACAATCATCAGGTTGTGAATGTTGGATTTTTCCTCCAAAATCCAACATTCACAGCCTGATGATTACGTCTAGCATGAAATAGTCTGTCACCTCTGAGTGTTGACTTCAATGTTCACTTATATATATATATATATATATATATATATATATAATGCAGTGAACATAATATTCTGATAGTTATTTAGAGATCTACATTTGACAAGAATCTTGAAATCATAATATTCTTTTATTAAAGGCTTTAGCATTTTATTCATATCCTCCTGGCATTAGTTTAAACACCTTTTTTCCCCATATATATATATATATGAATTATAATTACAAACTATCATTTTGTAAAGTGAAAATAAACATCCTACTTTTACTAAATTTGGGGGGCCTTCAGAATCAAACCTGAAATTTTTATTTTACAAAACAGCATGCTAACCATTGCTCTATAAACTGGTGCTATTTTTTATATAGTTTGAAATATTCTGACAGATTCTACATTGCACAACATTGATATAAGTTTTTGGTTAGTTGTATGTCTATACAATGCTAAAAATCAGATTTTATATAATCTTTATGTATTCTATAAGTAGCCAAAGCAGTATTGTAATAAAATCTACTGAATTAAGGTAGTCATAAGATGTCCTAATATAATGAATGCAAAAACAAAAAATCTAGGTGAATTTATTTATTTTTTTGTGTAGCTGTTTCATGTTTAATATTCTAAATATTTATATTTCTGCATCAGAAAAACAGCCATATTCAGTTATTCATAAAATACCACATTGAAATAAAGGATATCAGAAATTTACTGTTTATCCATCCATGACTGTAGGATTGTTTTACTGATAATGATAAATTCATTCAATTTCCTATAACCACTTTGTTAGTACTGTGGGGCAGTGTTACAGTATTAGTAGTGTGGGGGATTTTCAGACACCCCAGGCTTATGGCCACATCACATTGAAACATTGGTTTCCGTATGATCACCAAAGTTAAGCAAAGCCAAGGCTGGTCAGTACCTAGATGGGTGACCACTTGAGAATACTGGGTGCTGTAAGCTTGGATGTGCAGGTGGTGTTATGGTTAACGGTTCAGAATTGTTAATCAGAGAGATGAATTCCAACTCCCGTTTGGTTCATTATCTTCACTTATGGGCAAATACCCTTGGGAATGGTATGAACCTGCCCCTTCTCATTCCCCACCTATGGGTTAATTAGCAAGAATTGTATCACTAAACCATTATTATCTCATAAAAAAATTCTTACAAACTAAAAATATGTTTTGGCTTCAAATAACCTGCAAAGGGTTGATAAGCTATAGAAAATGAGTCAACCAATAAAATATATAAAAGCCAATTTATTACCAAATTATTTGGAGCAGAACGTAAGATGTATACAGAAGAAAATAAACAAAGTTTTTTTTCTTTTAAGAAATAGACCAACACTGAAAAGTTTAATGATGATTTCTGTTTATTATTTTCGCTATTCATTGAGTCTAACACGCATCATGCACTTTAACAAGTACAATAATAACGAATAATTTTTTGCAATGTAATTGACAGAGTGAAGACAATTACATTAGCATATTGAAAAAGGTTACTTAAAATTATGAATCATACACAACATTATATAGAAACTGACATACTTTTAGCCTCTTCTTTTTTTATGTGCTTCAGGACATGAGCAATCATGGCTCTCCACAACTACCTGTCCTTTTAGTTCTTAATAATGTTTGCTTTTTTTTACTACCCTTCACACTCAATGATCAACCATCCATTTACACAAACTTGTTAGGTAGCTCACTCACTGTTTCTCTTTGTCCCTTAATATCCTCTGAGTGTCAAACTTTCTAAACCATCTTTTCTCATTATGGGTCCCAAAAATTTGACCTCTTTTTCTTATTCTAAATATAAGTGGCCATTTTGTTTCCATTTTCTTAAAATTTCTCTGTTACTCAAGTACAACAGCGATAGTATTCTCAGCATTCTTCAATAAAACCAATTGTATTAATACAATTATTAGAACAAGTAGCATAAATTTAAATCAAATTGCTGTTCAATTAGTGCACTATTGGTCATCTGTCATAGAGTAATGGTTAATAAGCTATCACAAGCCATTTTATTTGAATTCAAGATTTACTTACAATATTTAACCTTGATTGAGATAAGGATCAACATATATACATACATTGTCATATATGTATATATATAGAGAGAGTGTAAAAAAAAGTTTGTGTGACATATTTCATCCTTCGACTGACCAAATTTTGACATAAAAAAAATGCTACTCCTATTAAAAGGAGAAAATAATTAACTAATACGAAAATGCTTAGGAAGTCCTTTAACTGCCAGTTCATCCCCAGTAAATTTGCGTCCAATGTTTCACCATTTTTGGTGGATCTTTTGTTATCATAATGTGGCATATTTAGTAACAAAAACAAAAGAAACAAAAAGAATCTAAATGGAATTGGCTAGATTACATACCCAAAACACATATAAAAAAAATATTTTTTTCTAAATTTAAAATTCCTACCATCTCTCGTTCATGCGAAGCCACATCAGTGTAAACAAACCTAGTCCTACAAAGTCCTAAAGGACAAAACATGTCACACAAAAACATATTTTTTTCCCACTTTGTCATACATCTTTCCTCACAAAATTGTTCTTGTTATATAAAAATGTATATATCGTTATCCCATTATAAATATATATATATATATATATATATATATATATATAAAATACTCAGTTGTATAGATCTTAGTTTGTAATCCTGGGTTTCACACTTTTGCGATCATCAGACAAACTGGTTTATTTTTTAAAAAGTGGATCTATTTATGCTTATTTGTTTTTGATTAAGTGTGTGTGGTGGAAGGGAGAATTTTCTTCTGTGTTTTTTTTTTTTTTTTTGTCCCAAACAAACACAGAAGAAAATTCCCCCCTCCATCCCACACAAATAATCAAACACAAATAAGCATAAATAGATTGACTTTTTAAAAAATAAACCAGTTTGTCTGGTGATCACAAAAGCGTGAAACCCAGGGTTACAAACTAATATCCATACAACTGAATACATCAGCTCTATCACAGATATTGATCACTTTACACTAAGTACCGCATATATATATAATTCCCAGAATATTATCTTTTCAATGACAAAGGTGAATAGCCTTCTATTATGACTATGAGTTTAAATAATAAGAAAAATGAATAAATTCTTATGTAATGCTTCTTGATTTGATCCCTCCATTATAAAAAAAAAAAAGAAGTTCCCTATTGTTAGCCTTTATATTGATTTTTATATACCATCAATGAAAAAGAATTATTAAATAAAAGTAATTGGTTACTATTTTACAGGATCTCATAATTGATGCCCACTGGCCTGTTGGACATTCCAGTTTAATGGGTTTTTTGTTTGTTTGTTGTTTTTTTTCACATTTATTTATATATTGCTACACTCACAACTGACTGCACACTGCCCACTTGCACCCAAAGAACTATATTTTTTTACAGCGCCTCACTCGGCTTATTTGGGTGGGGGGGTCTGATTTTCAATTTGTCTTTTTCATATTTTCCCTGTTTTTTTGTGAAGAATATTTCCTTCTTCACATTTCCTTGCATTTTTAAAATTGATATCTGGTTTTGCTTTTTGGTCATTTTTTTTTTTTTTTGTTGTTTTTTTTACTTGCTATATTTTGCTTTTAAAACCAGAATCTTTTGGACTCCCAGAATTTAAAGCAACATTCCAAAAATCCAGGAATTAACAAATTCTCAAAGACATTTCTTCGACTTATTTGCCACTCACAACCAAAGAACAAGTTTACAGTCAAAGAACTGTTTCTGCAGACTTTTACCATTATCTCTTCAGGTAAAATGGTTCTTCTGGTTTAAAAACACAAGTTCTTCCAATTAATCATAAAAAACATATCTCTTAGCCAAGATGAAAACCACTTATCCCAGTCTTGAACAAATTTTACATCTTTTATGTAAAATCTTTAATCAGGCTTAAAATACTTCCTATTTTTATCTTGCCTTGAAATTTGTTTTTACTTTTACTACCAATTTTTTATCTTGTCTTGATATGTTTCTATTTTTAATACTAACTTCAATCTCTTTCGCTCTCGTCTTTATATATGTTTCCTTTTGTTTTCCAATGACTTCTATCTTGCTATCTCTCATTTTAAAACCTGTTTCTTTTTTTTACCTACCTATTTCCTTTTATTTATTGTCTTGAAACATTTCAATATTTCAAGAAATGTGTATATTTTCCAACAACCTCTCTCTCTTCCAGCTTTCTTATTCCACTCTCTCTTGACTTTCTTATATTTTTATCTATCTTTAACTCTAAAAAGAAGAGTGGCATTCCCATACTCTTAAAAAAATAACAATAGAGACAGTTTCAGCCAAATGCAGATACCATTAACTCAGCAGTTAAATTTCATTTCACCTGGATGTTATGTTTCTATTTTTTAGTCAAGTGCGGCTGCTGTATGTTTTTAGAGTCAATTTTTGCAGTTCAGGGCATACGTGCATTGTAAGACTGACTTTCCGATTCCAAGATGAAATTTGGCTTTGTTCAGAATTCAATTCTGAATGTTGATGGTACCAATGGATTCTAATGAAGTTGGCCAAAAATACTTAATAAACATTTGTTTATTGTTTTCATTTTCTAAGTTTTTAATACATTTGCATAAGTCCTTAATAAGTTTAAATCTTGGTAGAGCTTTCAACAAAAACACATTAACCTAGTATCCCTTATAAATTTTTGTAAAAACTATGAATCTCAATTTTGTACATTAGAATTTCTAAATAAATGATAGTTTCATTAAAAATGAATAAATTGTCTTATTTTAAAATTAAAAGTTTTTAAAGTTATTTAAGTTCTAAAAAGATGACTTCAAATGAAGAATTTTATGGAAACATTAGTTTATAATGGATAATGTTTTTACAAAATCACAAACAAAGCATTTACTAAACAATAGAAAAAAAAAACATCAGTTGAAGACTTCCAAAAGCAGCAACAACTAAAATGGATAGCACATGTAACAAAAATAATGATATAATCAAGATGCTAACTTTCCACACTACCAAAAGCAAAAAATTTGGAAGAAAACTCCTATCAATACTAGAAAGAGCTATAACATTTATTGGACTTGAGAAGTCCAATTTCTTTAAAAAACTGTTTTAAGAAAAGATTTGATATTTCAACCAAAAGTAGCACTAACTGTTCAGTCAATGAATGCCAAGTGTTTCCTTATAAGGAAACAGCTTATTTCACCATTAACATGAAGATTAAAGTGTTTTTTTTTATACACTGTCTTTTATTCTTGTACAGAAGTCCTCCCTCTTATTTTACAGAAAGGAAGTTAAATTAAAAATTATATTTTTTGTTTCCTGGCAAGAAATAAATCACATTCACAATCTACTGCAGGTTGTAACAAGTAACTAATGAATGAATAACTTTATGGTTTTAACCTTAGAAATTTGTAATTCTATTTTTGTTCAGTAAGTAATTTTGCTTATGGCCATGTCACATTGAAACACCAGTTCTCGTACAATCACCAAAGTTAAGCAAAAGGTATAAATCCACCTCTTCTCACCCCCCAACTATGTGTTAATTAGTAGAACATGTATCAGTAAAAATCATTCTTATTTAAAAAAAAATAATTATTACAATTTAAATATATTTTCTGACTTTAAATAACCTATAAAAGGTTGATAAGCCATAAAAACAAATCAAAAGTAATTTGCAGCCAACTTCAATTAGCCATGGTAATGTTTAATTTCAGCTTAACTTTTTGTGTCTGTCAGCTCTAAATATATTTTTATGATTGTAAGTGTAGCAAATTTTGACTATTTTCAAAGAAAGAAAATTTTTGACCATATTGAAAAGAAAATTGTTTAATCCTTTGTTTTTTATCCTGCAAATTCACAGCAGGAGATTTGGGGAACACAAATTCCACAGGTGTAAATAATCGTTTGAATCTTTATATGCTGACAAGATGTACCTCTTTAATAGGTACAAAAATTTCATAATTTCATTTTTCTACAGAACTGTGATGTTGTTCTATTTAACTATTTCTTTGAATTGCTTTTTTTCTCCCTCAATTTGTAAGAGACAAAAGAAATGCAAACCATCCATGTCTTCTATTTATTTGCAATTGTTACCGAGCACCTCTTCTGGCTTGTCTCCAACAGATTTTATTTTTGCGGAAATATTCTTCATTGTGCCTACAATCATAATTTTAATTATTGTATTCACTAGAAAACTTTGTCATCTTGAAAGAACAATGTATTACCTATTTCAAATGAAAATGTTACTTTATTTCCCAGGATATTTTTTTTTCTACAACAAAAAAAAAATAAAAACATCCACTCTAGAACATTAATAAATATTGTTTAATTAAAAAGATTTCTTTGTAATTACATAAAACATTTTTAGCACACAATAGACCCAATTTCTAAATCAACTGCTCCCTAAAAATATTATTTTCCGCCTGAATTTCTGGGATGAGGAGTTATTATTTACACTATTAATATTCAGACAATTTGTCTTCATTTTTGTCACTGTTATCACATTTCGACCAGTGTCCCTTCTGGTCTTCCTCAGGTGTATATTACAGAGAATTCTGAACTGAACCCTTGATTTAATCTTGAACTGAACCCTTGATTTAATCTTAATCTGAACTCAAGTGAATCAAAGTATTGGTTGGTGACATAGTGACTGTGAGTTCAATCCCTGGGTTGGGTAGTATGTACTTGCACTCAGTCGAAACAGACAAGCATTACTAAATAAAAATAAAAAGTAGAACACTATCCCATAGATTAAATAAAGGGTTCTGTTCAGAATTTCCTGAGGAACACTGGAGGGCAAAACAGTCAAAACATTGTGATAACAACAACAAAGATGAGGACAATAGTCCAAATATAAGTAGTGGAAATGAAAAATATTAGTATTAATATTTAAATACTGACAAAAACATTTTGGCAGTGGCTTTGTTAAACTTGTCTTACATGAAAAAATGAGAAAATATTTTTAAAAATATCTAGTCATTAAGTTAAATTAAGGTTCAAATTAATGAATTTTTAAAAAATTATAACAATACCAACATGATATTTGCCAATAATATTTCAATTCTCTTAAAATCAATACATCTCAGAAAAAGGTCTCTAGCAATTGCATTTTCCTTTCTTTTTTTAAAAACATATGCTAAAAAAAATTGATTTGAGCAAACATAAGAAATTCAAAAGGAGGAAATGTTTGTTGATACAGGGGCTTCTCGACTTATGACAGCATTCCTTTCCTACGATGCATCATAACATTATTTTCCTTGTAAGTTGGAACATACCTGCTATTTTCCATGAATAAGCACTCACTCACCAACAATCCAATATTGCGTACAACCAGGAACTGACCCAGGCCACCTTCCTCACTCTAGCGTCTTATGATGTATTCTTCCACCTCGTCATTTGCATTGAATGACAAGGTGAAAGGGAAATGATGTAAGTCAAAACAAGTTTAATGGAGATTGCGTCATAACCATGAATAGTCATAAGTCGGGGCTGTCATAACCCGGGAAATTGCTGTAATCTGGTTGTGAGCTGTTAAAATGAGATTCTATAAACATTATCATTACTAATGTTAATTTTACTATTATTAAAATGTCACCTTGAAAATTTAGAATCTTTTCAGTTGATTTTTTTCAAGAGTGTTCTTGATTGTCAAACTCATTCTCTAGTTGTAAGTTCATAGCAGTTTCACTGTACTGTTCATACTACTTTCTTTAAATCATTTTTAAATCATTAATCTTAGCAAAATACCAGAGTTGATCACTTTAACATTTTTTTTTAAAAAACCTGCAAAAAAAAATAAATAAATAAACATAGCTTAAATTTATTAATTCATCATGGAATTTAAAAACTAAACCTCCTGAAATTTGCAAATCAACAAATTTATATGAGTAAACACAAAGAACTCAAAAATGAAACCAGATTTTATAGAGTATAAAATTATTATAAAAGAGTTTGTTGAAAGATATTGCCTATAATTTCAATTATTGATATATTACAAGTCCAAGAAATCAGCTAATTATAATAAAAATCCTATCAACATAATTATCATTTGTACACACTTACAACTTCATTTACTCTACTTTGAGTGTCTCTTGGGCTTGTATTGGGTGAATAACAGTAAAAAAAGGAATACAGCAAGGAGTAAAATAAATTAATGGGAAAGACAAACACATAACATAAGAAAATAATTGATAATGTCAAAGATGGTTCAATTTGAATTTCTGTGGCTAATCGGTATTTATCGGTATTTATTAACTTATTTCAGAAGTATTTTTATATTTCAACTCTTAAAACCATTTTACAAGTTTTTAATGAGAATAACTTATTGTTGCTGTCAGTATTAACTCAGAACAAGGTAAGAGGATTAAAAGAAAAAGTAAATAAAGGAAGATTCAATCTTTTGTTTGTAACTCTGAAGATTTAAAGAAAAAAACAAATAATGTCAAAGAAGTTTGACTCTGAAGTTACATAGTTAATAATATTTACGAATGCACTGAAGAACCAGCTTCACAATTTATGGATTTGTTGTGATTGGCATTTTTTCTTATAACCAAATTAATTAAAAAAAATGATTTTTTTTTTTTTAAATCAAACCAAAATATTCCTGATGCAAACAAATACCTAAGAAAAATATATTTTTCCATTATTATATCTAAAATCAGTTCACTTTTACAGTTTTACAGCTTCGTCTTTTTATCAACAAATATTTTCAACTATTTAAAGATTTTTTTCCTAGCTCAAATTTGTCTCTTGGCTTTTGAAGATATATATATATATATATATATATATATATATATATATATATATATATATATATATATATATATATATATAAATTCATAATTGATTCCAAATGAATTTTTGTTGTTATATCTTGTACCTGAAAAAATCATTTTCTTGGGTCTTATTTTTTTTTGTTTGTTGATTATAATTGTTAGTATTCAAGGAAAAAAATGACAAAAGATATTGTCAAAATTTTTTTTTTTTTTTTTTCTCATTTTGTTACTATTTTGTGACAAACTTGTATATTACCTTTTTTTTTTTTTTTTTTTTATTATTTACTGGGTTATTATTTTGTGAAAGATAACATTGCCTCTATCCCTCCCTACCAAATTGTAGATAAATTACCAATTTATAACTTAACCTTCCCTTTACCCCAATCAACTTTTACCCTCCTCATATAAATTACCAATTTATATATATAACTTAACCATCCTTTTAACCACCCCTCCCAACTTGCTCTGGTGGATACACCGACCCGCCAAATGTTTAATGTCACTGGATTCAAGGGATTCCAATAAATGGAAATATTAATTAATGATTGTAGAATTGAATAATAATTCCTTATTGAAAGAGCAATTTTGATAATGCTTTTCTTTTTATTGTAAATTATTAATTTAAACTGGAAATCCAATTAGCAGTAAATATATAACTCTTCATGTCTATTGCTAATATTGAAATGGAAAGTCTACTTGGCTGTGACTCAAAGAGCACAATAAATGCTGCTATAACACGAAACTGACTGTCTTGGGTAGCTGGAGTTATTTTTGTTGGTATAGTTTTGAGCTGAAGATCAAGAATCTATATTCTTTTAAAATCATGAGTCAGTTTGTGTATTGTGTAAAATACCCCAAAAAGTACTATATATATATAATTGTATGATAAAATGGTTGGCGTTGACATTAGGAATAGTCATCTAGACTTTGAGCAAGTCTTAAAAGCCAAAAAGCACTTTGTGCTCTTGTAAAATCCAGAATACCCAAATGTAGTAAATATTATTTAAAAAGAAAAAAAAAAAAATGATTTTACTGAATGATTTACCTGCATTTTTTGATGACTACTACAAAGATTATAATTTGAAAGACTTCAAATAGTTTGAAAAGTTTCTACTTCAGAGCAAAAAAAAAAAAAAAAAAAGACAAACCATTGCTTGAACCTTTTTCCCCCCAATTGCAGTATTCGTCACCTACCCCTCTCCATTGAAAACGTTTTTTCAGTTTGTCCAATTTATGTAAACAAGCACAGATGTAGCAGTTAACAACACCAGTGACCAACCACAAATAAAAATGATACACACACATACACTTTTTATATATATATATATATATATATATATATATACACACCAAACCAAACCTTTTGACCTTTAATTACATTTTAAAAAGAGAAAAAAATCCTTCTTAGGTCATTTCTTGTTTGAGCTTTTTGTAAAGAATTTTGTATACAATTCTTGTCGTCTGAACGCACAGCTATAGAGAATTTCGAAAACTTTGACAAAAGATTTTAACAAGGAAAGAAATTTGATAAAGAAAAAAAACAATGTCACTTCTAAATTTGTTTAAATTTGATATTTTGTCAATGAAAACTTGTAATAAATTGCAAAGACCCTTTTTATGAGTTAATGTTGTCATTTTATAATATTTTGTGTATTTATAAATAATGTTTGCCATATCTAATTATGATGAAAAATTGTTGCAGGAGATTTAAAATTTGTTATATTTACAGGGGAAGGTTCAATAACAGGTAGAGCATTTCTAGATATCAACAGTGTGGACATAGGAATCAACACTGCATGAAACTGACATTCACCGTGCAATCTCCAAAGTCTTAAACTGTAGGTTACATTGAAGCATGAAACTAGCATCCACAATTCAAAATATATATATATATAATATATGAAATGGGCAAAGTCCGACAATTATTTTAAGACATTTTTATATTTATACATTCTTTTTTATAGATACAAATATTTAAATAAATGTTCTGTTTATAATAAACAGTATTAACATTTACCGGCCTCAATGTCCAAGAAATTGTCATAGAAAATATGCATCCTCCGAGAGGAATCAAAACTATATCCTATACGGAACCATCATATAGCCTGATGTGGTTTTACTGATTTCGCCACAGAGGAGCATTCGGTTAGCAAGGTCAATTTTGCTGTTAAGCTACAATCTTCCATGATTCTCTCACATACATTCATATCTGCTCGATGTGTATCCAAATGTAAACAAATGACATCACACATTATGAAATGGACAGAGTCCAACAATTATTTTAAGACATTTTTAAAAAAGAATGACAATTCCGTATAGGATACAGGTTCTTGTTCTTTTCAAGTAGGATTTAATTTTTAGAGAGGAAAAATTTACATTGCAATGAGCAAGATCTGGAGAATATGGCGGTTGTCAGATCTGGAGAATGTTGTGCTCGACAAAAGCTGCTGCACAAGCCATGGCCACTGATGGAACCTCTGTGCTGTGGTGAGACAACCATACTCTACACACTTTCCTTCCAAACATTGCTATAAACAACAGAAATGAGAACATTATAACTTAGTGTGTATGCACAACAGAGTTCAAGGTCAATCTATACCAAGTGGCCTCACTCTCTGTACTTTAGCTCCATTACCATATCAACAGTCCTGATACTTTTTGATCAGATAATATAGATCATATATATATATATATATATATATATATATATATATACACACAACAACAACAAAGTTTTCAATCTGCACCTGATGATTGCATCATGTATGAAATTCAATGTTGTATTGCTAGTGAGGAACAAAATATATATTTATTAGTATATAAATTTTAGCTGTTATTATACAGCAAGCACTGTATGTGTAATACTTCTTTAAATCCATATCTGTCTTTAAAGATCTAAACTAGTTGTAGAAAAATCATGTGGTAAAGATAAACACTTAGTTGTGGAGCAAGCTAAGTGAACAATAATCAACCTTTAGAAAGAGAGCTATTTATGTTGCCATAGAGCATCTCATTGTGCTAAAGTGGGATAGTCCATTGCTTGGGCTGTGATTGGCTGCTGGTACCTGGAGGGAGGTATTTCTATATAAATACCAGCTTGATTCATCTGTTAGTTTGCAGGGTTTGTATTAAGTTCCAACCTGCTTTATTTTTGTCTGCCAGCTGGACGCTAGCTGGGACCTTTACACCAGTAAGTGCTGTTTATTATTGTTATTCTACATCTCCTTCCCCCCATCGCGTTTGGGTAGTGGCCTTTGGAGAGGGATGAGTTCCTTTAAACCTGGCTGGTTGTGCGGAAGTAGTCTGGACAATGCCCGAGGGGTTTTTGTCCGTGTTATTGTAGACGACTGAGCAGTGTTCGATGTTATTCCAGCGTCGAATGTTTGTGGCACTGGTGTAGGGGTCTCAGGTAAGGCACTAGGTCTTGGAACTGGAATTGTAGGTGTATCCAGTTTCCTGAGGAATCGGCGATTTCGTAAGGTAATTCTACCTGATCCATCAACTCTGATACGGTATTGGTGGTTGGGGAGGGTTTCAATGACCTGACCTGTTGTGTCCCATCGGCGGGTTGTTGGTCGTTGTAGTGCCACTATTTGTCCTTTTTTTGAAGGGGGTTTAAGGTGTGTGCTGTTCTGTTGTATCGCTCTATGAGACGAGCGTTCCGCCGGGACAGACTTATCTCACGATTTTGGGCTGCGGTTATCCAATTTGCGTGTGGCTTATAGAGTGTAGGGTGGGATGGTATATAGTCACGTAGTCGGCGGTGGAGTAGTAGTTGAGCAGGGGATAGCCCAATGTTTTGAATGGGCGTATTCCTGTATTGGAGGATGGCTCTTGCTGCACGATTATTGTCCAACGATCCTTGGGCTCCTGTGTTGCCATTTACGATTCTCTTTGCCGTTTTGACAGCAAGCTCTGCCCGACCATTGGATTGTGGGTAACCAGCAGATGATAACCTGTGTTTAACAGCCCAGTCTTGTAAAAATTGCTTGAATGTAAGGGATGTGAAGGGTGGCCCACCATCAGTGCTGAGTTCCTCGGGAGCACCGTAGGCTTGAAATATGTCTCGGCAAATTGAAATAATCCTTGACGCATTAGCTTCTCCGTGGCTCAAGTGGTATAGATTTAGCCAGCCTGTTAACCTGTCAGCGCATGCTAAGTAACCATGGTTCCCAACATGGAAGATGTCCATGACGATTTGCTGAAATGGCCAATCAGGAGATGGTGTCAAGTTGATTGGCTCTTTGGTTGACTCAGGGGCAATTTTTGAGCAGAACGTACAACCTGCTCTAATGTTACGTATTGAAGCATTCATCCCGGGCCAATAAACAGATTCATTGGCATGTGCCTTCATGCCAACTTCACCTTGGTGTGCAGAATGTAGGCTATGTAAGACTTTTGCGCGTTGAGAGGTGGTGGGGATAACGATTCTTTGATCTAATAGCACTAATCCATCGTCAACACTTAGGCGGTGCCTCACTTCCCAGTATTCGCGGATTTCGGGTGCAGTGAGGCTGCGCGTCCTTTGGAATCCATTTTGTATTACCTCAATTAATTTTTTATTGCGGGTCGCTGCGTCCCACCGCACGGATAACGTCTGGTGAGATGAGCTCCAGGTTGTCATTTGCACCAAATGTTGCTAATAGGGTTGTTGATTTGACCCAGTCATCCATGTTGTCAGACTCTATGATGTCTGATTGAGAGGGTTCAGCAGTGAATACATTTAGGAGTGCCTGTGAGATGTCTGCTGGGTTACGAAAGACAGCATCGGAGGCTCTGTGCCATTTTCCAGGGCAGTGCTGAATGGTGAATCTGTACCTGAGGGTTTTCCCTTTAACCTGAATAATCGGGGGGTTTTGGATTTTACTAAGGTCTCTATCTCCGAATAATCCTTTTTAGTGGTTCATGATCTGTAACCACTATGAGATTTGGGCAACCCATTACAAAAATGCGACATTTTTCCAATGCCCACGCAATTGCTGCTGCTTCGCCTTCAATAGGTGCATATCTGCGTTCAGCATCAATGCAGAATCTGCTACCAGCAAATATCAGGCGCCAACCTTCAGGGCAGCAAACTGGGGCTTTGTCAGTGGTGCATGAGCAATACTTCTGCAGAAGTAGGAAGCCCATTCCGTCTTTGCTCCAATCTGGGGCAAGGCAGGTTATTCGTTCTTTTTGAAATGTTGCAATGCCTTTTCGAACTGTCAACTATGACCTTCTTTGAATGCTGGAATGCATCCTCAAGGCTTTTATTCCATGTAAAGTGTGAGTCTCGTTTTACGAGATCACGAAATGGAAGCATGACTGGGCTCAGTGAGTATGCCCAAGCGACTTGGTTGACCAGCCCAAACCATGATCTGGCATCGGTGAGTGTTTTTGGTATTGGGAAGCTTAATATTGCCTCCAGCATGGATTTAGAAGGGGTTACACCAGAAGATGTTATTTGGAGGCCCCAAACTGCACCGTGTCTTGGCAAAATTGGAATTTTTCTGTTTATTACGATGCCGTTTTTTGCACAATGGAGGAGAAAATCGAAGGTGTGAAAAAAGGTTCCTTCGATGTCAGAGTCATAGAGTAGGGTGTCATCCACGATTTTTACTTTGCGGGGGATGTCTTTTTATTACTTCATCATACCTTCGGGTGTAGGCATCGCCAGATGCTAGGTAACCTTGTGGCATTCTCAGGTACATGAACCTTCCCCATTCTGTGATGAAGGTGGTGAGTGGCTGGGACTCTTTATCTAAGGGGATGGAATGATATCCATCAACAGCATCCAACACTGTTTTCTTTTGTTTAGGTGGCACTTGTGGTGCTAGCTGGAATGGTGACCCTGTATGGTGTGTTTCCCATTTGCACTGTGAATTCAAGTGTTGGTAGTCTATGGTTCTTCGTGGTTTGCCATTTTTTGGCGGTAATTACCATAGTGCTACACCAATCAGTGGGCATGCCGACGGGTACTGGGGTTATGATACCTTTTTCACATCTTCCCAAAGGGCCCTGTCTTACAGGCTCTTTGAAGTGAAAAGGCACAGGAATTGGGTTATGTCTGGCTTTGGGGACTGCTCCTTCTTTGAGGTGTATATGAGCAGTGGGGCCAGACATTGGTGGAATTCACCATTGTTTTTGAACGCCGTTTCGGCAAATTGATTCAATAGCCAATTCTTGAGCCTATCAATGTTTTGTTCTGTTGGGGAAAAGGGTTTTTTTGGGGCGCGTTGGAAGTTGTCCCTCGACTTTGCATTGTTTAGGGCTCACGTCTGATTTTTTTATGTGTGCTTGTCGAGGGCATGTGTTGCATTGTTGTTTGGGGTAATATTGTAGTCGTTGGGTTCGGGAAGTCTTTGGACAGTATCCCTACATCAATGCAGGCTGCTTTGCTGAAGTATAGCCGCTGAATCTTTTTTGCATATGTATAGGGCTTGTTTAGTTGTTCTTCCTTGGACGATGAATTTCCGGGGAGCCAACCCCCTGACATACAAGTGTAAAGCCTCCCACAGCTCGGACGACTTTTTTTGATGGAATGAGGTTGTTGGGAGTGAGCCCCATATTCAGAAGGTGCTTAAGTCCCCCGAGACATATGGTGGCCCCACTGTCAGGAAAGATTGTCATCCTAGTGCTGTGATTTCTGGGGATATTCTTAATTTGTCTGGGATCCGGTTTTGGCGAGAATGGAACAACATATGCATCAATTTCCCTTACCTGGCCTGTGTCTTTAGATGTATACGTGCCTGTCGTTTGATTGAATGTAATGTGGGCGATAAGTGTGTCCATGGCGGCTTCATTAGCCTCTGGGCTTTTCCTGACCGCTTGAGCCAGTTTCTTAGCCCGGCATACCCTCGATAGGTGATTGGGCTTCCCACAATTACTACATGTTTTTCCCCATGCTGGGCATTTTAGCCGGCGGGATCCAGTTCCTGAGGTGCCATGCTGGTGGCTACCACAACCTAAGCAAGCCTGGTGGTTTGGTTTAACATTGCAGTTGCAATAGGTGCTGGTACGGATCCCCTGTTGGCTTGTGGCGTACCCTTCTGTCTGCGGTATGTTGATAGCCGAGCAGCAGTTGTATCTGAAGCGCCAGCCATTGAGGTTTGGTCTCGCAATGCTGATTCAAATGCCTCAGCATGACGGATATTTTGCTCAAAGGATTTAAGTGCCCCAGCTTTGGCCAGTAGGTCAGCCTGGATTTGCTATTCCACAGATGTGTCATTTGCTATTCCACGGATGATCTGGTCCTTGATGTATATATCAGACAGGTCATGTTCATAATCCAACCTTTTGTCTGAGAGGTGGCTTTATAGCCTGCTTGATGAGCATCTCATTAATGTGCTAAAGTGGGATAGTCCATTGCTTGGGCTGTGATTGGCTGCTGGTACCTGAGTGGAGGTATTTCTATATAAATACCAGCTTGATTCATCAGTTAGTTTGCAGGGTTTGCATTAAGTTTAACCCCCGTGTTTGTTTTTGGTGTACGTTAGTCAAGCGAGCGTACAAAAGTTTTGGAAACTGCTAAGATTGGTTAAGTTTTTGATTTTATTTTCCTAAAACCTTTTTCAATTTTGTTTTTTTTTTTTATTTGTGTATTGTTTGCTTTTTACTTTGATTTCTTTCCTCTCTGCTAGTTTTTTTTTCCTCCCCACTGTTTTTGTTTGTATTATTTTCAGTTGTATTTATTTGTTTATTATTATTTTTGGTTGTCCTTGTTCTGTGCTTCCGTTTTTTTTTTATTTTTTGTGCGTCAAAACAAATTGAAAAAAATAACATTAAAGACTATATTTATTCGTTTGGTCGCGGTCAAAATGGCCGACGACACGAACATAAATATGTCTGACACATCACCGACGGTGTCAGTGGAAAAAAAAAGTGCCTGGGCCAACAATAGGCCGACATTGAAAGATTCGGCTTACTATGTAAGCCAAAAACAGAAATATGAAAAGACATTTGAGGGAAATGACTTTCTCACAATTGAGGAGGCGTTCGAAGCAGTCAAAACGAGGACGATATCCCTGCTGACATCCGATATTAAGACACGGAAGCTCATTGGTGTCAGCAGGGAGACAATGGAGGAGAATTTGAAAACACTCAAGATATGCCCAAAGGTCCTGGCTAGGAGGACAAACGCTTTGTGGGATATTCTCCTGCAATCTGAACAAGAGGCGAAAGAGCTGGCTGGAAAAATTCTCAACACCAAATCTCTCCGACTTCAAACGGAGTATTTGGGCACCCGAAGGACGAAGGTGACCGTTCATGGGGTGCCGGTGGACATATGCCCAGACAGAATGGGGGCATTTTTCGCCAGGTTTGGGGAAGTAAACAGCGTGGAGGTCCTGAGGAGCAAGGCAGGAATTGCCACCGGAGACATGGAAGTGTATATAACTGTGGACCGAGATAACTTCCGAGACATGCCGAACATTCTAACCTGCCGTACAAGAAGAATGTTGGTGGTCGTGGAGGGTCGTAAGCCATATTGTTGGGCTTGTGGTGTCCTGGGGCATATGGCAAAGGCGTGCCCCGGGAAAAAAGCAGCTCAACCTCCAGCAGTTCAACCTTCAGCAGTTCAACCTCCTGCACGACCAGTAGTGGCGGGGGAAACAACAGCAGTGGCAGCATCTCAACCTGGGGAAGGGACGTCCAAAAGTGGTGACTGGAAGGAGGTTTCCAGAGGGCGGAAGCCTTCAAGCGTCCCGTCTCCTCCCCAGAAGGAAAAAGCTTTGGAAAAAACCAAAGCAGGATCAACAACAAAAGCAGCAGAAACAGAAACAACACAGAGAGGAGGAGGAGAAACTCCCCAAAAAACAGCAGCTGAAAAACAGCAGCAACAACAACAGAGTCAGCAGAAAGAAGACGAGGAACTCAGGGAAAAAAAAAGATCAACAAAAAGAAATGCCCATGGAAGTGGAGAGTATGCCTCCACCTCGTGCTGCATCCTTGAAGAGGTGCAGAGAGGAGGAGGAGGAAGGAGAAGAAAACCAAGGAAGTGGTCGTAGCAGGGCGGAGCGCAGCGTGGACATAACCAGGCGGCGCTCCTTCCCTGCGTCGCCAATTAGATCATCTGACTCTCCCAGCAGTAGGAGCTTCCCTCCCTCCCCTTCCCGTGCTATATCCCCCTCTCCCTCCACCTCATCCCTAAAAACTTTGGACACACCACCCCATACGTCCACCTCCTCCCCCCCCATCCGGCTAGGGAAAAAGAAAAAAAAAAAAAAAAATGTTTGGGGGCCCCGAGTCAATCTGCAAGGTTGACAAAGAGGAATACAAAAAGGGCCTATCCAAACAAAGGAAGGCCTTGTTGGGGGTTTTGTACAAGATGTCAGAGGTGGACGGCAAGAGTGTCGAAGACCCCCGGAACTTTCCAAAGGCTCCAGGTGTAATCACCTGTGTCAGGGACACAGGTGGTTACCTGAAAGTCTGGAGCCATATATTTGAGGCCAAGGAAGCCTTTCCGGACTTGAGGGTGTGCAGTTGGACAACCCTAATTTAAAAAACTGCGGAATTTTTGCTCTGGGAGGGTCCCTGTTTTGGTTCACCCCTCCTTATATAGGGCAATTAAACTAATGTACCCAACGGACGTCGGCGGCATTGTCCCGGACGGTCGTATGACGACAGAATTGGGTACTGGTAGTCTGGGACAATCCGTCGGGGTCCTGCTTAACACAGATTTCCGCCCCGTATGTGACTAGGGGTTTTTGCGTTAATTCTTCTCTTATTTTTGCAGGCTTAGAAAATGGAAACCAAGTTAGCGACTCTGAATGTGAAGGGCTTAAGGGATCGGGGTAAGGCTGCCCGCCTGCTCCGGGACCTTCTGTCCCTGGATGTGGATGTTGCCGCGATCGAAGAGACACACTTTGTTTGCAGTGCCGATGCGTGTGTGCTGGAGAACGACTTTGTCGTCTATTCAGCATATGGGGACCGGTTTGCCAGAGGGGTTTCTTTGCTTGTCAGACGGACTCTTGATGCGAAGGTGGACCTTGTGCATACCGATGCCGAGGGCCGGTTGATCGTGGTCGATATTGCCGTGAAAAGTGGTTCGTTCCGAGTCGTTGCGGTTTATGCGCCCAATGACCAGGAGGAGCGGGTCTCGTTTTTTCGGCAGTTGGGGCCGTTCCTGGTTGATTCAACGCGCCTTGTTTTAATGGGGGACTGGAATGCCATCCTGGACTCCAAGTTAGACAGGGGGTGGGGAGCTAGTGGGAGAAGGGGCGATCGTAGCCTGGTTGATCTGATCGACGATTATGGTCTCGTCGATAGATACCGGGTCGATCATCCCGGGGAAAATGTGGACGTGGGCTCTTAATTGGCCTTCTGACAAGGTGGTTAGCTACCTTGACAGGATGTTAGTTAGAAGAGCCGACATAGATCTATTAGATTGCCCTACGTTCCACTGGGTAGGCTACACGGACCACAAACTCGTTTGTGCCCGGGTGGCGTTAGACCATAGGCCTAGAATGGCTGGCTACTGGAAGTTCAATCTGTCTTTACTGGACAGGCAGGACTTCCGGGAGCAGCTAACTAGATTAGTGCAGCGGGAGCTAGTGGGGGCGGTTATCGGGAATAGGTGGTGGGAGCGACTTAAGTGTAGGATTAGGTCTTTCACCACTGATTTCAGCAAACGGCTCGCTCTAGATAGAGCTGAAAAGGTGAAGACACTTAAAGCTAGTTACACCCGGGCGGTGGCTGGGGGGGATCCCCTAGAGATAGCCTTAGCTAGGGCGGCCCTGGATCGTTTGAATAGCGAGCGGTACATGGGCCAGGTAATTAGACATAAGTTAAGCAAGATGTCTTCCGAAGCCGTGAACTTGGGCGCAGATCTGCGCAGGGAAGAGGTTCGTCGAGGTGGCGATCGTTACATTCGTGAAGTCGAGTCCCCGGAGGGGCATACTCTTTCGGGCCACTGACGACATGTGCGAGGCGTTTCGGCGCCATTTCGAGAGCCGGTTTACCAAGGAGCCTGGTCTCCGTGAGGAGGAGTTTCGTAGCTATTTGGCTGACTTTCCTCGGCTTTCGCCGACTGAAGCGGCTAGCTGCGAGGGAGAGATCACGGAGGGCGAAGTCTACGCGGTATTGAAGAAGGTCGGCAGAGGCAAGTCGCCCGGTCTGGATGGTTTGCCCTATGAATTGTACTTGAGGCTGTCGCACATCTTTGTTCCGATTTTGACAGCAGTGTTCAACAACTGGTTTCGGTCGGGGTCCATCCCCAATCGGATCACCAGGGGTGTGATCACTCTGTTGAAAAAGGGCAAAGGTGGTGGGGGAAGCTAGATGATTACAGGCCCATAACTCTGCTAAACACAGAGTTAAAGATTATGGCCAAGATCCTGCAGGAGCGTTTGCAGTCAGTTGCCGAGTCTCTGTTGGGACCTGAGCAGACTTGTTCTGTGAGGGGCCGAACAATTCAGAGCAACCTGCATCTGATCCGCACGATCATAGAGGGCGTAAAGACGACGAAGAAGCCGCGCTGATCAATTTGGATCAGTCCAAGGCATTTGATAGGGTTGACCATCGCTACCTTGCTACTGTCCTGCAGGCCGCTGGATTCGCACCCAACTTCTGCCGCTGGATTAGCCTCCTGTATCGCTCCCCCAGTGCTGTGGTACAGGTGAACGGAAGGTTGTCGGACGCGTTCGTGCTGTCTAGGTCGGTTCGTCAGGGTTGTCCGCTGTCGCCTCTCCTTTATGCTTTGGCGTTGGAGCCTCTCCTTCGCCGGCTGAAGGACGAGACCGGCAGTCCGGCCCTACGTGGAATCGCCGTCCCTGGAGGGTCTCGAGCCAGGGTTTCCGCGTACGCCGATGACGTATCTGCTTTCGTGTCGTCCCGCAGCGACATTGAGGCGGTACAGAAGGCGCTTGATCGGTACGAGAAGGTGACAGGGGCCAAGATAAACCGCGACAAGTCGTCCGGCTTGCGGTTAGGTGCCTGGAAGGGGGGGTCATCTTCCGGGCCGCTTCGGTTGGACGGACGGTCCTGTCCGCATTCTTGGAGTGTGGTTTGGGCCCGACCTCCAGCTGGAGAAGAATTGGTCTGAAGTACGAGCAAAGGTCGATTTTGCCGGTAAGATTTGGAATCGACGGAGGTTGTCCGTGAAGGGCAGGGCGGAGGTGTGTGTTACATACATTTTCCCCTGATTCTTTATCGATTGTCCGTACTTCCTCTCTGTAAAGACCACAGGAAGGTGCTCGAGCGATCGCTATCCTCCATTTTATGGAGGGGACGCGTGAACAGGGTCGACAGACGAGTCTGCACTAAACGTCCGTGTCATGGGGGGCTGGGAATGCCGCACCTGTTGAGTCACATCCGTGCCTCTAGGTTGGCTTTCCTACGCCGCGCATTGACTAGAGGAGATCCGATTCTGGAGGGGATTGTTAGGGACGCCTTCCCTAGCCTTACCATCAGTCCCCCATCTCGCGGGTTGAGCGCCGTTGTAAACCCCGGGATGAGTCGGATTTCCTCCGCGAGTGTCGGTTGGCCTTGAAGGCCATTCCCCGGTCCAGTGACCTTTCTCGGCCTAGGAAGGTCTTCTATCGTGGTTTAGTGGAGGGTCGCGCGAAGGATAAGCTACGTGATACGCTCGACTTGTCGGAGGAGGAGTATCGCTCCTATTGGTCTTGGGCGCCAGCGGCGGATTACCTCAGTAACCCTGAGTTTTCGCTTACCTGGCGATTGGCTCGGAATCGGCTGCCTCTCAATGACAAGGCTTTCATATGGGGTTTGGCGGATTTGCCAGACTGTGAACGGTGTGGTCTTGGCTTAGAAGAAACGGCTGCGCACGCCTTCTACCATTGCCCCCGGGTCCGCCCCTTATGGGACCATGTCGGCGAGCTGACGGCTCGTCTCGCTCCCGAACAGCTTGTGTCCATTGATCGCGCATACGCGTGTGACAATGTGTCGCCCCCGTATTCCGGGGAGAAACGAATGGTGTTTCTGATGCGATGGCCACGGCTCGAATGGTGATTTGGACGACGCGAATGGAGGAAGTCTTGCGGGGCAACCGTCTTTCTTATCAGCATCTAATCCAATTCTTTGAGCATCAGCTCAAGATGAAGATTAGATCTGATAGAAAACGATTGCATTCGACAGTCTTCAGCGAAAGGTGGGTAAAAGTAGCAAGCCTGGTTCGTGTGACCGGGGCTAGCCTTGATTTTCTTTTCTAGGTCAACCTATAGCACATCGGGGTGGCTTCCTGTGGAACCCTCCCTTGGTTAGGTTAGACAAGCTTCAGTGTACCTAGTTAATGTGAGTAAATGTTGTTCCTGGCCTGTATCCCGGCTGCTCTTTGGTTATGGTCCAAGTCGAGATTCCCAACCTCCCCAGTTTGTTTTGGACCCCCCTTTTTATCTCGACTGGGTCAGCTTTACATTTTCCCATTCCGGCATAATATTTTCTCCTTTTTCCACTCCCTTAGCGAGAGCGTCTCTTGATTCTGTCCCCTGGGCAGAATACAGCGGCCTCTCTCTTTTTGGGGTTGGACGGTCCCTACTAACATGTGTTATGTTTAGTTTGTATTTTGTGTTTATTTTTATTTATTATTGGGTTCATCTCCCCCCTTGCATTCTATCATTATTAGAATTTTATGTATATCATTTATGTATCATCAAATTTTTATGGATTGGGGCGCGTTTTGGTAGGTTCCCTTGGAGTGGATGTGGTATTATGGTGGTTGGAGGATTGAACGGTGATGGATGAGTTCTTGTGGTGAATGAGTAAATTGTAATGTATGAATGGGTCGTGAGTCAGATTAGCTAGGTATAAGATAGTAAGTGTTGACCAGCCTTTTCCCCCTCCCCTTTTTGGCCTTGTGCCACAATTGTAACCATTGTTACAATAAATCCTCAGGGTTTGCCTTAAGTTTAACCCCCGTGTTTGTTTTTGGTGTACGTTAGTCAAGCGAGCGTACAAAAGTTTTGGAAACTGCTAAGATTGGTTAAGTTTTTGATTTTATTTTCCTAAAACCTTTTTCAATTTTTTTTTTTTTTTTTTTTTGTGTATTGTTTGCTTTTTACTTTTTTTTATTTCTTTCCTCTCTGCTAGTTTGAACCCTCCCCACTGTTTTTTTTTGTATTATTTTTTCAGTTGTATTTATTTGTTTATTATTATCTTTGGTTGTTGTCCTTGTTCTGTGCTTCCGTTTTTTTTTTTTTTTTTTTGTGCGTCAAACAAATTGAAAAAAAAGAACATTAAAGACTATATTTTGTTCGTTTGGTCGCGGTCAAAATGGCCGACGACACGAACATAAATATGTCTGACACATCACCGACGGTGTCAGTGGAAAAAAAAAAATCGGCCTGGGCCAACAATAGGCCGACATTGAAAGATTCGGCTTACTATGTAAGCCAAAAACAGAAATATGAAAAGACATTTGAGGGAAATGACTTTCTCACAATTGAGGAGGCGTTCGAAGCAGTCAAAACGAGGACGATATCCCTGCTGACATCCGATATTAAGACACGGAAGCTCATTGGTGTCAGCAGGGAGACAATGGAGGAGAATTTGAAAACACTCAAGATATGCCCAAAGGTCCTGGCTAGGAGGACAAACGCTTTGTGGGATATTCTCCTGCAATCTGAACAGGAGGCGAAAGAGCTGGCTGGAAAAATTCTCAACACCAAATCTCTCCGACTTCAAACGGAGTATTTGGGCACCCGAAGGACGAAGGTGACCGTTCATGGGGTGCCGGTGGACATATGCCCAGACAGAATGGGGGCATTTTTCCCAGGTTTGGGGAAGTAAACAGCGTGGAGGTCCTGAGGAGCAAGGCAGGAATTGCCACCGGGG
Source organism: Acanthosepion pharaonis (assembly GCA_903632075.3). Taxonomy (NCBI): domain Eukaryota; kingdom Metazoa; phylum Mollusca; class Cephalopoda; order Sepiida; family Sepiidae; genus Acanthosepion; species Acanthosepion pharaonis. Next base: position 1,189,828 of record CAHIKZ030004626.1, on the reverse strand, counting down.
ACATGGAAGTGTATATAACTGTGGACCGAGATAACTTCCGAGACATGCCGAACATTCTAACCTGCCGTACAAGAAGAATGTTGGTGGTCGTGGAGGGTCGTAAGCCATATTGTTGGGCTTGTGGTGTCCTGGGGCATATGGCAAAGGCGTGCCCCGGGAAAAAAGCAGCTCAACCTCCAGCAGTTCAACCTTCAGCAGTTCAACCTCCTGCACGACCAGTAGTGGCGGGGGGAAACAACAGCAGTGGCAGCATCTCAACCTGGGGAAGGGACGTCCAAAAGTGGTGACTGGAAGGAGGTTTCCAGAGGGCGGAAGCCTTCAAGCGTCCCGTCTCCTCCCCAGAAGGAAAAAAGCTTTGGAAAAACAAAGCAGGATCAACAAAAAAGCAGCAGAAACAGAAACAACACAGAGAGGAGGAGGAAAACTCCCAAAAAAACAGCAGCTGAAAAACAGCAGCAACAACAACAGAGTCAGCAGAAAGAAGACGAGGAACTCCAGGGGAAAAAAACATCAACAAAAAGAAATGCCCATGGAAGTGGAGAGTATGCCTCCACCTCGTGCTGCATCCTTGAAGAGGTGCAGAGAGGAGGAGGAGGAAGGAGAAGAAAAACAAGGAAGTGGTCGGGAGGGCGGAGCGCAGCGTGGACATAACCAGGCGGCGCTCCTTCCCTGCGTCGCCAATTAGATCATCTGACTCTCCCAGCAGTAGGAGCTTCCTCCCTCCCCTTCCCGTGCTATATCCCCCTCCTCCACCTCATCCCCCTAAAACTTTGGACACACCACCCCCATACGTCCACCTCCCCCCCCCCATCCGGCTAGGGAGAAGAAGAAAAAAAAAAAAAATGTTTGGGGGCCCCGAGTCAATCTGCAAGGTTGACAAAGAGGAATACAAAAAGGCCTATCCAAACAAAGGAAGGCCTTGTTGGGGGTTTTGTACAAGATGTCAGAGGTGGACGGCAAGAGTGTCGAAGACCCCGAAACTTTCCAAAGGCTCCAGGTGTAATCACCTGTGTCAGGGACACAGGTGGTTACCTGAAAGTCTGGAGCCATATATTTGAGGCCAAGGAAGCCTTTCCGGACTTGAGGGTGTGCGAGTTGGACAACCCTAATTTAAAAAAACTGCGGAATTTTTGCTCTGGGAGGGTCCCTGTTTTGGTTCACCCCTCCTTATATAGGGCAATTAAACTAATGTACCCAACGGACGTCGGCGGCATTGTCCCGGACGGTCGTATGACGACAGAATTGGGTACTGGTAGTCTGGGACAATCCGTCGGGGTCCTGCTTAACACAGATTTCCGCCCCGTATGTGACTAGGGGTTTTTGCGTTAATTCTTTTTTTTTTTTGCAGGCTTAGAAAATGGAAACCAAGTTAGCGACGTTAAATGTGAAGGGCTTAAGGGATCGGGGTAAGGCTGCCCGCCTGCTCCGGGACCTTCTGTCCCTGGATGTGGATGTTGCCGCGATCGAAGAGACACACTTTGTTTGCAGTGCCGATGCGTGTGTGCTGGAGAACGACTTTGTCGTCTATTCAGCATATGGGGACCGGTTTGCCAGAGGGGTTTCTTTGCTTGTCAGACGGACTCTTGATGCGAAGGTGGACCTTGTGCATACCGATGCCGAGGGCCGGTTGATCGTGGCCGATATTGCCGTGAAAAGTGGTTCGTTCCGAGTCGTTGCGGTTTATGCGCCCAATGACCAGGAGGAGCGGGTCTCGTTTTTTCGGCAGTTGGGGCCGTTCCTGGTTGATTCAACGCGCCTTGTTTTAATGGGGGACTGGAATGCCATCCTGGACTCCAAGTTAGACAGGGGTGGGGGCTAGTGGGAGAAGGGGGGCGATCGTAGCCTGGTTGATCTGATCGACGATTATGGTCTCGTCGATAGATACCGGGTCGATCATCCCGGGGGGAAAATGTGGACGTGGGCTCTTAGTTGGCCTTCTGACAAGGTGGTTAGCTACCTTGACAGGATGTTAGTTAGAAGAGCCGACATAGATCTATTAGATTGTCCTACGTTCCACTGGGTAGGCTACACGGACCACAAACTCGTTTGTGCCCGGGTGGCGTTAGACCATAGGCCTAGAATGGCTGGCTACTGGAAGTTCAATCTGTCTTTACTGGACAGGCAGGACTTCCGGGAGCAGCTAACTAGATTAGTGCAGCGGGAGCTAGTGGGGGCGGTTATCGGGAATAAGTGGTGGGAGCGTCTTAAGTCTAGTATTAGGTCTTTCACCACTGATTTCAGCAAACGGCTCGCTCTAGATAGAGCTGAAAAGGTGAAGACACTTAAAGCTAGTTACACCCGGGCGGTGGCTGGGGGGGATCCCCTAGAGATAGCCTTAGCTAGGGAGGCCCTGGATCGTTTGAATAGCGAGCGGTACATGGGCCAGGTAATTAGACATAAGTTAAGCAAGATGTCTTCCGAAGCCGTGAATTTGGGCGCAGATCTGCGCAGGGAAGAGGTTCGTCGAGGTGGCGATCGTTACATTCGTGAAGTCGAGTCCCCGGAGGGGCATACTCTTCGGGCCACTGACGACATGTGCGAGGCGTTTCGGCGCCATTTCGAGAGCCGGTTTACCAAGGAGCCTGGTCTCCGTGAGGAGGAGTTTCGTAGCTATTTGGCTGACTTTCCTCGGCTTTCGCCGACTGAAGCGGCTAGCTGCGAGGGAGAGATCACGGAGGGCGAAGTCTACGCGGTATTGAAGAAGGTCGGCAGAGGCAAGTCGCCCGGTCTGGATGGTTTGCCCTATGAATTGTACTTGAGGCTGTCGCACATCTTTGTTCCGATTTTGACAGCAGTGTTCAACAACTGGTTTCGGTCGGGGTCCATCCCCAATCGGATCACCAGGGGTGTGATCACTCTGTTGAAAAAGGGCAAAGGTGGTGGGGGAAGCTAGATGATTACAGGCCCATAACTCTGCTAAACACAGAGTTAAAGATTATGGCCAAGATCCTGCAGGAGCGTTTGCAGTCAGTTGCCGAGTCTCTGTTGGGACCTGAGCAGACTTGTTCTGTGAGGGGCCGAACAATTCAGAGCAACCTGCATCTGATCCGCACGATCATAGAGGGCGTAAAGACGACGAAGAAGCCGCGCTGATCAATTTGGATCAGTCCAAGGCATTTGATAGGGTTGACCATCGCTACCTTGCTACTGTCCTGCAGGCCGCTGGATTCGCACCCAACTTCTGCCGCTGGATTAGCCTCCTGTATCGCTCCCCCAGTGCTGTGGTACAGGTGAACGGAAGGTTGTCGGACGCGTTCGTGCTGTCTAGGTCGGTTCGTCAGGGTTGTCCGCTGTCGCCTCTCCTTTATGCTTTGGCGTTGGAGCCTCTCCTTCGCCGGCTGAAGGACGAGACCGGCAGTCCGGCCCTACGTGGAATCGCCGTCCCTGGAGGGTCTCGAGCCAGGGTTTCCGCGTACGCCGATGACGTATCTGCTTTCGTGTCGTCCCGCAGCGACATTGAGGCGGTACAGAAGGCGCTTGATCGGTACGAGAAGGTGACAGGGGCCAAGATAAACCGCGACAAGTCGTCCGGCTTGCGGTTAGGTGCCTGGAAGGGGTCGATCTTCCGGGCCGCTTCGGTTGGACGGACGGTCCTGTCCGCATTCTTGGAGTGTGGTTTGGGCCCGACCTCCAGCTGGAGAAGAATTGGTCTGAAGTACGAGCAAAGGTCGATTTTGCCGGTAAGATTTGGAATCGACGGAGGTTGTCCGTGAAGGGCAGGGCGGAGGTGTGTGTTACATTTTTTCCCCTGATTCTTTATCGATTGTCCGTACTTCCTCTCTGTAAAGACCACAGGAAGGTGCTCGAGCGATCGCTATCCTCCATTTTATGGAGGGGACGCGTGAACAGGGTCGACAGACGAGTCTGCACTAAACGTCCGTGTCATGGGGGGGCTGGGAATGCCGCACCTGTTGAGTCACATCCGTGCCTCTAGGTTGGCTTTCCTACGCCGCGCATTGACTAGAGGAGATCCGATTCTGGAGGGGATTGTTAGGGACGCCTTCCCTAGCCTTACCATCAGTCCCCCATCTCGCGGGTTGAGCGCCGTTGTAAACCCCGGATGAGTCGGATTTCCTCCGCGAGTGTCGGTTGGCCTTGAAGGCCATTCCCCGGTCCAGTGACCTTTCTCGGCCTAGGAAGGTCTTCTATCGTGGTTTAGTGGAGGGTCGCGCGAAGGATAAGCTACGTGATACGCTCGACTTGTCGGAGGAGGAGTATCGCTCCTATTGGTCTTGGGCGCCAGCGGCGGATTACCTCAGTAACCCTGAGTTTTCGCTTACCTGGCGATTGGCTCGGAATCGGCTGCCTCTCAATGACAAGGCTTTCATATGGGGTTTGGCGGATTTGCCAGACTGTGAACGGTGTGGTCTTGGCTTAGAAGAAACGGCTGCGCACGCCTTCTACCATTGCCCCCGGGTCCGCCCCTTATGGGACCATGTCGGCGAGCTGACGGCTCGTCTCGCTCCCGAACAGCTTGTGTCCATTGATCGCGCATACGCGTGTGACAATGTGTCGCCCCCCCATTCCGGGGAGAAACGAATGGTGTTTCTGATGCTGATGGCCACGGCTCGAATGGTGATTTGGACGACGCGAATGGAGGAAGTCTTGCGGGGCAACCGTCTTTCTTATCAGCATCTAATCCAATTCTTTGAGCATCAGCTCAAGATGAAGATTAGATCTGATAGAAAACGATTGCATTCGACAGTCTTCAGCGAAAGGTGGGTAAAAGTAGCAAGCCTGGTTCGTGTGACCGGGGCTAGCCTTGATTTTCTTTTCTAGGTCAACCTATAGCACATCGGGGTGGCTTCCTGTGGAACCCTCCCCTTGGTTAGGTTAGACAAGCTTCAGTGTACCTAGTTAATGTGAGTAAATGTTGTTCCTGGCCTGTATCCCGGCTGCTCTTTGGTTATGGTCCAAGTCGAGATTCCCAACCTCCCCAGTTTGTTTTGGCCCCCCTTTTTTCTCTCGACTGGGTCAGCTTTACATTTTCCCATTCCGGCATAATATTTTCTCCTCTTTCCCACTCCCTTAGCGAGAGCGTCTCTTGATTCTGTCCCCTGGGCAGAATACAGCGGCCTCTCTGTTTTTGAGGGTTGGACGGTCCCTACTAACATGTGTTATGTTTAGTTTGTATTTTGTGTTTATTTTTATTTATTATTGGGTTCATCTCCCTCCCTTGCATTCTATCATTATTAGAATTTTATGTATATCATTTTTGTATCATCAAATTTTTATGGATTGGGGCGCGTTTTGGTAGGTTCCCTTGGAGTGGATGTGGTATTATGGTGGTTGGAGGATTGAACGGTGATGGATGAGTTCTTGTGGTGAATGAGTAAATTGTAATGTATGAATGGGTCGTGAGTCAGATTAGCTAGGTATAAGATAGTAAGTGTTGACCAGCCTTTTCCCCTCCCTTTTTGGCCTTGTGCCACAATTGTAACCATTGTTGCAATAAATCCTCAGGGTTTGCCTTAAGTTTAACCCCGTGTTTGTTTTTTTTTTGTATACGTTAGTCAAGCGAGCGTACAAAAGTTTTGGAAACTGCTAAGATTGGTTAAGTTTTTGATTTTATTTTCCTAAAAACCTTTTTCAATTTTTTTTTTTTTTTTTTTTTTTTTTTGTATTGTTTGCTTTTTTTTTTTTTTCTTTTTTCCTTTTCTTTTTTTTTTTCCCTCCCCACTGTTTTTTTTTTTTTATTTTTTCAGTTGTATTTATTTGTTTATTTTTATCTTTGGTTGTCCTTGTTTTGTGCTTTTTTTTTTTTTAATTTTTGTGCGTCAAACAAATTGAAAAAAATAACATTAAAGACTATACGTTCGTTTGGTCGCGGTCAAAATGGCATCACGACACGAACATAAATAAATCGACACATCACCGACGGTGTCAGTGGAAAAAAAAACATGCCTGGGCCAACAATAGGCCGACATTGAAAAAGATTCGGCTTACTATGTAAGCCAAAAACAGAAATATGAAAAGACATTTGAGGGAAATGACTTTTTCACAATTGAGGAGGCGTTCGAAGCAGTCAAAACGAGGACGATATCCCTGCTGACATCCGATATTAAGACACGGAAATTGATTGGTGTCAGCAGGGAGACAATGGAGGAGAATTTGAAAACACTCAAGATATGCCCAAAGGTCCTGGCTAGAAGGACAAACGCCATTGGGGATATTCTCCTGCAATCTGAACAGGAGGCGAAAGAGCTGGCTGGAAAATTCTCAACACCAAATCTCTCCGACTTCAAACGGAGTATTTGGGCACCCGAAGGACGAAGGTGACCGTTCATGGGGTGCCGGTGGACATATGCCCAGACAGAATGGGGGCATTTTTTTCCAGGTTTGGGGAAGTAAACAGCGTGGAGGTCCTGAGGAGCAAGGCAGGAATTGCCACCGGAGACATGGAAGTGTATATAACTGTGGACCGAGATAACTTTTGAGACATGCCCAACATTCTAACCTGCCGTAAAAGAATGAATGGTGGTCGTGGAGGGTCGTAAGCCATTCTGTTGGGCTTGTGGTGTCCTGGGGCATATGGCAAAGGCGTGCCCCGGGAAAAAAGCAGCTCAACCTCCAGCAGTTCAACCTTCAGCAGTTCAACCTCCTGCACGACCAGTAACGTGGCAAGGAAACAACAGCAGTGGCAGCATCTCAACAGTGGGGGGAAGGGACGTCCAAAAGTGGTGACTGGAAGGAGGTTTCCAGAGGGCGGAAGCCTCAAGCGTCCCAAACAAGAGCTCCCCAGAAGGAAAAAAGCTTGGAAAAACCAAAGCAGGATCAACAACAAAAAACAGCAGAAACAGAAACAACACAGAGAGGAGAAGAGGAGAAACCCCAAAAAAAGCAGCAGCTGAAAAAAGCAGCAACAACAACAGAGAGTCAGCAAGAAAGACGAGGAACCCAGGGGAAAAAACAACAACAAAAAGAAATGCCCATGGAAGTGGAGAAATGCCTCCACCTCGTGCTGCATCCTTGAAGAGGTGCAGAGAGGAGGAGGAGGAGGAAGAGAAAAAAAACAAGAAGTGGTCAGCAGGGCGGAGCGGTCAGTGGACATAACCAGGCGGCGCATCTCCTTCCCTGCGTCGCCAATTAGATCATCTGACTCTCCCAGCAGTAGGAGCTTCCCTTCCTCCCCTTCCCGTGCTATATCCCCCTCCCCAACCACCTCATCCCTAAAAAACTTTGGACACACCACCCCCATACGTCCACCTCCTCCCCCCCCCATCCGGCTAGGGAAAAGAAGAAAAAAAAAAAAATGTTTTGGGGCCCCTGAGAAGAATCTGCAAGGTTGACAAAGAGGAATACAAAAAGGGCCTATCCAAACAAAGGAAAAGGCCTTGTTGGGGGTTTTGTACAAGATGTCAGAGGTGGACGGCAAAAGTGTCGAAGATCCCCGAAACTTTCCCTCGGCTCCAGGAGTAATCACCTGTGTCAGGACACAGGTGGTTACCTGAAAGTTTGGAGCCATATATTTGAGGCCAAAGAAGCCTTTCCGGACTTGAGGGTGTGCAGAGTTGGACAACCCTAAACTTAAAAAAACTGCGGAATTTTTGCTCTGGGAGGGTCCCTGTTTTGGTTCCACCCCTCCTTATATAGGGCAATTAAACTAATGTACCCCAACGGACGTCGGCGGAATTGTCCCGGACGGTCGGATGACGACAGAATTGGGTACTGGGAGTCTGGGACAATCCGTCGGGGTCCTGCTTAACACAGATTTCCGCCCCGTATGTGACTAGGGGTTTTTGCGTTAATTCTTCTTTTATTTTTTGCAGGCCTAGAAAATGGAAACCAAGTTAGCGACGTTAAATGTGAAGGGCTTAAGGGATCGGGGTAAGGCTGCCCGCCTGCTCCGGGACCTTCTGTCCCTGGATGTAGATGTTGCCGCGATCGAAGAGACACACTTTGTTTGCAGTGCCGATGCGTGTGTGCTGGAGAACGACTTTGTCGTCTATTCAGCATATGGGGACCGGTTTGCCAGAGGGGTTTCTTTGCTTGTCAGACGGACTCTTGATGCGAAGGTGGACCTTGTGCATACCGATGCCGAGGGCCGGTTGATCGTGGCCGATATTGCCGTGAAAAGTGGTTCGTTCCGAGTCGTTGCGGTTTATGCGCCCAATGACCAGGAGGAGCGGGTCTCGTTTTTCGGCAGTTGGGGCCGTTCCTGGTTGATTCAACGCGCCTTGTTTTAATGGGGGACTGGAATGCCATCCTGGACTCCAAGTTAGACAGGGGGGGGGGAGCTAGTGGGAGAAGGGGCGATCGTAGCCTGGTTGATCTGATCGACGATTATGGTCTCGTCGATAGATACCGGGTCGATCATCCCGGGGGAAAATGTGGACGTGGGCTCTTAATTGGTCTTCTGACAAGGTGGTTAGCTACCTTGACAGGATGTTAGTTAGAAGAGCCGACATAGATCTATTAGATTGCCCTACGTTCCACTGGGTAGGCTACACGGACCACAAACTCGTTTGTGCCCGGGTGGCGTTAGACCATAGGCCTAGAATGGCTGGCTACTGGAAGTTCAATCTGTCTTTACTGGACAGGCAGGACTTCCGGGAGCAGCTAACTAGATTAGTGCAGCGGGAGCTAGTGGGGGCGGTTATCGGGAATAGGTGGTGGGAGCGACTTAAGTGTAGGATTAGGTCTTTCACCACTGATTTCAGCAAACGGCTCGCTCTAGATAGAGCTGAAAAGGTGAAGACACTTAAAGCTAGTTACACCCGGGCGGTGGCTGGGGGGGATCCCCTAGAGATAGCCTTAGCTAGGGCGGCCCTGGATCGTTTGAATAGCGAGCGGTACATGGGCCAGGTAATTAGACATAAGTTAAGCAAGATGTCTTCCGAAGCTGTGAACTTGGGCGCAGATCTGCGCAGGGAAGAGGTTCGTCGAGGTGGCGATCGTTACATTCGTGAAGTCGAGTCCCCGGAGGGGCATACTCTTCGGGCCACTGACGACATGTGCGAGGCGTTTCGGCGCCATTTCGAGAGCCGGTTTACCAAGGAGCCTGGTCTCCGTGAGGAGGAGTTTCGTAGCTATTTGGCTGACTTTCCTCGGCTTTCGCCGACTGAAGCGGCTAGCTGCGAGGGAGAGATCACGGAGGGCGAAGTCTACGCGGTATTGAAGAAGGTCGGCAGAGGCAAGTCGCCCGGTCTGGATGGTTTGCCCTATGAATTGTACTTGAGGCTGTCGCACATCTTTGTTCCGATTTTGACAGCAGTGTTCAACAACTGGTTTCGGTCGGGGTCCATCCCCAATCGGATCACCAGGGGTGTGATCACTCTGTTGAAAAAGGGCAAAGGTGGTGGGGGAAGCTAGATGATTACAGGCCCATAACTCTGCTAAACACAGAGTTAAAGATTATGGCCAAGATCCTGCAGGAGCGTTTGCAGTCAGTTGCCGAGTCTCTGTTGGGACCTGAGCAGACTTGTTCTGTGAGGGGCCGAACAATTCAGAGCAACCTGCATCTGATCCGCACGATCATAGAGGGCGTAAAGACGACGAAGAAGCCGCGCTGATCAATTTGGATCAGTCCAAGGCATTTGATAGGGTTGACCATCGCTACCTTGCTACTGTCCTGCAGGCCGCTGGATTCGCACCCAACTTCTGCCGCTGGATTAGCCTCCTGTATCGCTCCCCCAGTGCTGTGGTACAGGTGAACGGAAGGTTGTCGGACGCGTTCGTGCTGTCTAGGTCGGTTCGTCAGGGTTGTCCGCTGTCGCCTCTCCTTTATGCTTTGGCGTTGGAGCCTCTCCTTCGCCGGCTGAAGGACGAGACCGGCAGTCCGGCCCTACGTGGAATCGCCGTCCCTGGAGGGTCTCGAGCCAGGGTTTCCGCGTACGCCGATGACGTATCTGCTTTCGTGTCGTCCCGCAGCGACATTGAGGCGGTACAGAAGGCGCTTGATCGGTACGAGAAGGTGACAGGGGCCAAGATAAACCGCGACAAGTCGTCCGGCTTGCGGTTAGGTGCCTGGAAGGGGTCGATCTTCCGGGCCGCTTCGGTTGGACGGACGGTCCTGTCCGCATTCTTGGAGTGTGGTTTGGGCCCGACCTCCAGCTGGAGAAGAATTGGTCTGAAGTACGAGCAAAGGTCGATTTTGCCGGTAAGATTTGGAATCGACGGAGGTTGTCCGTGAAGGGCAGGGCGGAGGTGTGTGTTACATACATTTTCCCCTGATTCTTTATCGATTGTCCGTACTTCCTCTCTGTAAAGACCACAGGAAGGTGCTCGAGCGATCGCTATCCTCCATTTTATGGAGGGGACGCGTGAACAGGGTCGACAGACGAGTCTGCACTAAACGTCCGTGTCATGGGGGGGCTGGGAATGCCGCACCTGTTGAGTCACATCCGTGCCTCTAGGTTGGCTTTCCTACGCCGCGCATTGACTAGAGGAGATCCGATTCTGGAGGGGATTGTTAGGGACGCCTTCCCTAGCCTTACCATCAGTCCCCCATCTCGCGGGTTGAGCGCCGTTGTAAACCCCGGGATGAGTCGGATTTCCTCCGCGAGTGTCGGTTGGCCTTGAAGGCCATTCCCGGTCCAGTGACCTTTCTCGGCCTAGGAAGGTCTTCTATCGTGGTTTAGTGGAGGGTCGCGCGAAGGATAAGCTACGTGATACGCTCGACTTGTCGGAGGAGGAGTATCGCTCCTATTGGTCTTGGGCGCCAGCGGCGGATTACCTCAGTAACCCTGAGTTTTCGCTTACCTGGCGATTGGCTCGGAATCGGCTGCCTCTCAATGACAAGGCTTTCATATGGGGTTTGGCGGATTTGCCAGACTGTGAACGGTGTGGTCTTGGCTTAGAAGAAACGGCTTCGCACGCCTTCTACCATTGCCCCCGGTCCGCCCCTTATGGGACCATGTCGGCGAGCTGACGGCTCGTCTCGCTCCCGAACAGCTTGTGTCCATTGATCGCGCATACGCGTGTGACAATGTGTCGCCCCCGTATTCCGGGAGAAACGAATGGTGTTTCTGATGCTGATGGCCACGGCTCGAATGGTGATTTGGACGACGCGAATGGAGGAAGTCTTGCGGGGCAACCGTCTTTCTTATCAGCATCTAATCCAATTCTTTGAGCATCAGCTCAAGATGAAGATTAGATCTGATAGAAAACGATTGCATTCGACAGTCTTCAGCGAAAGGTGGGTAAAAGTAGCAAGCCTGGTTCGTGTGACCGGGGCTAGCCTTGATTTTCTTTTCTAGGTCAACCTATAGCACATCGGGGTGGCTTCCTGTGGAACCCTCCCTTGGTTAGGTTAGACAAGCTTCAGTGTACCTAGTTAATGTGAGTAAATGTTGTTCCTGGCCTGTATCCCGGCTGCTCTTTTGGTTATGGTCCAAGTCGAGATTCCCAACCTCCCCAGTTTGTTTTGGCCCCCCCTTTTTTTATCTCGACTGGGTCAGCTTTTACATTTTCCCATTCCGGCATAATATTTTCTCCTCTTTCCCACTCCCTTAGCAAGAGCGTCTCTTGATTCTGTCCCCTGGGCAGAATACAGCGGCCTCTCTGTTTTGAGGGTTGGACGGTCCCTACTAACATGTGTTATGTTTAGTTTGTATTTTGTGTTTATTTTTATTTATTATTGGGTTCATCTCCCTCCCCTTGCATTCTATCATTATTAGAATTTTATGTATATCATTTATGTATCATCAAATTTTTATGGATTGGGGCGACTTTTGGTAGGTTCCTTTGGAGTGGATGTGGTATTATGGTGGTTGGAGGATTGAACGGTGATGGATGAGTTCTTGTGGTGAATGAGTAAATTGCAAGTTTCACTTTTCTTAACATATATAATAATATATATACTGCTATCATAATGTCTGATATTTAAAACCAACAGCAATAAAAACAAAAGAACTTACATCAATGGAATATGAAGTGAATGATGGTGGCTTGCTACAAAATGCATTGCATGGCAGGTCTCAGCCGTGAAGATTAGAACTGGTGGAACTAAAGAATGTAGTTCATCTGAGCACTTTTCATAGGGATAGAACAGTGAGAGGCATGTAATATTTTGTCTGTTGGCAAGGGATTGTAGGGTGGAAAATAATTCATCAGTTACAAGGATGCAGAGATGCTTTTGAACTCTATTGAAACTGAAAAGTGAAGACTGGGCAACTCCTGCCCATATATGGCAGCAGTACTCAATTTTCAGTTTGAGCTGGCTCTTGTAAAAATAGAGGATAATAGGAGGAGTCAACTACTGGAGCAGTACAGAGAATCAACCATTTTTCCAGCATCTATGATATAATGATCAGATTATGCTCTTAGGCAGATCATTTATGTAAAGTAAGAAAGAGGGCTGGACTGAGAAGTGAGCCTTGTACAACATCTGTGTTAACCACCTGGGCTTCAGGCCATTAACAACTACCTTCATGGACCAACATGTTAGGAAATACTTGATAACTGAGAAGACTCTTCCAGTAATTTCATTGCTAAAGAGCTTGTGCAGTAACCCTCTATGCCACACCTCATCAAAGGTCTTTGAAATATCTAATGCAATCATCCTTGAAGTGTATTTGTTGACTAGTACCTCAATGATTCTGTGAATAATGTCAACATACCAGCAGTGGAATGAGCTGATCAAATCCATACTACTTGTCTCTCAAGAGGCTATCTCTATCAAGGTAATCAACTACCACCTTCTTGATTATAGCTTAAAAAAATTTGCTAATGACAGAGGAGGCCGATGAGTCTATACTGAGACAGGAAAGAATGCACACCTGCGTTCTTGAAAACAACTTGACACCTTCCACAGACTTTGGAAGGATTACTCCTTCAAGCCGCAGTTAAATAATTTCACTAAGATCAGGGATATCTCAGAGTTAATATTCTTAAGGACAACCACTGGGATTTTATCTGGACCGGTAGCTTTCTTAGGGTCAAGGCTTTTGATAAGTCTTGAAACTTCCTGAAAATATTACTGATATTGTGCTCTGGGAGACAGGGGAAGTCAAAAAGAGGATTGCCTTTGTCATCTAAAAGGCAAAGATCATGGTGAAGAGCTATGCCTTATCTGACAAAGATGAAATGACCTCAGGACCATTTATGATAATAGGCACTGACACTTTGCCTCTATTTAGAATTTGGTTGAAGATCTGGGATCCAAGTATTTTCGATTTTGGCCTGCACTGCATGTGCAAAGTTACTCTTTGCATTTTATAGAACTCTCTTGCAATGATTACGGACAGTTCTGGATGCAGCAATGTCCTACTATGCTATTCCCTGTGACAGATATTGTAGTTGTGGTTACAGTGAATTATGGCTGCAGCACATTCAGATCTGAAACAGGGCTGACTTTTGCTGGGAATGTTTCCTTATAAAGAAACAGCAAATATTACCATTAACATTGCTAAGCAATAAACTTTACCAATGTTCATTCATTAAGTAAAAGTTCTTTATTATATCTGGATTTTTCCAAACATGTCTATAAATATTAAATTAACATTGCTGCATCAAGGTTATACATCATCAAAGTGTGAGTCAGGTGATAGCAGAATATCTTTTGAGAACGTGCTTTTTTTTTTTTTTTTTTTTAAAAAAAAAAAAAAAAATCATTTCACCCTAAGCAAGGCAGTCACGCCACTAAGACATGAAAGGTTACAGAATGTGAAAGAATAAAAGAGAAACATTATTAAGGAGTGAGAACAAAAAAAAAAAAAAGAAAAAAGAGGAGTGATCAAGAAGACAGAAGATAACAATTGACATTGCATTCAAAATTTCAAAGATCAAAGTTGGCTAGAAAACATGGTGCTGAAAGAGAGTCCCACAAGTGAGAAGTGTGAGAAGAGAAACTATCAGCATAGAACTTATTGTTGTATCTAACCAATTCAACTGTAAATTGATGTGATCTTGAGTCTAGGTACCATAGCATAAAGTTCATCCGAACAATAACCATGAAAGTATTTATAGAAAAGGCACAGAGAAGGTACATTATGGTAGTGCAAATGTGACTGGAACCAAGATGCCAGGTCAGGACCAATAATATTGCAGTTTCTCTGGAGTTTATCAAGAATCTCTAAATATATAGCAGGAGCACTAGACCATATGTAGCAGCAATATTCAAAGCATGGATGAATGGTAGATTTATAAATATATAAGAGATTCTGGGGAGAAAAATTGTTTAGCACAACATAGTGAAGCAACTTTCTTAGCAGCAGACCTAGCAAATGATTCAATATAATCTTCCCACTTTATGTCAGCAGAGAATGTTAACCCAAGAAGACATGATGAGTCACTCTCCATGCCAATAGAAGTCACAAATAGAGAGAAGCATTTTGAAAATGTTAAAATTGACAAGCCATTCCTTGTCCCAGTTAAGAACAGGCTGCAGGTTAGATTTGAGCTCAATTATTAATTAGACCTTATTGAACCAATCGAGACAGAAATAAATAGATACCAAGTTGGAATAAATAGATACCAAGTTGAGAACTGATACCGTCAGGATGGTCATTGATGAAAATTAGGAACAAAGTAGGGACACCTGTATTAGTACAAAAAAATCTAGAAGAGTGGCTATTCAGGACAACCTTCATTTCATGATTTGATAAGAATGACTGAATCAGTTCAAAAACACCATATTTCAACTTGTGAAGAAACCCATTATGCCAAACCCTGTCAAACGTTTTTGTGATGTTCAAAGCAACAGCCCAAGCTTTCAGCAATAATTGTTAATGCATCAGCAAGTTGACCCAGAGAAGCAAAAGCCATATTGCTTGTCCTAAAGAAAGCCCTGCGATGAGAGATGCTTAACCAATTTAGAATTGATTAGGGCCTCTGGTAGTTTTCCAAAAAGTGGTAGAAGACTAATAAGCCAATAGGTGAACTGTCTGACCCTTCAAACTAAGTTCTTCAAGACTAGAACTACAGAAAAGGATTTCCAACAAGCATGAAAGCAACAGGCAGTCAGGCATTTATTGTAAAGTTTAGAGAGAACAGGAGCACATTTCTTAAGGACTATTGCAAAGATATCATCAAGTCCATATGCTTTGTGAGGATCCAGATTAGAGATGATAGCAGAAACCATGGAAGGTGTTATATGCATATCACTTAACAGAGAATCAGTTCTAAGTAGAAAGACAAGCAAGGTTACTTCAGATGAATCAAGAGTAGAGTTTAAAGAAAATTTAAGGGCAAAACATTCTGCTTTATCAGTAGATGTTAACATCTCAAATTGAGTGAAGAGAGAAGGAATAGAAAACTTACTCTTATTTAATATACTAATACAGTGCTGGCAATAGTAATGAGAGCCAAAGTTATTAGTGGCCATATAGTGCCTCATTCTTTCAGCAAACAAAGAATTATAAACTTTTATACTAATAATGTTGGATTAAAAAAAAAAAAATATATATATATATATATATATATATATATATATATATATACACACACACATTATATATAAAAATAAATATACATTTTTTTCCCTCACTACTTGGCACAGTATCAAACTGAGGAAGAAAATGTATATTTATTATTAGTATAAATTTTAGATATTATTTTATATTAAGTACTGTTTTATTACCACCAACACTCTGTGCATTTTATATAACAAAAAGATGATAAAACTGGCACTCAATTGCTAAAATGTGATGAGTGGGCTGAACAATCACAAAAAATTTGTCTATGGAACTCTGGAGTCAAGGTGTTGAATATAATATCAATCAATTAAGTCAAATTTTATTTGTATTAATCATAAATAAATATATATATATCTCAATAAGAAATCAATAGTTCAAATCAATGTATAATAATTTGTCATCTCAAAAATTAGACAAAGTCGAAGAACTTTAAATGAAAACAAAAAAGTGAACTTTTTGTATCAATCTAATATTTGTCAATAGTTACAATTAAGAGTTTATAAATTTCAAGGCAAAGTTCATTAATGTTTGGTTAAACCTGTATTTCAGGATCACCATTAATCTTGATTAAGTAATTATCAGATCCAATTTTAATAAAGGTAACAAGACATAACTACTTGCAAATTGATTATATATCTCAAAGAATATATTCTAGATCAATAAAGGAAATCTCAACTGATTTTAAAACTTTTGAGGAAAGATGTTAATGTCATAGACAAACATTTAAATCCTCTGAATAATAACGAAAATTAGAAAGGATGAAAAATTTAAAAAATTACTTTTACTTTTATGCTAAAGCACAGATTTTTTTTGTTTTTTGTTTGTTCTTTATACCATTTTTGTTTATCTGTTGCTGCTGATAATACAAAAAAATGCTTTCTTTTTTTTTTATTCCTTCCCTTAAAAAAAAAGAAAAAAAAAAAAAAAAGCTGATTTATTTTTTAGTCAATAATTCTATAAGCTTGTTTTATTTTATTTTTTTTAAAGCCTATATATTTTTTAGACGCATAAATGAAGGAAATATGAACAGAAAATAAAAACAAAACTCTTATTAAAAATGGAAGAATTTTTTTTATTGTTACCTCTTTCTTTTCAGACAAAAACCCCACCCATTCCCCATATAATAAAAAAAAATTAGAATTTACAGCAAGAGAACTTTTTACAGACAATGCAGTTACTCCAAGCAAAGGATATATCAAAAAAAAAAAAAAAAAAAAAAAGACAAGAAAATAGTGTAAAAACTATAACAAATCTTTGGTAATACATATTGAGAGCAGATTAATAACAGAAGTAGTTTTAATAATAGACAATAAGTCACAGTGAATAATACTGCAACAAAATAACCACTTCAATATAAGCAACATGCACAACAAAAATTATTTGGAGGATGAGTAAGGATTATACAAGACAACCATCTCCAATGATGCATCATGTAAACTAAACATTGCTTTAACTGACAGGTTTTGTTTCAACATTTAAAAACAAAATACAACTAAAAAGCACAAAATCAGTAAAAACACCAATATGACATAGTAATAGTCAGAATATTAATATTTAAAATGCAGAAGATTAAAAGTTCTTTCAAAAGGTTCTGAACATGACCAAATGAAATAGGTCAGAGTGTTCAAGTCCAGGTAAAAAACAAAAACCTTGAATGCTGATTTTCTAGGCAAATTAAACTTTGTAAATAGTAAGGTTGAACATAAAAAAAATAAATAATCCTATGATGCACAACTGACAGCAGCAATTTTAATTTTTTAAACCATATTAGAGAAAGATTTCCTTAAAAAAAAAAAAAATTTAAAAAAAAAAATGGTTTTCAGTAAAAAATACCTCTGAAGCAGTTATTTAAAAATAAAATATTTCATACAAATTAAAAACTGCTGTATTTCCCAGGTTCAAGAATGCACAACTTTGAAAAATAAAAAAATAAGAATTGAAATAGTTTAGACTGATGGAAAAAGCAATAATGCAGCCATAGAGGATACAGGGTTAATTTTTAAGACATTTTAGAGAGTAGGTAAAAAAAAAAAAAAAAAAAAAAAAATACATTCAGAGGAAATACAGTAATCTCCCCACCCCAGTAGTTTTATTTCCATGTAGTCACATATAAATAAATGTATTACTTGCACGATTTGCATAGAAATACAAACAGAATTTGAAGTTAATATAAAACTAAAGGAACTTTCCTAGTGCCTTCTGGAGGTTATAGAAATAATTCATAAACAGGCCCCAGTTAGTGATCTAAATCCCATGTTAATTAACCCATTTGGTAGTTTTTTGGGGTTTTTTTTTGTTTTTTTTTTTATTCGGATGTACATTAAATAATAAATGATCCTAAAATGTGTTGTGCCCATTGTAATCAAGAAAATAAGCATTCTTGCACAAATTAGTAAACATGAAATGCAAATCAAAGAATTATCAGCTTAATCAATTTTCTTATCACCTCCAAGAAAAATGATTACTTCTAAATCAGTGAACAAAACAATGCCAGATCAGGACACAAAAATATGTACAAAGTATTGAAATGAGTGATGTAAATTATAGCATTCTATCAATACACTTCAGGAGAAATAAAACAAATACCATTAAATGTTATTCCATAGTCTGAGCCACTATAATAAATAAATTTACATTATACATGTGATTATTACACAATATCTTTCATTGTTTTTATAGTTATTATAAGAGGCACAAAAATACAGGAAATTCTAAAATGAATCTATAAAAATAAAATTGTTTGACTTCAGAGATTCATTTAAGTTTATGTGTGTATGCTAGTGTATAAAAGATATGATAATTTTGAAGAAGACAAAATAATTTTGGACATTTATGGAACTAAAATTTTAGAGAAAAATTAAACAGTGATCATTTTGTAAAAAAATAAAATAAAAAGTTAGAAACCAAAAAGTGCTGATCACAAAAACAAAAGATATCAGAAACTACAAAGAAAGAAAAGCAAACTATTTTGATGGAGTAGCAAGAATTTTTTGTTTTGTTATTTCCAATATCTTTTACCACAGTTTTCTAAAACAAAGATTTAATTGCAGCTGCAGTTGTTGCAGGATCTCATAACAAATTATAAAAGACTTCAAAAAGAAGAAACAATGCATTTTATAGACAGAAATAAAAGGAATGACTCTTTGAGGCAGTTTTTGAAAATACTTAAAAATTAACATTTCAGTTCTCAAATTATTTTCTTTTTTTCCAAAGTTTAAATTACAAATTTTTTTCAAAATGAAAGAAATACAAACTATTATTAAGAAAAGAAAAAAAAAAGCAACAACATCAATGTATATAATGAAAAGTGATTTTTCATGAAACTCTTGAATTATTTTGGGAACAGGATTCTAAATACATTATAGGGAACATTACATCACTGCTATAGTTTGTATCACCAACATGCAAAAGGGAAATAAAATCTTGTTATTATTAATATATTTTTGATAATTTTACATAGCATTCTACATTTCATGATATACCTGCACATGTTTGATAGCCCACTTCTGGTTGTAATTTAAATCTTTTACCATTTTCTATATAGAGAGAAAATTGAGAGAATATTTTAAAAGTTTAATTTTACAAAATAGTTCAAAAACAAATATATGAACTAAATTTAAGTTTTAGGATTTATTTAAAAATATCTTTATTTACACTGCAATTTAATTTAAATTCTTACTGGTTTTTGTAAATATCATTAGAAATTAAATTTAGATCAAAAACAGCTACAATAAATATATATTTTTTTATATTATTCTGAACAATGATTGGGTCACCAAAAGAAGAATTATGTTTTAAAAACTGCAGGTTCATTTATTCATCACAGTCTCATTATAAGGCTGCTAATACAAAGAAAGCTGAAGTGTATAATAATTAAAAATAATTTGGCTTTTTTTTAAGCTCTGTTTAATTAGAAAAAATGTTTTATTTTTGTTTTAACAGATACCAATTAGTGTATTCTTAATGAAACCAAGGAAAGTATATATATATATATATATATAGCCACTAGCAAGAAGCAATGGTATTCCTAGAGATTGCTTAGGGAAGACAAAAATATATTAGTTTATATAATGAAAAGTCTATTACTAAATCAACTGATAATGTATAAAGGGATGGAAACATTTTAATACAACAAAAACATCTAGAAATATTCCACAAATATATAGCATGTGGAAATAGTGTTTGTGTATGTGTGTGTAAGTGTTGGATGAAATCACATAGGAAAGGTATATCACAAGTTAGCAAATAAAAGCTCTTGATGTCAAAATGTGACAGTTCAGTCAGGAAAGGGATTATTTTTTTTGTCTCTTTTTTTGAGGGAAGATGGGATGGACAAAAGGTGATAATGGAAAAAAAGGATACAAAAATTAAAGACAAAACGTAGAAAGCACCTGCTGTACAAAAAAAAAAATTAAATTAAACCAGCTTACTTCATAATCCAAGGGGGAAAAAAATTCAGCAGTTAGAATATTTCATCTACTTTCATTCCACGTATCATTTTTTTTTTTCTCTTTCTCATTTCTCCATGAGAAAAATCTTCCAAATAGAAATGGGTAAAGATTCCCATTATAATAGCAATAAGTTTATAGGTTTAGCCAGATGCAAATAATCGGTCTGTTATATTTTGTTACTACAAGTCAAGAACACGTGTGGGTATGGAAAAAAAAAAAAAAGATTATAGAAATTGCCCGTATTTATCCAAAGGACTAGTTTTTCAAACTGACAGAACTGACTCCCTGCTCCATATTTACAGAATAGACCCACCACCACTAATACTTTTAATCTTGTAACAAAAAAAAAACTGAAATATAACACATCTTGTATGTGTGTATTTTATTATATATATATATATATATATATATATATATATATATACACTACAATCACCATCACTGATATGAATGAACAATAACAATTTTCCAAGTTTAAGTGCCTTCGATGTAGTTATTCCACACTGTCTGGGCATGATACACCTACGTCATAATAGATGCTTGCTTGCTGACACAGGGAATAAACAGAGGATTTGTAATAAAGTAAAAGTAAATAAATAAATAAAAATTTAAAAAAAAAAAAAAAAAAAAACAACTTTCTTTTTTGTTAGTTAGTACATCTAGCTATCAGGTCATTTTCTGACCTCTATCAATAGAAAACAAAATACCTGAAGAACAACACACACAAACAGTATATATAAGAGAAAAGTCCAAGAACCTAACTTATTATCACTTCCATAAAAATGATATTTGCAAAGCCATGAATTTCTACCAAAAGGTCATCCATTTCACAAAATGTGGCGACAAAATATCAACAAGTATCCCAGAAATTTTAAAAATAAATGTATTCTTTTCAACAATCAAGAAAGTAACTTCAAAGTAACAAACAAACTAATAATACAATAATTATGCCAACTATAAATAAAAAGTTAAGTTATTCCATATGCTTTGTTCTAATATGCTTGCTACTAAATTTTATTATAATTTTTAATGTTTATCAAATAACCTTCAGAGTAAGACATTATTTTGCTCTTTAGCCCCTTGACACTGGGATTTGCTTCAAAATCATCCGAGTTTACTATCAATACCAATGTATGGTATCATATTAGCAAATTACCTTGTCATCACTTCTGAACAATCTATTGCTTCTACCAAGTGGTTACTAAATAAAAAAAAAAATAAGTCAAAAACTCAAGAATTGTAATGAAAGGACCAAAATGAATTAGCAACAATCCCTTTCATTTTAGTCCCCTCTTTGCAAAGGTTATCTTAAATGCTTGCTTTTTCTTTGTCAGGAGTTGTTTCTTTATTTCTATTGGTTTTCCCTCATTTTCCTTAAAAATATTTTTTTACTGAATTACCTACATCCTCTATGTAAAAATATATTGTTCACTTCTCAAAAGAAAATGTTTCTATTTTTATTCAAAACCCTGTCAATCATCATAATAGCACCAACAAAATTTTAAATTGTGTTTATAATTATATAACTTTCATGAGGTTGATATTAATTTCCAGATATTTCAACAAAACTGTAAGGGCAGATAAAAATTAATATTTTAAAAACTCTCAGATATAAAAATGTTTTATGTTATTATTTAAGTGACAAGTCCTGTAGAAGCCACAAAAAATATTAAAATAATGTTAAGATCCAATTTTACTTGCACTCAAATGTACCAATCTAATCGAGAAAATAGAAAAACATTTTAGTGTCATCAGTTGTATGATTCTAATATGTTAATTACCTACTCCTTTAGAACTTTTGACATAATTCAAATACATGCCTTCCAATAATGATGATATAACTATGATACTGTGAGGCATAAAGAACAAACTAGAAATATATTTACTCATTTCTGAACATTTAACAAGCACTCTTACAACTAAATAGGGAAATAAACAAGTCATAATTACATATAACCCCGGTTTCTAAAGAGGATGTAATAATTGTAAGCACATGACATGTATACAAATATACATACACATTCAAGAGATTCACTTTTAAATGCAGATAACTGGAACATGATCAACAATATATTTCAATAGATTTTAAATCAAACTTTAATAAAAAAAAAAAAAATAAAAATAAAAAAAAAAAAACTTTGGTTCCTTCTCAATCCCTACTTGGTCAATCATAGTCCAGCCAGTTGGAGCAGGCACATTTATAACAATTAACCTCCCTCAAGAGATTCTGTTTAAATTTAACTGGAGTTAAAAAAAAAAAAAAAAAAAAAAAAAAAAAAAACTATATATTACTTGGAAAATGTATCGATGGGTTTTACTTTCCTGACCCCATCAGGTAAAAAAAGTCCTGGGGGAGAGAAAAAAAGTTATGTTTCTTCTCAGGAGTGTTTTCTTCACTCTGCTTAAAATGGTTAGAATTACTATTGAGAGGTTGATGCGATGGTGATGGCGGTGTAGTACTAGTTGGGCTGCTGCTAGTGGTGGTGGGTGGTGTCAGTCAGTATTGCCGTTGTTGGTATTGTGCTTGAGGAGAGTACTCCTGCTGGTTGTAGGCCTGGAACTGAGTCTGTTGTTGGTTGGGTGACTTCTGCAATGGTGGTACCCCTTTCCTATAAACCAGCATATTCAAAACAGGTTTCCGTTGTATGTACTCCACAGCCTTTTTGTGAGTTGCTACAGTCAAATCATGACCATTTACCTGAAGCAAACACAAAATTAGTAGTTATACAAAAACTAAGGACTTTTTTTTTTTTCTAACAAAATGTCAAATAAAATCAGATTTATAATTTATATATTACATGCACCCTTTATATAACAAATGAAAGGATGTAATACAATTTCAGATCTAAAATATCAAAGAACTGATTGAAGTTAAATTTGATAAACTGAACAGGCTATAACTCAAAAATAAAGTCTCATTTAAATACTCTTTAAAAGAAAGGTAATACTCTTCTACTTATTAATGTGTGTTTGTGTGTATATGAGAGAGAATTCAAAAGTGAGAAATTCTTTAGAAAATAATCAATATATAAACCTTGACAGATCTTTTTCATTTGAAAAAAAATTTAATTTTTATTTGTAGAAAAATGCCTTTCATAGTCAATACTCATTACGCAAAATTGAATAAAAACTGAAATACTAAACTGTTTCAGTTTTTATACAAATCATTTACCACTTTAAGCAACATTCAATAATCTTTTTATTATATATATATATATATATATATATATATATATATATATATATATATATATATATATAGTAGCAATAATAAGGAAAGGAAACAACAAAGACATAAATATGTGTATTACTTAAAAAGTAATGCATGATTAGCAATGATTGATGTTATATTCAGCACCCAAACTTCAGAGTTTCATAGATGAACTCTTTGGTAACCATTTGGTCTGGTCGTCAGGAGGTTTCAGCAATTGACTGTTGATTTTCTCATTTTTGTTATTTTTATATTAAGTTAAAACATGATTTATATACTTTTTCATTAGTGTTAGGTAGACTGTTGTGGTTATTTCTTCTTTTCATCCTTTTCTTGTCTCCTTATACACTCTCCCTATTCCTTTTCTTTCATTTTTCTCTCAGCTCTGGGTGTCAAACACATGCAGAGTAAGCCAGTTGTTTGAGAAAACACCTTCAACAAGTTATAAATGAAAGGTAACCTTTCACAGGATGTGCCAAATTGTAATTTTTTTTCATTTCTCTTTGCAATATATTGTAATACTGTGACCTTCAATCTCTGAGGAAATGAAAAGGCACACTACTCAGATTGGCTAGATCCTTAGTGTTCAAGGTCATGAATGAACTGGAGGGCATCTGGTAGGCATGTGTCATCCATGACCAAGAGAAACATTCTAAGCTGTCGGACATCATCAGTACAGCCAAGTTCATTCAGCAAGTCTAGGACATCATCAAATGTGATCCCAGAAATTTATTGAGGGTCATTGCTGAGCACTGCTGAGTTCTATATGACAAGGAGAAGGTAGCTCATGTCTTGCAATAAGTGTGTGATCTGATCAAAATGCTTTCTGAACAAGCTCATACTATATTTAAATTTTGAAACAGTCAGTTTTCAATCAGCACCTGACAATTGCATCATGCATGAAATCCAGAGTTGTGTTACCCATGAAGAGAAAAAAAACATATATTATTATAAATTTTAGTTGTTATACATTGAGTGCCAGGGCTAATAAAACAGGGCTCAATGTGTGATATTTGTGAATAAAAAGACAAAAGGAAAAGCTATTCTGAACCGATGCATCTTGTACTTTGAAGGACTTTATCAGAGGACAAAATGTATCAGCTAAGAATAGATTTTCTGCTTGTCTTTTTATTCATCCTGTCCATTTACAGATACACTATCTGAAAATAATTTATGTGTGTGTATATATATATATATATATATATACACACAAATGTGAATAAAGACAAAAGGAAAACTTATCTTAGCCGATATGTTTCATCCTCTGAGAGACTTTATCAAACGCATCAGCTAAGTTTTCCTTTTTTTTTTATTCACTGTTCTTTTACAGATATGCATATATATATATATCTATAATATATATATATATATATATATATATATATATATATATATATATAGCTACTGTTTTGTTAACACAAATTTATCCGAGAAAAAAATAAAACTGGATTTTCCCTTTCAAAACAAATCTTAAATATAATAAATAATTTATGAAAATTACTTCTTTTGGAATATAACATAATATAAATTACATTTCATTGATGAAAACTTGCTTGACACCCATCTAGCCCATCCTCCAAAGATGCCTTTGTGTAGGTGTAGACACATGTGTAACATTCTGGGTCAGGGTTGGGCTAATGGCATAGTACATCCTAAAGCAATTGTGCGTGTTTAGTAACTGCAATACATGACAAAAGCTGAAAGCAACTAAACAAGAATTAATCACAACTGTATATGGGTCTTTTCAAGATCAACACCAATTTTTTTTTTTAAATCAAAGTTCAAACTGTCACAATGACACTCAACTATTAGGTTGGTGCAAAAATAACATTGTTTTTTGATGTTAAGTTGAACGTCAAAAAACAACATTAGTTTTGCACCAACCTAATAAATTGCATTCTAATAGAAGCACCCTCCAATTCATCATATTAATTGAAGACTCAAATGAGGGAGACAAAGGTTATATATCTACTACTTTTAATTCTTGGTAGAATCTAAATCATTTTTAATTGATATTTTCTTATTGCTCTCAGGTGACTTGGTATCAGTTAAATATTGACTAATTCACATTATTTTAAATTGGTTTATACAAATACCGTTTCAGTAATATCAGATTTTTAGTAATATTTATTCCAGCAGCTTTCTCAATAGAAAAGAAGCCTTACTTAATACATTTTAAAAAGCATGCATATAATAGCCCTATTCTTTCTTCCAATAACACATGCATTAATTCCTGACCACTGACAATCACTTTTTTCTGATTTTTTCAATACCCGACATAGATTGTGTGCAAAAGTTTGATCAAACCAATTTTAGGTCAAAAATTGCAAAATATAATGGTTAGTCCTTATATTTTAATTTTAAGCATGACTTAACAGTTATTTTCATTAAATCCTAAACTGTCTTCAGAGATCGTTTTGACAAGATAATATAAAAATGTAATAAGAACATTATTAAAAGTGGGTTTATATAATTTCTGTTAGATAACCAAAATATATCCTATGTAGTCTCTAAGCATGTTTCTTGCATTATTCTTTTTTCCACAAGTAATTTCTGTTTTGGGAAATCAATTGTAATAACAAATGTAATCATATTTATAAGAATAAATTAGAAGTACAATAAAATAACTATAATAATAAAAATAATAGATTTTGCAAAGTAACGTACACTGTGGATTAAAAGGTAAAAATGTTATTTACCTCTAAACACAGCAAGAATAACCCAAGAAAAAAATTTTTCATAAAATCAGTTGGTCTCTTCTACCCAACTCACCCTATTTACCCAACCTTATACCAACCAATTATTACCCACCTTCTACATTTTTTTTTTATGGGAAACGAAAACCACATTCAAGAGTTCATCAAAAACTTTTTCATTTCAAAATCTGTAGAATTTTACTCAAAAGGTACCTAAGAGCTGCCTCATAAGTGGCAACAATTGATTCATTTTCTACAGCTTGTCAACCCTTTGCAGGTTATTTAAAGCTATAAAATATATTTATATAAGAATTTTTTTTGGAGGGGAGATAATGATTAACCCATAGCTGGGGGGAGAAGAGGTGTAGTCATACCTTTCCCAAGGGTATTTTTCATAAGTAAATATAACAAGTCCAACTAAAATTTGAACAGCTCTCCAATTAGCAATTCAGAGCCATTATTATACCACCCACACATCCAAGGTTACAGCACCTGATATTCCCAAGCTATCTAGGTACTGACCAGGCTCGACATTGCTTAACTGGTGATCATATGAGGAAAAGTGATAAAAGTCATTGTAAATAAGGGTGAATATGTAAATTAATTGTAATTATACTTCTATTTTTTTTTCAGAATAAAGTTGATAAACAAAAACGGAAATTATTTATGACTCAACCTAATATTAAATTATCAACTTTTTGATTCACACATGGTAGAGGCATAATGTAAATTTTCACATGTGATTATTTCGTTACATACTTTTAGTATTTATTGTGTCACTATAAATTTAATCACTAAAGTGAATGCAAATTACAACAACCAAGTTGAAGGATAGTCTTTTATTATCGAAAATTCTGAGACTCAAGTTTGTAGTATCACTGCTGATTTTTACTCCTGGTTTCTCTTTAGGATTATTTATTGACAATATTGTTATTAAATTGTTATCATTTTCTATGGCTGCTGCAAATCAGATTTCTGATTTACTAATGTCCTCATCCCACCACCACCACAATCTCCCTTTCTCATCAAAATATTTATTCAAGATATTCTAATTCTAAATATACAATATGGAAGAAACATGCCTTCTTTTGAGAAATAGCAAAATTACTTCAAACAAAAATGCTCATTTTCATTTAATCTTACTAAAGAAAGAAGCTTGTAGTTATTTTAACAAAGAGTATGCAGCTATCATTAAAGCAAAAAATTTAAGAAAATAAACATCTTTGGGCTCATATACAGAATTGCCATTTAGTACTGCCCACAACAATATTCACAACTAGCCAAAGTAAGCCTAATAACATTCTTTTGGCAAAATCTGTCCATTTCTGGAACATTAAATAAATTTAATCATTGTTCATTTACAGAGTGTAGCATAAATATTTACCTGTTATTTAAATGTAAATTAAAACATACCTATTCGTAAAAGGAGTTTTAAATTTTGTATTAAGCATCCTAATATTTTGTTTTATTGTTAACTGTTTAATTAAATATGGTGGTTCAAAAATGTGATCAAATTGTCATTGGCATGAAGAATTATGAGGTGATAAAACAGTTGAATGTTTGTAGAAACTGTTTTAAATGTGTGGAAAAAGTTTAAATCTCACCAAATCCAAATTCAATTTTTTACCTAGAGAGTCATTGAAGTCATCAAGAAGAGGGTGACGAGAAATCCACAATGAAGCATGAAGATGACAAAAGAGCTGGATATTTCAGACAGTTTGCTAAGGAGGATTGTGAAAGATGATTTAGAGCTAAAAATCATACAAAATTCAACAACAGCTGCTCTCAAATGCCTCCAAGCCAAAACAGCTTGGCAGAGGGAAGATGTTGGAAGAGATGCAGCATGCTGCAAATGCAAAGTATTTCTTTGATTGAATGACAAGTTTTTCACTGTAGAGGTCAACTACTGAAATGTTTCACTGTTTTTGGTCAACTAACAAAATGATGCCACTTCAACAGGAAACATTCCTGAATGTGTTAGAACCCATTTCAAGTGACAGAAACTAACTGGTAACATAGTTTGGGGCTGCTGTTGCTTCTAACAGTTCAAAGTAAACCTTTGGTGTTCATTGAAGAAGTAGTGAAAGGGAATAGCAGAGTTTACTAGCAACTGTCAGAAAGTGGGTGTGATGCCAGCAACATTTGGAAGTTGCTAGGTCTTCACTAAAGACAGAACTTCCACACAAACAACCAATTTGATGCAGAACTGGTGCAAAAGACATTTCTGTGTTTTGTTTTTTTTTCAACCAGTCAGTTTGACCCCCATCAAGCCCTGACATTAATCTGACTTAGTGATATAACCCATATTAGAAGACAATGTTTCACATATCTCATACTCAAGTGTCTCAGACCTGAAAGAAGCTATTATGACATCGTGGCACAATTGGAGCAAAGAGATGAAGAAATCCTGCACTTCAGTTGAGAAGAGATTAAGGATTATGGTGAAAGCAATGGGTAACCATTTTAATAATCAATCTGTGAAATTCCATTAACCAAAACCTAAAACTTTTTATTTTATTATAAAATTAATAACAAGTAAATATATATGCCACACCTGGTAGAGAAATTTCTGAGTCTATGTTGCTTTTTACTAGAGTCTTTTCTCCTCCAGTCTTCCTCATAGAGCATGCACATTCATTTCAAAAAATCTCAAGCTAATTTTTCTTTGAAACATGGCCCTTATAGAGCCTGAACACAAAAACAGATTTTAAAAAATTATACCACTTGTTCATCTTCACCATTGTAATCGCATGGCAGCAATGCATGGTATTAATATGTAATACTAAGGTGTTTGGCTTGCAGGAGATTTTTCTTTCAGTTTGAGGAAATCAATATCTGTATTTAGTTTCTAAATCGGTATTTTAAATGTTGCCACAGGTATCTTAGGGTTAAGGAAAGGTGTCAATTCCTGGTGAAAATATTTTTATATTTGTTTAGTATAGATGGTTCACTCGATTCAGATTTCTTTATCTACAAGGAATAAAAATGTCTTACTACTGCAGTGAAATTAATTTGGTTTCCAGGAAGGTCAAAAATTCAAGTGATAAATCAGACATGTCAAGGCTTAGTTAGAAAACCTAGGTTGTGGGAAGAAAGTAATTTCCAGACTAAGGAAAGAAGTCTGATACCAATAACATAAAAGACTGGAAACTGAAGATCAACCAGATGAAGCAAATGAAGTTTGCATCAGTTGCTTCTTCAGCAATTATTAACCCAATTATGCTAAGGCTAGATAACATGCTGAACTTGGCAGACCAAACAGACCATTCTCTTGGAATTCATCATTCCTTTAATGAGCCACACAGAGCAGAGAAGAATGCCAAAGGAATATAAACCCATCGAGATAGAATGAAGAATGTTCACAGATTAGTCCCTATGCAGGGATCTTCAACATGCTGGATACCATGAGGCAGGTAGGTGAAAGTCCATAAAGTTAGACACAAAAATCATAATAGCTTCAAGGTAGCTGTGTTTCAGGAAAAGAGAATTGCGAGTCGAGTAGCACTACGTGGACACAATCCAGGACTTTATCAACCTCAGCCAGTGTCTGTTAAAAGACACTCACCATCTTATGAGCCAAGGAAACATCACTGATGACATGTCCAGATATATCACAATGAGGTATGGCAAAAGTCACAAACTCATGAGGAGAGATACAGAAAGTGAGGCATGTGAGAGAGGAAGCATATGTATCCTCAGATAATTCCAAATATGATAAAGATAAGAAAGTAATTCTTGATGAACCAATAAACAATGATTAAAACACCTTAAAATCTTCTGACAAAAATTAGATGCATCTACTTGTTTTCCATTACAAATATCATATTTTCTAATTAATCTAGATATCAAAGAACTGCAAAATTCTAAAGCTAAAATGTGTAGACATATACATCTAATACTTACATAAAAAAAAAAAAAAAAAATCACTTCAAACCAATTGTTATAATAGCTAAAGCAAAATTTGAAACATTCAATGATTCATTTACATCCTTCAAAATTATAACACAAATCTTTTAAATAAAGCAAATAATTTTAAAAATACATTTCTACTTCAATTGGAACAAAGAGATGGTGAAAAAATTACACACTTCAGTTGAGAAGAGATTAAGGGCTATGGTGAAAGCAATAGGGTGGCCATTTTGATTTGTAAATATATGTAAAATATTGTCAATAAATATAACAATCAACCTGTAAATTTCCATTAACCAAAACACAAAACATTTTTTTTTTATTATAAAATCAATAATGCCGCACATAGTAAACTAATCCATACATACAAGCTTACAGCACCTGGCATTCCCAAGCAATCACTCCTCTAGGTACTGATCAGGCTCAACGTTGCTTAACTTAAGTGATCATTGGGAACTGACATTTCAAGGTGACATGGTCATAAGCCCTCAATTGATTTTAGAATGACTAAGGAAATGGTAATAACACTAAAGAACTTAGTTTGGCAATAAAGTTTATAAAATTTTGTTAAATGCTCTGTATCATCTTTGCAGAGAGCTTTAAAAAAAAAAAAAAAAAAAAAAAAAAAAGATAAATCATTTTGTGTATGAAACATTTATTTTGAATATCATTTCATTCAGAATTAGAATATTTTTAAGGCCATACACAAGCCCTTCAATCATTTCCCATTTCAAAAAAAAAAAAAAAAAAAAAAAAAAAATTTTGTATACAAATATGAAATAAAAAATTCCTGGCTATTAGTCATTTCTGAGCACATCAACCTGCCAGTAGGGCTAGCCAAACCCCATTACAGATGGCTGCTCTGTTTTTATACTGCCACAATGTTGAGCAGTCACAGTTTCTGAGAGAGAACACATTATCTGGCATAATAAATGTTTTTGAGCAAAGCCAGTACACCCAAACCCTCAGTCATAATGGCATGCCTAACTAGGACAAGCATTGACAGCTTCTGAACAATTGAGTCTACTCAGTTTTTCACTCACAAACTCTAGTTAACTTGTGGTAGGATTGTCAGGCACTTTCTAAAAGGTGCCATGCTGATAATACCACAAAGTCACTTCCCTGACCAATCAACCAAACAGGTCACAGTCAGAAATTAAACATTCTAATCACTCTGCCATGCAACCATAACTTACAAATATGATAGTAGATATTAAAAAGACATTGATAAATTGAATGAAAGGAAATATACTAGAAAAGAAGGCAAGGACAATACTTCTTAACAAAAAATAAATGCACAAAGGTCATCATTTTATCACTTTTTACATTGATAACATAACCAGAAGTAAAACAATCTTCATGAACTACATTTGTATTTTTGTCAGCATTGAAATACTTGCAAAATACTTTCTGTGACTTCAAAACTGTCAAACATTTTTAATTGTTTTCACAATTTTCAATATTCCAAGCATTGACTATATACTGGCCAAAAACCTAATTTATTTTCTCAAGTGAGTTAGAATTTTTTTATCAAAAAATGTAAAAGTTAGATGTGAAAACTCACCTGAAGGATCTTATCATGCACCTGAAGACCAGTTCTGGCTGCAGGGCCATTTTCATGTATAAATGTCACATAAATACCCTGAGGAATAAAAATAAAATAAAAAACTGAATACCTGGGTCTGTGAATACCTGATTAAAGATATCAATTGATTTATTTTTTTTTTTTTTTTACAACTTAACCCACTACAAGTTATTTAAAAACCAGAAAATATTTTTAGATTATAAGAATTTTTTTTTTTGCTTGAGTTAATGATTTACTGACAATAGTAATTAATTGGGGGAGAAGAAGTAGATTCATACCTTTCCTAAGAGTATTTGCATATAAGTGAATATAACAAACCCAACTTTAGAATCACTAAGGACGTGGTAATATACCTAAAGAATTTACTTCTAAGAATAAAGTACTTGAAGAGTGATTTAAAATAGGACAGTTGAAAACAAAATGATGAGAATCTAGATTCCATTTCATGAACCAAAAGGAATTAGGGTTCTTATGGCTAAACACACATAGAAAGAAAAAAACAAAATATCTAATTGAAAATAAAATGGAGTAAAAAAAAAAAAAAAAAAAAAAAAAAAAAAAGGAAAAAAACACAAAAAAAAGAGGGGTAGGGGGACTCACTTTATCTGGGTATCCTTGAGGACTTTTTGTGTTGTCTTGGTCTATCCCACCCCCAATTCGAAAACCACAACGGTATTTCTGTTTACCATCTGTACCCACCACAGGGTTACCATGGTCATCTCGTTCTGGCTCTTTATGAAGAACAATAGGAATCTAGAAGAAAAAAAATTAAAAATAAATTTTAAAATGCTGCAAATTGCCGACACAGAATTATTCTAAAATTATAGTCATAGTATAATTTAAAAAAAAAAAAATTAAAAAAAAACAACACCAGCAGCGGACCTGAAAGTTAATCTAACCAAATGACAAAATATCAGAATTTTGGTGGGTAAAGGTTTTCTTGTTTGAACTAAAATATTTTCAGCACCCCTACATAATAACTTGTAGTTATCTTTTGTAGTAAATGCATTAATTTTTTTTATAGGGAAATAATGTGCAAAATAAAATTTGTTTGTGACTTGATTACTTTCTACATTAAAGTTGACAGAACATTTTTAAACATAAAACAAGTATGACCACTAACATATATAAGCAAACAATGCAGTTAGTACATTCCTTTCTATGGTAGAAATGTAAGGCTTGGTTACCAAGATTTTATGTTGGACATTTGTAATTGCTGACAATATGTGGCTTAGTTTATTTCTCAGCAACTAACTCAAGTTCAAAAGGTTGAAACTGCTTTAATATAGATAAGAATTTAACAACTATATTGTTATTGTCTGGGAAGATCCAGATCTGTCAAATGTTATTTTATGCTTGAAATATTTAATATTGAAAAAAAAATGTTTTAATTAAGACTAGTTTAATTCTAATTGCAATCACTCCTCACTTAACCATTTAATGGTTCCAGACTTATGACCAGCTATAAAATCTCACAAAATAATAAATAAAAATCCAACCAGTCAGTCAGTATTGGATATCATACAAAGATTTTGATCATAATTATTTTCTTTCTTCAAAAGGAACCAAAATGAATAAATAATGTGAAAAATATATAAAAAATTATATTGTGATAATAACAACAAAGATGAGGACAATAGTCCAAGCATAAATGACAGTCAGTAGAGGAGGGGCATATTCAACAAAAAAATAAAAATAAAAAATTGCTTTTTTTTCACTGCAAATTATTCATTATATCATACCCTAGTATTCTACAGAAAATTAGAGCTGATTACATAATATTTCAATTTAAGTTTATAATTCGTAACCATGCAATAAGATGAAGTAACATAAACTGTAGATTTTCTGTGAAATATGATTTCATTATTGTTACATAATTATAGTGGAATCATTAAGGTTTTCTGTCAAAAGCATTTTTTTTTGGTCATATATTAATTTAAAATATTCCTTTTTATAGGCTTTATTTTTGAAATGGAATAAGAACATTCTAAATTTCAGAATTTCGCTATTGCCCATCAAAATGACTGTAAGAAAGTGATCTAAAAACAACAATGGTAAAAAGAGCAGTAACAAAGCATAGACGAAATAGCTCCAGGTTGTTCAACCTGGGGAAACTTAGCATTGCAGCAAAGTATTCTAAAAATGCTGCCAATAACAAAGGAGAAAATGAAAAATGCCTAACAAAAAAATTGAATATAGCATCAAAATTTATATTATTTTTACTTATTTATGTAACCAAATACATAATTGCCAACAATGTTTCCATAAAACTTGATATTTCCTGTAATAAATTATTAATATTATTATTGATATTATTTTACTTAAGTGTAAGGTAGTCCTACATTTACAATTCTTTACGGCTAACCATGAAAAGAAGTGTTGATCAAAACTGCATATGACCTTTAAGCATGCATTGCCGCAAAAAGATCAAACGTTGAATTCACCCCTCCTCTACCAAACATATCATATAATGTAAACAAAAATTTACTTATATCTTGTTTGTTTAGTGGCATATCAACTCCATTTAATGCCAAAATTTAATTGGGAACAACAACAATTAAAAGGCGGTTTTACCTTTCTCAAAACCTCCCGATCAGAGTTCTTGCTGCTGGCCGTAGTTTATCATCATACCCAGGATGATGTACTATATGTGCAGTATGCAAACTGATGTACAGAATATAGACCTGTTTTTTGAATTTGCTTATTAAATTAAAATTTCAGTACACTACTGTATAATCATTTAGAAATAAATTTAAAAGTTAAAAAAAAAAAAAAAAAAAAAAAAAAAAAAAAGTGACTTTAAAGCAACTTGAAGAAGCCAGTTAGCACAAATCTATTACATATGTGGGATGCCTGAAATAGCAATCAGGTAAAGCTTAGTAACCATTTCATTGGAACAGAACCCAGCTGTTAATTGAGGAGTGGCTGTATTATTTATTCCCTAAGTAATATGACTATGAAAACAAGAACTGGGACTGTAGTAAGAAAAGTTTTGTTCAACAGGTAATGATGTATCAATAGCCAAACAGAAAACATGCTTTCAGGCCTCCAGGAAAATCTTTACTAAAGTATAATGTCTTTGACAGAATTAAAAACAAAATTCATGTTTTTTGTTTTCTTTCTGAAGATGACAGTTTAATTTGAATAAAAACATTCTATAATTACTTTTACTAAGTTTATCTTTTGTTTATATACATATATAAATATATGTATGTGTATTTAAGACAACTGTCATCTGCAGATGTATCTCTTTCCCAGTTAACGTTTCAATGTTAATCTCCTTCTGTATTTAATTAGTCCAACTTTCACCAATTACTTATAGATGATTAAGAATTTATATCTTAAAAGTACAATATTTATACAGCTAAAATTCTTTTTCAACATCAACATTGAAGAGAAAAACTAAAGCTACCTACCTGACTTAAAAACATAAGAGTTTGAATAAGATAATGAAAAAGTTTAATATTCAATTACAAACACTATCTTTTTTATGAAACATAAGAAAACTTCTAAGGGTTAGTCGTTACGGTCTGTACAAGTAGTTTATTTAAAATAATTTAATTTGATAGACTTTGTATATTTTTTAGATTTTTGTGTATACCAAAACAGGCAACTTTAAGTTTATTTTGGGGCCTTAAATTAAACATCAAAAAGTAATTTAATATTCATTGATAAAGAATAACATTAAGGGTGAAAATCAAATTCAAAAACTCAAAATCTTTTACATTATTTCGTTCAAAAAATGTATTCTA
Organism: Acanthosepion pharaonis; assembly: GCA_903632075.3. NCBI lineage: Eukaryota > Metazoa > Mollusca > Cephalopoda > Sepiida > Sepiidae > Acanthosepion > Acanthosepion pharaonis. The sequence continues at coordinate 1,154,868 of CAHIKZ030004626.1, read as the reverse complement.
AATATTCAGCAGTAACCTACAAAGATATAATTGAAACTATTTTTTAATGTTTGACTGAGGTAATAAACAAAACATTCCAACAAAGTGTGTTACCTGACTGACTGTCTACATATTAACTGATAAAATTATTTTTAAGAGTTTTTTGGGGTTTTTTTTTACTATTACTACTGCTGCTAGGACAACAGCAGCAACAGTAACAAATCATCATCCATTTTTAAAATGAGTAACTGATATGATAGCAGCTACCAACCTGACTTAAAAACGTAAGAGCTTGAATAAGATAATGAAAAAGTTTAATATTCAATTACAAACACTATCTTTTTTATGAAACTTAAGAAAATTTCTAGAAGTCAGTCATTATGGTCTATACAAATAATTTAAAATAATTTAATTTGCTACTGCTAAAATGGGAATTTAAAAAAATAATAAAAAGACTAATAAATTAATGCTTTAATACATAAACAAAAAAGTTCTCTTTCAAACATTTCTTACAAATTAGTGTTGTTTCTCAAGAACTCATAAATACAAGTAGTTTTGAGTAGTAAAATGTTACAACTAAAATGTAACAATGACATGTAATGATACCAGAAAAAGTTAGTCTAATTTCTGACATCTATTTTGAAAAATATAGTGCATCCACCATCAGCAAGAAAAACAGCTCAAGGTGTGATCTACAAATTGGAAATATCAGAAACAAGCAGGTACAGGATTTAAACTATTTTGGGCAGTGCAGTAATATACAGAAAACGTGAAACGAATATGCAAAGGTATATGGAATAGTGAAAGACTTTCCAAAAGCTAAAATCATTAAGTGAATTTTCACATCAAGAAAAGAATGGCAAACTACTATAACACATCTATCGTCTTATATGATAGAATGCTGAATAATTTCCTTATATATGAAGGAGAGACTCAAAGCAGAGATGTGGTTCTCCAGAGATGCTAACAGACTGGACACTAAAACTTAAAATCTGAAAGTTGAAATTTCTGGGACACATAATAAAGAAAGAGAGCTTTGAGAACTTAACACTCACAAGACATACTGAAGGCAGGAGGTGCAGGGGGGAAACAATGAGTAACCTAACAATTTTTATGACTGGATGGCAGTGGGGACGAAGCAGTATGGTAAAGAGTTAAACACTGCTTAGAGCTACAAGAGATAGGAAGTTGTGGAGAGTTATGACCATCCACGTCCTGAAGGGACACAGCTCATAAAAGAAGAGTAATACATACTATGTAGATAATTTTTATTTGTTTTCTACATGAAACTTGAAAATGGTCATAAATTTTAAATATGCAAAAATAATGTAACCTGTTACAGCCATTATTTTTTAGGAGATTAGGAATCTATGACAGTTTGAGAGAAAGAATCAAACATTGCTTAGACCTTCAAGAGACAGGAAATTGTGGAGAGTCATGATCAACCAATATCTTGAAAGGATATGACACATAAAAGAAAATTATTACATCTATTTTTGCATTGTAGACAATGGGTCAAAGTTTGTTTTTAGGTACTGTGAGGTAACAAATATTGATAATTGTGTATTTTTTTTTTTTTTTTTTAGAGGGACTATTTACTGCTTAATCAATATATCAAAGTTGATAAGGTTTATTAAATATGCAACACTTAGGACTAAAAAAAACTATTTTTAATCTAAGCAAAACATCCATCGAAATTGTATCATAAATATCAACTTATCAAAGAGAGGTTTGCATTAACAGGAACTGATAACGGAACATTTTGCTATGTAACAGAATTGCTACAGATAGTAGCTTAATTTGCATTGCCATTATAAAAAGTAACTTAATCTAACAATGGAAAAAAAAACTTGTAACCTGAAAAACTAATGTGCGTAAACATTATTTTATGCAAGTATATACAAGCGCAGAACCTGAAGTCATGGTAGCCTATTAGTTGCAATATTCGAAAACAGATGTAAGATTGGAACATTTGCAAATAAATCAATTTCCTTACGATAACTCATTCTGAGAAATTAAATTAACAAATCCAAAGTGTCCTCAAACCCCAGCAGTCTACCTATATTTGTCAAATCTTAGACGTATCCCTGTAATGTAAATATCAAATTTTTTTTTTTTTTTGTTAATCAGTATCACCCCAAGCAAGGCAAAAAGCCACTAACACACAAGGAGTTACAGGGTGAGGAGGAATTAAGAACAGAAATATTAGTAATGAGTAAAAAGAGAAAAAGCAATTGGGAAACGGCAGATAGTGAATGATATTGCATTTAAATTTTTCCAGATTAAAGTTGGCTGGAATGCTTGGAGCCAGAAGGGAGTTTCACAAGCAAGAAGTATGAGAAAAGAAACTGTTAGCATAGAACTTATGGCTACATCTAGCTAGCTGAACTGTAAACTGATGAGATCTTGCGACCAGTCTAGTTTTATGCTTAAATTCATACAGTGTAGTTACCATAGCGAAGAGCTCATTCGAACAATTAGCATGAGGGTATTTATGGAAAAGGCACAGAGAGGCAACCTTGCAGCGGTGAGCAAGTGACTGAAGCCAAGTCGCCAGATCAGGGCGAATAATATTGTTGATTCTTCTTTGGATTTTATCAAGGAGCTCTCGGTAAATAGCAGGAGCACTGAACCATATATGACAGCAATGTTCTAAGCATAGACAAATGGTAGACTTATAGATATGCAAGATAGATTCCAGAGAGAAAAGTTGTCTCATCCAACACAGTGAATCAACTTTCTCAACAGCTGACTGAGCAATGAATGGATTCAATATAGCCTTTCCACTTCATGTCAACTGAAAAAGTAGCCCAAGGAGTCACTTTCCTGGAGGATAGCATCAGCTATGCTGACGGAAGGCAGAGAGGGGGGGGTCTCTCAGATGATTAATGGAGAGAAGTCTAGTTTTAGAGGCATTGAAATTGACAAGCCATCGACTGTCTTGAGGTCATTTTGTACATTATCTGCTATTTTGACCTTGTTGGACTGTTCAGCCTTACTATCGAGTTAATGAAGATTAAAAAGTATAGGAACAAGGGTGAAGCCCTGGGTAACACACACGTTAGTATGAAAGGATGTAGATGAGTGGCTGTTCAGGATAACCTTCATTTCACGATTTGAGAGGGACGAAGGGATCAGCTCAAAAATGTGCTTCAAGATACCATAACTTTTCAGCTTGGGAAGAAGTCCTGATAATAAGCTGATAGTTGGATGAGTCAGACAGTTCACCAGAGTTCTTAAAAAAAACTGGAATAATAGATGATGACATCCAACAAGCAGGCAAGCAGGAGGCAGCAAGGCATTTATTATACAGTTTACAGAGAACAGAAACCTGTTCAGGAGTACAATGACTATTACAGGGACATCATCAGGTTCACATGCTTTGTGGGGATCAAGGTTAGAGATGATAGAAACCATGGAATGTGTTATATGCATATCACTCAACAGATAATCAGTTCTAAGTGAGAAGCTAGGTAGGGATACTCCAGATGAGTCAAGAGTAGAGATTGTGGAGAATTTACGGGCAAAGCAATCAGCTTTATAAGCAAAGGATGATAACACCCCAAATCAATTGAAGAGGGGGATAGAGGCCTTGCTCTTATTTAATACCCTATCATAGAGACACCCGTAATCATGGGAGCCAAAGGTTTTAGAGGCTATGCGGTGCTTCATTCTATCAGCAAAGAGGGACTTCAAGGACTTGCTTACATTTATTACAAGTAGTAGCAAATAGGCACCAGTTATGACAAGAGCCATCATGCTGATATAGCTGGAAATAGTGGTTCCCGTGTGCTATAGCAGCTGAGCACGCTAGTGTGAACCATGGAGAGGATTGAGGTTTCACCTAGTATTTCCGAGAAGGAATGAAAGCCTCCATACCAGCTTTAACCTAAAAAGAAAATTCAATGGTGCAATTTTCAATAGGGAGGTTGAAGATGTCAGTCCAAGGAGCGTCACAAAGAAAATCCCGGAATGAGTCTCATTCAGCATGTTGAGAACAGAAAGAAGTCTCATGGATAAGGGGTTCCTGTTTAATGGAAGGAGATATCAATAGCTATCACAAAGTGGTCATAGCCACCAAGAGGGCAGTATTGTGAAGCTCAGCAAGAGTGAGAAGTGAAGGTAAGAAACAGATCCAGTAGAGAAGTCTATTGCTCAGCTTGGCTAGGGAAATGAGTAGGGAAGTCCATGATTTGAGGGAGAGATTGGGCAATGGAAAAATGTAATGTCTGTATACCAGCAACATCAGTACCTTTAGAATGTTTCAGCTACATGCCAGGGTGAGCATTAAAGTCACCGAAGAGAAAGATGTTCCCAAATGGATGGAAAGAAAGTGCCTTTTCTATACTGTCAGCTGTTGCATCTAATAAACTGCAGTTTTTGGAAGAGGGAGAGCAGTAAAGGAAAAAGAGACAGCTGACAGAGTTTAGTCGCAAAAGATGGAAGCACATGAAAGAGTAGTCAGTGGCCTCAAGTGGCAATTCCCTGGCTATCAGAAGATTATCTCGGATGTAAACACCAAGGCCATGCATGTGAATGCTGGAATCTTTTTGGCAAATAACCTGGAACCAAGAATTCATTAGTAGCAATCGAAGAATTCAAATTGGTTTCACAAAGGGCAAAGATATCTGCTGACAATTTCAGGAACTCATCTCAGAAATATAGACAGATACTGGTTTAGTTTTATTTTTATTTTTGTTGTGATTTCCATGAGAGATGCTTTGAGAAAAGAGAAAAAAACGACCACCACAATTATCACTATCTGTTGTCAATGGCAGTACAAACCAGCGTGTGGTTGAGAGCAGAGCATAATGTGGCCTCAGGGTTGCCCACTAGAAATACATGCAGGGACACTTACTCCGAACAGGTAAACCATATCCTGATCAGAGAGCAAGAGATGAACCTCTGCTCCTGTTCAATAGACATAAAAGGAGTGCGGACCAGACAATATGATTTTCATTTTAATGGTAATGGTTAACTAATGAATTCACTTTACAATTTAGCATATAATGTCAAGCTGTGATTTGATATGGCAACTTCTATATGTATTTTCAATATGAAAATGTCCTTTAGAATTTTTATAAAATATATTTGTCTGGTTTTAACAATTATTCTCTACTAAAATGAAAATTATAAAAATTGAGATGAAATATTCAAATATACAATTCAAAATGTTATATAAAAATATCAAATGCAATCTTCAATAATTACCCCACCTCAGGAAGTGGAGTAAGCTTCTTTTTTTTTTTCTTAAATAACTAGCTGAAACAGATAGTACAGATAATTTTATAAATAAAAAGGTGGAAGTTCTGAGTATACTTCTTTTAAAGTTAACACTCCCAAAAGCAAAAAAATTTAACAAACTTCAATCTACTAATTTATGAAAGAAATTAGAATCTTTCTTCAGAATATAGAATAGTTTCAATATCCACAAATACACAACTATTTTTTTTTTTTTATTTCCTCTGTGTGTATTGGTAAAAATAATAAACAAAAAAGTAGCATGTAATACCAATTTATTCACTATCCAATAATGTAGAATATAAGCTTATAAGATATTTGATGAATTCTGGAAAGAAAAAACAAAACAAAAGCAGGGAAGTGCTAGAGGTGGAATAAAAATCAATGGGTAGCAATATAACAAGTCAAAACTTTGCCCACATCTCTCTTACTCTCTATTTACCATATCTTCTTTGGTAAGTGAATAATCATGACTCACCACTATTTCCTATCTTTTGTTGCTCCAAGTAATGCTTTTTAACTCCTTTGTCTTTATAGTACTTGTTTCACTATTCATTTACTCAAACTCATCAAGTAGGTTATTTTTTTTGTTTTACTCTTGCTTCAATATGCTCTATGAGTATTCAGTTCTCCAAGCCTTCTTTCCTCATTAAGTATCCCCAAAATTTCAACAGTCTTTTCTTGATTGTAAGCAGCACATCTTCTGTAATTCTTTTTCTCCTTAAAAATCAACATTTTCATTCAAAACAGGTAATAATTTTAATAAATTAAATGTTGGCAAAAAGTCATTTAAATTATAGTGATTAAAGTATTAGTTTATTATTTTAAGATATATCAAATATTATCCATTTTAAATGAAAATATTACTTATTTTCTCTTACTTTCTTCCTACCATAAAACAGCATACCTTATTACTTTTCTCCCATGACTATCCTGACACCTGTACTAATCCACCTTTTCCAAATGCAACAAATTGATTTGCTCATGGCTGATTGAGAACAATCAGTATCCATCAAGGACATGCTCTAGATTCCATTGACACATTTCAATTACCGGTAGCAACCCATTCATATCTTGCTTTTTTTTTTTTTTTTGGGGTCTGGTGTTGATATCTTTTCTTCTGGTCTCGTTTCCCCTGATGCTCTGAAGAAATGTGATCTACCTTACTGCTTTAAAAGCACCACACTTCTTTATGTATTGCTTGTGTGCTGATATAAGCAAATCTCTTGCCAAGTGATTGGGACCCAGAATATCTATAGCAGGTGATGCTGCTATGCTGATTACTGAGGAAGGTGTGGGGGAGGGGGGTCACGCAACTGCCATAACTGGTTCTTTAGGTATTGACTCATCTTTCACTATAACCCAGACTCTATCCAGTGGTTGGTTCATTGTAATTGAATCCATCCTGGGCAAGGCATAAAGGAGCTGCCTGATGTAGCTGACAATGACTCCTGAAACACGCACACTAAACAATATATTCAAGGCAATGCAACAGTAATATAGCAAAAAATTCACAAACTAAGAATTGGGGTTGACACACAAGAGCAAGTTTAGCTAGTGAACGTAGCATTCTGACTTCAAGACAAGACAGACTGGAACTGAGTCAGATGAAACTGAGAACTGACATATTTTATTTGCTAAGAAAAACCCCAGCATGCATTTATGTGCTTCTGCTTATAAATTGAGGTGGGGCAAGTGTTTTGCGGTCATTCCTAGCAGGATTGAAACCAATAATAACTCTACAAGGTATGCACAGGCTCACTTGCATGTAAGCTTCAGGTTACGAGTTGTTCATTAGCAATGACAGAGTCTGCCATGAAAGCTCAAATATTGAACTTGTCCTCCATGCTTAGCTGTTGAAATCTGGCAAATGCTTCATAACAGAACTCACTTTACTTTCTTCATTCCACACAAGTTTCATCTTCTCACTCTATTCAATTACAGATTGGCTAGTTGCTGGACTGTTAAAATTCAAGATCAAACAGGAAATCAAATTGTTTGTCTGCCATTCTTTATACTGCCAATACAGCTTGTTAAAAAGAAGAAAAGGAAAGAAAAGGAAAGAAAAGGAAAGAAAAGAGAAAAGGAAAGAAAAGAGAAAAGGAAAAAAAAAAAAAAAAAAGGAACAAAAACCTGACAGCTGTTCTCCCAGCTGTAAGCCTCATATATATTACTAGAGCAAGAGTTATTGTTTACACTGCAAATCTTGTTAGTCTTTCATTATCGCACTCATTTTTACAACAAAATTTGTTATTCTCTCACCACGGTCAGACTGCTGATCCCTCTCCCTGGTCACTGTTATCTTTTTATACTTAAGCATGCTATGAATATTCAAATACATGCCTCAGATAAAAGAGACACTTCCTTCTCAGGAGAGTTTCAAATTTTATTGCAGTTGCTAAACCATGCACAGCCTATTTAGTGTTTCTTTTGAAGTTGACTGCTAAGTCTCTAGTTTTATAGTGTTATAGTCATGCCCATTATTTTCACCAAAACAGTTATTGAGGAATAGATAAAATAAAACAATTTAATAAAAGAATCTGCAGTTAGTGGATCTAGTCTCCATGAGCCACGGGCAGTTCTAGAGAATAAGAGAATTCTCATTTTTACTAATATACTTCACCACTTTTAATGGCCACAGACTACTTTTGCCAGTTAATCTGTTAACCAGGAATATTTGATTTTCATCATCAAGAGAGAAAAAGAATCTTCCACCTTTACTTATAACTTGTTGGAAATATCATGGAAATCTACAATTTTGTTTTTATGTTTCAATCAATTGTGTTGACCATATTTTGACCAAAAATAAACCTTTTTAATATTAAACCATGCAAAACGTGATGTTATACTCTAAGTGCGCTACACATAAAGGAATTTAGATACTGAATATTACTAACATTATGGTTATTAATCTTATACATAGAGTACAGTGTATGCGTGTTTGTGCATGTGTGTCCAAGCAACTCCTCCATTCACACTGGTCAGATTTCAATGAATCATAGCTCATTCAAAAGCCATAGAAAAGTTAGGCACAGGGAACAATTTTCATTGAGCTCAGATTCGGGGTTGCCAGATTATGCGAGGTTAAAAATATATATTAATATATTATACTAGCCATTATCGTTGCTTTCATGGTTCAAAGGCTGTAACTTATTTTTCTTTTGTATCCAAAATTGCAGTGCACGTTTTATTATATACAGGCTTAAAAGTCGCCCTATTAGGCAGTATTTAAGCTAGTTCCTGTGGAGGACCCTTAGTTTGGACATCATCACAATAGCTGGGGAGGGGTAGATGTGATAGATATCAAACTATAGAAGAACTCAAAATAATTCTTCTGCTGCAACTTAATTTAATGCCACTTATTTTTCTGTACAAACAATTATTTTTATTTCATGAGTGACAGGAGAGGGAACAATTTATAAGATAAAACTAATATAGTGTAAAGATGGGAAAATAGAAATTAGAATTAGTTATACATTCAACATTTGAAGAGTTAGAGAAACATAATAGCTAATTAAGTCAAACCTATATTATGGAATCTATATGAATAAATGTGAAATTAGAGCACAATTATCCAACGAATTCTGGGGTTAAAAAGCCCCAACTCCACTTTATAGTAATTGATATGGCGTTTACTCGTTCCCCACCAAAACAAGATGTGACACAAGGTTGTTTTAAAGTGGGGACCCAAGCACGTACACCTGGGCAAGGGACACAAATTCCCCGCAACCGCCAGTTGCGCTGGCCTCAGTGCAAGCACCAATCCCTCCCTCTTGTGCAATGGAAGGGCATGGCCTCAGGCAGCTGTTTCCCAGGGCTGGGCACCTCTCAGTATAATTTTCTCAGTTGCCCCTCTGTACAAAGACAGAGACACAACTGTGATATGATAAATAATGTGTACAAATTACTTTATAGTAATTGATACGTTAAAAGCGCAATATCTGTATTATATATTATCTACTTCTATGTTATATCACTCTTCAGGTTTAGCTAATTTGCATATTCATTTTAAAAATGCATATTTCATTAATTAACTGTCCTTCATTAATATTTTTTTTATTCAAGGATTGTTTTGATTTTCATATCAAAAATAGTTCTGTGTAGCAATAGTCTTATATACTACAGAAAAGTGTTTGAAATTTTCATTTTACTTGGCCTTCAACAAGTTGGCATCTATTTTCAAAACTTTCCTTAATTATAACAAGCCAATTTATGAATGAAATTGGTATTTAAAATTTTAAAGTAGTGAATATATCTTACTTTGCAAAGCAATGGCAAGTGGGCAAAGCCTGCTAGTGATATATAAAAGTGAACAACATTTAAAAAAAAAAAAAAAAAAAATCACTACAACTAATTAGAACTAGCTGATATCTTGCAATGTTATCACATTGATAGTATATAGGAATCATAGTTGTGTGGGAAGTGATATTTTTTAATGAAAAAAAATTTCCCCAGAAAAAAAAAAAAAAAAAAACAGTACAAAAAATAATAATCCCTCAGAATTGACAATTTATTTAACCTTAACATACTGCATTCTTTTTAAAGTCCTGTCACTTGCAGTAACTTTATTGTTAATTTCACTGAAATGTGTTCTTTGTTGCCATGGCAGGATATGAGAACACAACTATGAATACAAACAAATTCAGGGATCAGAATCACCTTTAATGAAAGGATAAACTTTTTGAACAGCAAATGAAATCACAGTGATAAAGGTTAAAAAAAAACAAAAAAAAAAAAAAAAACTTGTTTCTGAATAACAAATGTTTTTTTCAGAAACAAGGCATACATTGAAAACCAAAATTGTTCAGAACTTACAGTATTGAGAATAAATCAACAATGTACAGAGAAAACAGAGCTGACATTTTATCTACCTGATACTCAAGGTGGGTATGACATGGTAAACTCATTAATGACATTAAGAAGTCAGAAAAGCAGAGATTCTTATGTCTAAAATGTACAACCCAAGTTTGAGGAATTTAAGTCATGATATGACTTCCTCAAAGAAAACATTGATTTAAAAAAAATAAAATAAATAAATAAAATAAAAGATTTTTTTTATTTCATGGTGAGACAATTTTAAGTAATGTACGAAACGTTAAGATACAAGAGATATTACATAACTTGACAGCTGATCAAATTAATCAATCTGTTCCCCAAATGTTTGGTTAACACCTCATAAATATACTGACAGAAGATAAAATTGCAACACTCTGCATGTACGTTTCAATTTACTCAAGGTTAAATGTAAAAGTAATATAGTGGATTACAGTAAATGATCACATATACAGATCAATATCTATGCAGGTTCTAAAATAAAAATACTGTAGATCCTCACTGTACATTAACAAGTGTGTACTCTTGCATACATATGAATGTACAGATAGTAACTATCATCCTTGCAATACATTAGTGCACACTACTGGCAGTTGCTGATGCAATACAACAAGAGTTGCAGGTGAGCTCAGGGAGCAAGTGGTCCCATCTTTTCCCATACAGGCTCAATTGGGGAAAGGTTTGGCAATCATGCTGGATAGGAATGTTATTGAATACTTTACAGAGCATGCCAACTAGCACAGACATCATATTGGCAGCTGGAAGAGTATGTCAATAGAAGCAGAATGGGTTGGACATGGTACTGTTCAAAATTCCCACCACAAACACCAAGAATGAGTAAGTTTGCAACTTATGGTACCCCACACCATGGTACCAACTTTTGGGCTTGTGTGATATGGACAAATATATTCCGGAAGATATCTCTCCCCAGGTCATGACACACACACACACACATTTATAGAGACCATCTGATCCTCCTAACTGACCCACTCATGATACTACTGAAGGTGTAAACAATGATGTTATAGCCTAAGTGCATAGACCTGTAGTCCTGCAACAAAAACATTTTTCAATGGTCCATGTTGATATACCTGGAGCCACATTTGCTCCAATCTGTGCTGTGAAGACCATGTGGTCTGCCACTGCCATATTTACAAGACATTGCTTTTAACAAGCATCTATATTATACAACCATCCAAAGCCTGATCTATAAGTATAAGAATTTTTCTTTGAGTGTTGTTGCCAACATCAAAGTGCCACCAACTTGCAATGCCGTATATGTGCAGTAATTCTCAGAAATAACTATCCAGCCCCTCAAAACAAACAAGAAAATGTCTTGAAACAACATTGAGATTCAATAAAGTGGAGATAAAAGAATTCACAGCTGAAATAGAGGCCAATTAACCATTTAATTAATCCGTTCCCTTTATATTTTTTCAGATGTCTAATGGTAAGCATGAATCATTGATTACTTTTGGCATTATATAAATCATTCTTTGCAGTGAAATGGAAATATCTATCAGAAGAAAAAAGATTAGCAATAGAATGACAAAGCCTATTTCAAGACCAATTTGAAGTAAGACAATCACTTCATAGACAAAGGTATCTTAGTGCCTTAAATGAAAGGCTTGAACAAATAAGTCTGCAATCTAAGAAACATAGGAGTAAAGTAACTGATCAATTAAATGGTTCAGTTTACATGGGAACTAATTTTGTCTAAATGCAGATAAATATTTTATTTGTATAGATTATTAAAAAGACTAAGAAATGTAATCACTCAAATTTACAAACTTAAGTTAATTTACCTATGTTAGATTTGTTTTTTATGGCTTATTAGCACTTTACAGGTTATTTAAAGCCAGAAAATATTTTTAGATTGTAAAATTTTTTTTGAAATAATGGTTTACTGATACAAGTCTTATTAATTAACTGTATTGCTCTGTTTTTTGTTTTTTTTTAATTAGATTTTATTAATTTCAATTTAGCTTTAATTTTATATATTCATTTGTTTTAAAAAAAATTCATGTCACATTGTTTCAACATCGGTTTAGTAAAAACAGGCTGAAGAAGCTTTGTCATTAACCACAGAATAACAAGAAAAGGTAAGTTGTTATTTGTTTCTTTTTCCAATGTGAATTGTAGGTTCATTTTTGTTTACTTTATATTATCTAATTATGTGTAATATTTGGTGGTAGGATAGAGATATAGATTAATATTGGGGGGGGGATAGAGATAAAGATTAATATTTGGGGGGGGGGGGTAGGATAGAGATATAGATTAAAACATTGCTAAGAGAACCTAATAGGTAGGACAAATCTTAATTTGTAAAAGCAATTAGTGTATGTGAAAAGTAATTGCTTAATGAAGTTAAATTTTATGACTGTCAATTTTGTACTAACCAATTAACTAATACCTCACTTTTTCTTGATATTCTGTTAATCCAAACTGATACCAGTTTAAGACTGAATGTTCACCATAACAAACAGAAAAGCAACCTCAAACTTTTACACACATCACAATAAAATAAAATCTGACATAATCATAAGTTTTATTTAAGAACTCTTAGAATCTGCAGCCTTGAATATTTGACTGACAAAGAGAAATACATTTCACTGAGTTTTCATTTTTCTTGGCTTTCTTACTGCCAACATTTTCTTCTTCACACCCTTTTTCTCTTCCCAAGTACCTTCTACTTAAACTTCCTGACTTAGAAAATGGAAAGTATTAACTGATTCCAGCTTAGAATGGCCAGGGATCGGGTACAGATAGTATACTAATTCTCAGTAGAAAAGTATAATAATTGTACATAAAAAAAAAAAAAAAAAAAAAAAATAGAATAATAGTATAAATATTATTTAATGCCAATTATAACAGTGAATGTTGAACAAATTAAACATCACAAAGAAAGGAATTAAAAAAAATTAAAAATGAAATCTTGACAATAAGCTATTAACATTAAAAAGAAAAAGGACAATACAAAGAATCTGCAGTGCTATTGGTCCTGACCTGGCATATTGGCTTCAGTCACTTTCCCACCACTGTAACATAGCTTCCCTGTGACTTTCTTATAAATATTTTCATCGTAATTGTTTCCTTTTAGTTACCTAATCTTTATGAATTTAAGTGTAATACTGGATTGGTGGCAAGGCCTCATCATTTTACAGTTGAAATGGCTATATAAAGTTCTATGTTAACAGTTTCTTCTCTAGAATTTATCACTTGTGGAACTCTTCAGGCTTTTTGCTTTCCTGTCTTCAAAAATTAAAATGCAATGTCAATTGTTATCTTCTGGCTTCTTAATTCCCGTTCTTTTATTGTTCTCCCTCAATGTTTTTCTTTTTCTCATATTCTTTCACATTCAGTAATTCCTTGTCTTAGTGGTGTTATTACTTTGCTGGATATGTAATGATTAAAAATTTTAAATATAAATAAATTTTCTGTGGCAATCAATACCAAACAGCTATTTTTTCCTTCATTTACCTGGTGACTTCTAAATTAGTATCTTTACCTGTAACTAGGCACCAAATGACTAATTTGGCTTAAACTAAAATTGGAAACACAAGAAATGACATCATGAATAAAATATAGAAAGAGACAAAAATGACAATATCAATATTAATGGCAGCCAGCAATGACATCAGAGGGTAACAAACCCAAATGATTATTCTCATTGTTTTCTTCAATCTTATAATTCCAGTTTTGTTTGATATTAGTAAAGAGTCGTCATCATCAATGAAAGTAATTTCTTCCATTAACTATAAATAGCACAAGGCTGATTACCAGAGAAATAATTTCCCATCTTTATTCAGAGTCATAATTTTTCTTCATCACCTGAGTTATCAAAGAGTTTCAACCATCAGCAACTAATATTGAGACATTAAGCAATGCAATCCAATACGCAACTTTATTTTATTCCTAATATTTGAATAAGATCTCTAATTATCATTAAGAGAAAAGCAAGAAAGTTCTAATTATCATCAGCATCAAAAAGAACTTTAAATAAATGAAGTGGCTAGTAACAAAATTCAGAATTAAAAATAGATTAATCTTTATTTTGTCTCTTTACTCAAAATACCAAAACAAATAAAAAGTAGAAGAGGAGATTGGCAGATTCATGAAAATGAGGAATATTTTCAAGATTTTATTATTTTTGATCAAGTAACATTAACAAATTTAAATCATAATATTGTTCAGATAGAAAATCATAAATTAAATGTCAAATAAATTTGTCAGAAAGATATAAAACAAAGAAACAAAATTATAAAACCTAATCTTATTTCAGCTGCATTAAAAAGTCTGCAATTGAAATTGGAACTGAAGTCTCAGTATGTGAATAAAGATTTATCAATTTAACAAGTTATGGAGAGATTTTCATGATCATTAATAGTTTAATAAAGTTACAAGGGAATGCTGAAATAAATTTTGCACTGACCCACTTCACAAAATTTAACTTTTTTTCTTACAACACTCCCTTTTATAACACAGTCAGTTATGTGCCATGCATGATACATGCTTATGCAATCATGTAGCTTTCAAAAGATTGACTGACAAGGAAGATTTTTCCCTGCAGTAGGTTGCCATTTCTTTCTGCAGTAGGCCAGTTGCCATCCAAGTCTACAGAACCTGGTCTGTCCTGCTATTTACCCATAGCTTTGAAGAGAATTCATACCTTTCCCAAGGGTATTAGCACATAAGTGAATTTAATGGATTCAACTAGAATTGAAACTTGGCTCTCAAATTCCTCACTCCAAGCTGCTATCCATTACTCCACTGTGCCTCCTTTTTTATAACACACAGGGTGTAAAAAAGTATAACAAGAAATCAACAGGTTTCAGTATGTTTATCTTAATTTGAAATTTAAAAGATTACAAAAAAATAAGAAGCCTTGTTCTGCTATTTTCAAATTAATCTTTCCAGTGAAATATGCAGTTACTGGGAAAATTAAAAACCTTTGATTTTCATATTTAGCAAAAATTTAGATCCATTTCTGCTTGCAAGAGTTATCATTTACATTTGAAATCTTATAATTTAGATTCAAAATGCAAAAAGTTCACAAAACATAATTAACAAAAAACTAGACAATTTAAATTTAGAAAAGTTAAATGTAGAGGATCTACATAAATTTCAAGTGGTAAATAAAATTAATATTTCAGGTGATTAAGAAATTTTAAAATGCAAATATATTTATATAAAAAAAATAATGTTTAATATACTAATTGATTTGGCTCACTCCCAGCAGCAGGAGTCACAGACAATAGCATTCTCAGCAATCAATGTAACACAGACATGTTTATACATAAGATGCTCTAATTCCATCAAAGGTAAGCAATTAATTCCACACTGGTCGGACTTGTAAACTTGTCCAACAGATTAATGTATGCCACTTCCTTCTGTTTTTTCTTTTACAAATTTTACACCAGGTAGCTGGAAAATGTATAACTAAAATGTGATAACAACAAAAACCAAGACAATGAACAAATTCAGTCTATCTCATGATATTACTTATTTTGTTCATATATATCTGCAGTAAACACCAGAAACCACAAAAATAATTCATGTTTTGCATTCATGCATTTTGTGATTTTTTAAAACCAGCATTGCTTACATTTTTTTAAAACGAGCTTGCTTACATTTTTCAATCTAAAATATTTCAATAATTGAAATCACAAACACCTAAAATTTAAACCATTGAGAAATTTTGCTAAATCTGAAAGCTTTGATGTTCCTTAATCTACATATTTTAATTATATTCAGATTTTAACAAATGTTATTTTTAGTGGATACACATATTTGAGGAGATGCTCTATTTGTATATTAAACAGTATATTTATTTATTTTTGTGTACCAGCCTGAATGTCTGAGATATCTCTCTGGCAAGATTCAAACCTAGTTCTCTAGCTCAATTGGTCTGAGCATATCAGATTTAAATGATAACTCCCTCTGCCCAGAGGGACAAAAGTTCAAAACCTGCCAGAGAGTGTAAAGTTTTCTTTAATAAGATTTCTTGAACATTCAGACATAAATAAATAAATAAATAAATGGTGCACAAACACATGTATCCACTAAAAATGTTTAAAGTGATAAAAAAATTGTTGGATTAATAAAAAAATCCATTACTTTCTCTAGAAAATTCACAATTTATTTCATTGATAGATTTGTTTTTATGGCTTATCAACCTTTTTGCTGGTTATTTTAAAACTGGAAATTTTTTTTTTAGATTGTAAGGATTTTTTTTTTAGAAATAATAATTTACTGATACAAGTCCTACTAATTAACCTATAACTGGGGATAGAACAGGTGGATTCATATCTAACCCAAGGGTATTTGTGTGCAAGTGAATAGAATGAATCAAACTGGAACTCAGGTCACAAATTTCCAACTGAATCATTATCCATTGCACCATTTACACATCCAATTACCGTAACTGGTACCCATCAGGTACTGACCAGACTGGACATTACTTAACTTCAGTGATCATACAATAACAATGGTTTCAACATATGTCCATAAGCCTTTATTTTATTTAAGAAATAAAACTCAAAAGTAAATAAACTAACCAGAAACTTCCTTTCTGCTAGTAAACTTTTTTTTTTTTTTAATGATGAAATATGAAAAATTATTATTACAATCAACTGAAAATGATTTCATACTTTTGAAAAGATAATAAAAGCATATCTAAGATGTTTTGCAGTTAAACACAATCAAGTAGTTTATTTTTAAACATTTTTATAAATACAATTTCAACAACATTTTGCCCAGAATTCATAGTGTTACATATCTTATACTAGTGGTGTTCAATTTATCATAAATGGTCTTCAATTTTTTAAAAGATTAATTAAATTCTGAATGATTTTCTTAAAATATTAATAAAGAATCTTTAATAATGATGTCCAATTTAATTTTACTAAATTAGTTTTTAAGATAATTAAAAGACAGATCTTTTGTTGTATGTGTGTGCATTATTCTATAACAGCAACAAATGTAATGAGACAAAAGAATGTCACAAAAAATAAAAAGAAAAAAGCAAACAAGCATCAAAACATTTCTCTTTGCAGTGACAAATCCTCTTTCTTGCTTTCAACAAAAGAAAGAGCACAACAATAATACAGTAGGCAAGCCAATTTTAGAGCAAAGATTTTCCTCTTAATATCTTACAAACTTGACATATGACTATGTCAAGTTTCTTTCTTAAATCAGCCAAAGATTTTAATATTTTATAGTTACTTTCAGTTAACTGCTATTTCCAAAGAAATGTGTATGTGTTTACTAATAAATATACATCCCCCCCCCTTTCACCAGTAACACAACAGTCCCATGCACAATGCAATCCTCAGGTGCTGAAGATTGGATTGTACATGAAACTCTGAGTCATACTACTGGTGAGAACAAAAATGCACATTTATTATATAATTTATGGCTCTGTTATATGACATTGAACACTATTAACACTAGCACTCAATGTGCAAGATATAAGAATTGTACCAAACAGTGACAAAATGCATATTATTAGTATAAATTTTAGCTGTTATACACCGAACACAGTTTTATTACAACCAACACTCACTGTGCACTATATAAAATTTCTTATAGGAGATTAAAACAAAAACGTTAAAAAAAAAAAAAAAAAAAAAAAAAAAATCGCTACACAATAGCAATTATGTTTCAACACTACAAACGTGTCTCCTCAGGCGATGGCAGATAACTAGAGAGTGAACGATTAATTTAATTTCAAAAGCAGAATACTTTTTTAGAAAAAAAAAAAAATTAAAAGGAGGCATGTCGGTAAACAAGTTTAATTAAAGACCACTAATAAATTTCATTCCGAGAGCTTTTTTTTATTAATTTTTTTTTTTCTTGTATCATTTAATATGTTTGAACCATATACCTGCAAGAATTGTTCATATGTTCAATATGTTTGATTACTATTGATCATTATTAAGAACAATGTTATGGTTTTAAAATTAAATTTTTATTTTTCTATTATCACATTTGGGGTTAAAATGTTATGAATTTAAATAATTTTGATTTAAATTTATGAAACTTATGACATTACAACAATATTATTTGCAAAAATATTACAACAGATATTGTATCATTTACAATATTATTTAGATTTAATTATTGTGTTTATTAATTATTGAATTTATTTAATATACTATTTCAAAGATTGGAAGATACTTTATTTAATGCAGATTTATTGTTTTTATAGTTATGGCATCAAGTATTTGTATTCCTTTTTTTCTTTTACAGTTTATGCTATGGAAAACCTGTTATTTACATTGTCTCTATCACTCCAGGTAACCTACATGGAAGAACTAGACAATATCCCGAGACATTAGTGCATTGGACCGAAAGCAGTCTACCCAATAGATTAAATAAAGGCTTCAGTTCAGAATTCCTGGTAGGTTATCCAGATTGATATACACCTGAGGAAGGCCAGAGGGTACAACAGCCAAAGTATTGTAATAAAAACAACAAAGATGAGGACAATAGTTCAAATATAACTAGCGTAAATAATGATAACTCCTCATCCAAGAAATTCAGAGAGAAAACTTGTTTTGTATACAAAACACAAAAAAAAAATAACAAAAATTATTAAAACAGAATTTACCAATGGTCTTTAAAAAAACTGCCAAAGCATATATTTCAATAAGACTGCAGCCTCTTGAGGAATAAAAATATTTTACACAAATATTTAATTTTTCAACATAATCTAATCCTTGTCAATGTACTTAATTCATTTGTGAATATTATACAGAATTAACATACAGTAAAACTTTTAGATTAAAATTTAACTATGTATCAAGCCACAAACATATTGATCTGCCCTCACATAAAATTACAAAAATGTTGACCTGCATTTAAATCCCATTGCTTCTGGCAAAAACTTGCACACTAAAAGAACTGATAAAATTATGGTTTTTTTTTTAATAAGACATTATCTATATAGATAGAGAAATTTTCAAATCACTGTAAATCTACATGCTTGTCTAGATTCCCAAGTACAAACATGCAAAACTATACAAACACATTGTGATATTTAATATGGATTATATTATCACAGATATTCTGAAATTAGAAAAAGGGTTCATTCATTTCACAGCACAATTCAACTATAGATCATTGTTTTTTTCTATCCCCATAGAGGATAAATAATTTTCATCACATATACATGTTCTGTAGTTCTATACAGCTTTTCCCTTGACACAAATATAGTGTAAAATTTATCATTACTTAATCCTTTTGTCACTTTTAATAATCATAAGAATTTCTCACATCAGCATGGGAAATATATTGAAAAAGTAAAAAATATTCAAAGCACTGAATTTGGTAAACAGATTATAACATCCAAAAATAGAATTTCTCTCAAATGCAGGTCAGTGAGATGACAATTCAAAGTTCTAATATGAAAAATCTTTCAATTATACTATATATATATATATATATATATATATATATATATATATTTTTAAATTGTATCTATATTACAATAACCTAATTTTTATGTGTTTGTTACTGTATGTCAGAAAAAGGCACATAGTAGCCCATATTTTGTTGCACAATATAATTAAAATACTCTAAATTAGAGACTAAATCCACCAGATTCAGTTTAAACTGACAAAGAAAATGCTTATCCAAGGGAAATAAACCCAGGTTTATTAACTGCTAATTTCAGACTCATTTCACTAATTTTTAAAAAATTAAGAGGAATAAGCAGAAAATAATATTGATTTACCTGTATTCCTCTCAATCAACCATAATGCCCAAACCAAAGAGAGTACTTTAATAATAACAATTAACCATAGTGATAATTTGCATTTGAAACAGGAAATGATTTTACATTGAGCAGATGCAACATATTTTTTTAAATTTACAAGATTTTGTTTCCAAGTTTCTGTTGCTTAAAACAGAACTTTCTAAAATAATGAATTAAAAAATAAAGCGAAAACATCACTTGTCTGAAAATGTAAGTATAATAAACAAATTCACATAATTCTGAATATTGCATACCAGTAGAAAATTATAAATCTGTTTGTCAATTCCATTATTGCAAGATAGTGAAACAACAACCTAAATCTAAACAAGCTTTCATAAACACTACCTAAAACCATTCACATGAAGTAAGGGAAAATAGATCATAATGCACATTAAGAATTTCTATAACAAGCTCAGACTGTCATTCACAAAGCCAAGATATTGTCCTTTAAATAGTACTTAGCTAGTATACTTCTCCTTCAGCCTTCTTACTCATAAACACAACAACACTGCCCTTTGTCAACACCCTCTACTCTAGTCACGAGCTCTGCACCACTTTACGACTAACAGCACCATACCAGAATATATTGGCTCTATTCACAAGATGACAGTCACAGCTGCTGTTCCTACACATTTTGTTGAAAAACACAGGCAAAAATCACAGGGAAGCCAGTCTCAACAAGATTACCATGGCTTACACTTCTAAGAGGGTCACTGAACCAAATAGCACTTCAAAGAAATAGATGCTAAGAGAAAAAAAAAAAAAGTTGCATGATCACTTGACCTAATTTGTTTAGCATCCCTAAGAAAAAGCAAAAAACACCAGTCATGTTCAGTCTATACAATCATTCCAATATCAGTCTACATTTATCAATACATTTACTACATTTGAATTCTTATAAAATCAGTAAAAACAAATCTAAACTTGAACCAGTTTTTAGCTTTCATTTACTATATATTGAAAACATTTTTGTACTAGTAAAATCTACAATAACCAGTCTAATAAATCAATATTATCAATATATTATCAAGATCAGTATTTATATACTCATAAAATCAGCAATATCAAGTTTACTTTATTCTATTAGAGTAAAGTGTCATTTTTGTGTTTTTGTAAATTTCAAAATATGAAATAAACACAAATGCCAAGTCCAAAAACAAAAAAGAAAATTTTCCAAATGAGTTTCTTGCTTACAATGCTTAATCAGTGACAGGTTGAGAGAAATTTACTAAACACATTTGCAATTAGTACCACTAAAATTGCAGTTTAAAAATTAAACAAATTTATTTTGTGCATGTAATTAAAATTCACTATGAAACCAGTGAACAGAAAAGGCTTGAAAAATTTAGTGAAATATCATTGCATAAAAGGATAAATCAACAATAAATAATATTTATAATACAAAAGGAATTATTAATACGATTCTCATAATTTACCTGTCAAGACCAGTGAATTTTAAAACATTATACACACACAATTGGGTAAGATGGCACTATTCAGAAGCCATCAATATTTGGACTAGCAACGAAATCACAAAGCTTTGATAAAAAATAAAATAAATAAATATAATCACACTAGATTACATACACTCTCTCTCTCTCCTAGAAATACTAAGGTCCACTCAGCATAGTTGCATAGGTTGACTCTGCAGGCTGAGCAGGAATCTGTAAGAGTTTGGCTAGCTTGCAGGTTTCTTCATATGTAGTTGGATCTATGACTATCTTGCTGATCTATACAACATTTATAATTCTTAATTAACATCTTTTGTATCATTATCCATACCTCATCTTACTCAGTTTTTATTTTTAGTTTTCTAATTTTACTTTTATTATTTATCTGTATTTAAAATCCCTTAATTTATATTTGATATTATTATCATTATTGTAATTTTTATTATCTGTATTAAGGATCCTTCTATTAGACTAACTAATTTGGAATTGGGTTGATTTGTCCTGCCTAAAATAACAGGCCATATCGGTCAATTTGCTGTATAAACTGATGTACAAAGTTCCACACTTTAAGGAAAAAATTCTTGGCCGGGTCAGTCTTTTTAGGCTTACTACTATTTTACTTACTAGACAAGAGAGAAGTAACCTATAAATATTACTGCTGCTAAAAAGCTTTTCACACAAGTAATCAATGGTTTATAAATTTCTTTGAACTTCTATAAACCTTTCCTTTTTTTTTCTTTTTTTTTAAAAACAAATACTGATCAGCATTCCTCCCAAATATAATGGAAGTTTCATTGCTTGGTGAGAGATGTTTGGAATTGATCCAATGGACAAACTTTCTTAAAGTGAAATCATGTTCCAGAACAAAAAGTTATTTACCAGAAGTGTGAGAAAAAAACAAGGCAATAATAAAGAAATGTTATACCAATACCAGGATATATTAACAAGTCAATAGCCAGATATGTAGTTATTAGTTGAATTTGATCTGAAATTTTCACTGTATAATAATTAACCTATTGGATTAGTATTCTTCACTGAATATTTGTTGTGCACAAATATTTTTACATCATTAAGTTACATCCTTATTGATTTATTGGCATAAAAGATCGGAAATTTTCAAGCTTTTATTTTATAACCTTTATACCGATGTTATTTTGCTGCAAAAATTCAAAAATAGTTATGAGTGATATTAAAATTAAAAACATAGCACAAAAAGAGAGAAATTTGATCTACTATATCAAACAAAAATTATCTTTATCAAATAGTCCCTATATACAGGACATCATATCATTTAACAACTCTGAAATTATCCAATCAAATAAACTACCACTGACTTAAATAAGATTTGAAAGTAATCCAAGGAAATCAAAACACTTTATCTAAATAGAGAGTAAACAGAAATCTTGTCCAATACAATAACCACCAAGTTACTATAAAATGTTAACAAAACAGCTTATTAAGAAAGTAAATTTATGAATACAACAAAAGTAGATACCTTCAAAGAAACACCATAAATTTTTCTTGAAGCTTTTATTTTAGTTTTACTTTCAAGCTAATAGATTGAATTTAATATTTCCAATAAGCAAAATATTTGCTGTATTTCAAAACTAATTTAAAATGACTGGAAGGAGTTTTGTTTTTCTTTTTTTTTAAATCATTAAAAAAATCACTGATTTTAGTGTCATTTTTAGCCATCTGTTGCCATACAGTAATTTTTTTTTTTTTTAAATTTCAAAAATAAAATATACTTTTCTGAAACTTTATTTGAGGAATATTAGCTGATTTAAAATTAATCAAATTTTAAACCAATATTATTGGGTTGTCTGGGAAATTCATTCCAATTTTTAGTCATTCATGTTCCAACATGTTAGAAACACGTCAAGTTTATCGACAGACATAACATGTTTACACTTCTGATTAGAGCACACACCAAACTATTTCTTCAGAAAGAAAGTTTAAATTTATTTAATTCCTGCCAATTTTGCATCCCTATGAAAATGGAAGATTTTAAGGTGTATTTTAGATATTTGATGCTCTTTTTTTAAATCATAAAAGGCAAAAATACCTCACAAGCAACAAAAAAAAAAAAGATATATACAGTGAAGGTGCTTTAGCTCACAGAACTGTATGGAAGTGGTTTGCTGAGTTTAGAGCTGGTGATTGTAGCCTTATTGATGGAGACCGCTCAGGTAGACCCCTAACCAATACTACAGATGACAACCAAATGAAGACATTGAGAATAACCCACATTATACACAATGCAGGAAATGGCAGGAATTCTAAATTTTTCAAAATCCACATCCATGAGCACATAGTGAAGCTTGGGTACTCAAATCACTACAATGTTTGGTACTACATGATCTAAGTGAAAAGTATCTTTTAAATTGCATTTCATCTATGATTTGCTGTATAAACGCAATGAAAATGCACCCTTTCTAAAGAAAATTGTGACAGGTGATGAGAAATGGATAGTTTACAACAATGTTCAGTGAAAAAGATCCTGGGTAAGCATCATGAGCCAACTTTAGCCTCCTCAAAAGCAGGTCTTCATCCTAAAAGAGTCAGGCTGTACATCTGGTGGGATTGGAAAGGAATCCTGTACTACAAGTTTCTGCCAAAATAACCAGTCAATTGACTCTAAAAAGTACTGCTTGCAACTGGATGAATTAAAAGGCAGCAATTCAAGAAAAATGCCCAGAATTAGTGAACAGGTAAGGTGTTGTTATCAATCAGGATAATGCCAGACCTCACGTTTCTTTGGCAACCCGGCAAAAATTGTTGCAGCTTGGCTGGGATGTGTTACCCCACCCACCATATTCACCAGACATTGGTCCTTTAAATTTTCATTTATTCTGATCCTTGTAAAATAATCTCAATGGTAAAAATTTTAATTCTTTGGATGACTAACCACCTTAATGAGTTCTTTGCCGAGAAACTACCAAAATTCTGGGAAGATAGAATCTTTAAGTTAAAGGAAAAATGGAGAAGGGTTGTGCATTAGTCAAATAAATATTTAAATGGTATAATTTTGTTTTGTGTTTTAATTTTCCTTAAGAATTGTCATGAACTTTCTGGACAACCCATACTTACTTTTAGTTTAAAATAATGCAGAAATGCATTTTTTAACATCGAGGTAGGTCTTTATAGTTTGACTGACAGTCGGAAATTTATCTAATTTTTTTCTACACGAGACATATCTATAAAAATTACTTGAGAAATATAATGTGAATGCCATTTTATACAGTCTTAAAAATTTAGGAAAATATTCTCTGCAATCTAATGTTTAATGGAATTTTAGGTACTTTGGCTTTAAATTTACTACATTTATCGCTTTTATTTTTTGATGATTTTGTATATGGATATCCATATTTACAAAAATCAGCACTTTATATGCCCAAAAATAAAAAAATTAAAAATTTAAATAAAAAAAAAAAAAAAAAATATTGTAGGTAAGGCAGGGTCACTGAATTGCAGTAAGCTTTTGCATTTATAATTAGTAAATATAGTTTTTACTTAATAAGAATATATCACTTAACCAAAACAAATTAACAGAAATTTAAAAGGTTTAAAACTTTATAAATTATTCTAATTAAATTTTTTAAAAATGAAAATAATTTTTGTAAAATGATTTATTCGAGAAAAAAGTTTTTCTTAAGACAATAGTGTCTATATCTCATTCATAAAAGCAATTAAAAGTTTTATGTTTTAGTTTTATTGTATTTTTTTTTTATTTTACAATTCAGCAGATTTTAAGTAACTAAGAGTCTTGCTTTACAAAAAAAAATTTGCTGATTTAAATTAAAAAAATTCTGCATATAATATAAACATTAAGCAGTACAAAAATTAATTTCATAAGATTGGAAAAGATTGTATAACATTGGAAAAGATTGTATAAGATGTAATTATATACAGATGTAAAAAGAAAAAATGTTTTATGAAGATATTCTAAAAAAAAAAAAAAAAAAAAAATAAATAAAAAAAAAATCTAAAATAATCTAATTCATTTGTGAATAAGTATTAAAACTGCAAAAAAGATGCTAAAATTTTCTATTTTAATCTTTGGTAACTCCTTTGACACAAGAAAAACAAGATTTTTTTAACTAAAATTTCTAACATTCTAAAATGGATCAAAAAATATAATTTAATAATTAAAACAACCTTTGGTGTTTCTGCTTAATAAATGATTTTGATAATGAAATTTTGTTTTAAGTTTGTGGCATTTTTTCATCATGGTATGCTCATTTTTCTTTAAAGCAATTTAAATCAAACACTAAGGAAAACACATTTAATTTCAATCTAAATTACAGATTGATTCATAAAATCAATTAGCTTCAAGATTAAAAAAAAAGAAGTTTTCTACAAACATTTCTATTGTATATAATTACAACCTTGTCAATTAAATACTGATATTTTGCACAGGGTATTGTTTGTTTTTCATCCATACAATATATAACAATAGTTATTGTTTGAATTTATTAAATGAAAATGTTAAATTTTTACAAGTTTTTCTCTTATTTTTGCAGCATTTCATCACAATTTACAGATCATCATTATATGGTTGTTAATATACAGATCAGAAATAAAGAATAAATCTCTGATACAGCTTAGTAACAACCATTAAATGATAGTTAAGTGTTATAATAAAAAGTGACAGAAATAAGATGGAAGAAACACTAATCAAAAATGAATAATAATGAACAAGATTATGGTTTCTTATAAACATGTACAAAGAAATTTTAAAGAAAAGATTTTAAAAATAACATAAAATTTACCAAAGCAAGTTTTTCTTGAAAACAGATAAATTTATTTCTTCTTGGTTAAAAATACTGCATTATTCTAATTATAACAAAAGGAATAATTGTGGCTTGTGGTCCCGCAAAAACAAATGATTTTAAAATCAGCAAAAAAGCAAACAAAATAGGCACAGCAAATCATCCATTAAAGTCAAAAAACAAACATGAATCCGATTCAACTTACCAGTAAAAATAAAGTGTGTGTGTAGAAGAGAGATGATTATATAAATTTCACTGGTCTGATATTTTACATTTCAACTCAGATTATGAACATGCTTATTTATTTAAACCTACTATTTTATTATCCACATTAAAAAGTTTTATGTTGAAATAAAGTCAGGAAATCACTTAGATTCATAACTTTAAAAATAAATAAAATCTTAGAAACACCATTAAAAGGTCCCCTTAATTGAATATGTTAAATATTATGATAATATAAACAATTCAGAAGTGAAAACTGAACATAATTATCAAATAAAATTATTACTTTGTTATCCAACAATGCAAGAAACAAAGGAAACTGCTTTGGATCAACAAAATATATTCTGTAATATTTTAACATGATGAATAAGTCAATGACTTTCATTAAATTTACAATATTTTATGAACAAGTGTCTAAAATAAGAAATAAAATTTCAGTCTACACAAGCTTGTAAAAATAAAAAAAATTAAAAATTAAAAATAAATACTGACAGCTTTTTGAGCAATTTTTTTTTTTACAAATATTAAATCAGGTGTAGCCAACTGGAAAGGAAATAGGCATCACTTAAAAATGCAAAATACCCTGGACAATTTATAACAGCCGAATCATCTTCCTAATCAATAGAATTACTTCAATTATCCATTTGTTCAAGACCTCACATCTAAACGGAAAGAAAAGTTCAAATGAAATGACAAGAAAAATAATGCTCATTGGAATAAAGGAATATTCCGGTTTCCAAAGTTCTTTACAGACTATTTAGAAAGAAAACTTAGAAGTAAAAAGAAAAATCCAGCTCTTTAAAAATAAACATCAAAAAAATATGAAGTGGTTTTTGGTAGATAAAAAAGGGAAGCAAAGAATAACCCTTTTCTTGCCTTTAAGTTATTTAAAAGGGTTAATAGGAGTTCAATGCCTGGATGAGAAAAAAATAATATAAAGTGAAGATAGAAAAGGGTGACAAAGATGCCATATCAAGGACACATCAAAAAGCATATTGCAAACACTATATGGCTTAGCACTTTGAAATTTGATGACATCATCATCATTCTCTCATTAATCAAATGCAGAGTGGACATTCAGTTTAATAATTTATATGCTAGAAAAATAAATTAAAAAAATAATCAAAGAATTAATAAACTGAAATCAGTGTGTCAAGAGGCAGGAAAAAAAGTTAGGTTGCTATGGTTACTAATGGAAATTCCCTCTTCCCTTGACAGAAAGTAACCAAGCTTTTGTGGACACTTGAGAATGGAGATTGTTTGGCACAGATAGCCATGCATGTGTACACGATTCCAAGATAATAAAAGTAGGGGGAGAAAACACAAAACCACAAACATCAAAAGACTCAAAAAAGCAAACAGCAGCAGCAGTAATTCATAACTCTTGCAATTTTTTTTTTTGCTGTTGTTTCATTGTCATTGATTTTTCCACCATAATTTCTTATTTGCATTTTATTCAATCAGGTTCATCTGGCAGCCATAAATAAATTTTAAATTAAAAATGTTTCAAAGAAAATCTTCAAGCAATGTGTTTTCTACAATTCTAAATTCATAACTACTTTATTTTATTTTAGTTTTTTGTACATTTTGAAGAGCTGAAAATTAGAAAAAACAATGTTGCCTATTTATGTTAGGAAAATAGTTTGAATAACTTAAAAAAAAGTTAAAGCTCATTATTTATTCACTTTAGTCTGGCACAAGGTCGTAGTAATGCACCTAGTAATTTTCAACACTCACAAATTGTCAACTCTCATACTATATGCAAGTGAAGCAAACTAAAATGGCCAATATTTTCTAAACCAGGTGCCTGAGAGTTAAGATTCATTAACATAAGAATTTGAAACTTTATAAAGAGTTTTTCTCCAGCATCAAGACATTACAACAAAGATGAAAAGACTAGTTTTGAATAATTCATAGGATAGAATATGTCCTATTTAAATTTCTAATAAAGTGGCTAGCAAGTTTATTGAAAAAAATATACTAATATTATAGTAATTTTATGCCATTTTTTTCTACTTTTACATTAAAAATTAAACATTTTTCTTGTTCTTTAAAGAAGACAAATTATAACTTTTTTACAACAAAAATTCAGTCTGCTCACAAATAAACTGAGTAAATCAATTCTATTCTATAAAATAACATTGAAAATTCATATGAAAAAATGTTTAATCAAACAGGTTTATTTTTTTTATTCATATTTAATTTTTCATGGTAATTGCTAAATAAACAAACAAAAAATGCTCACTTCTAATGATGATTAATAATGGCAATTTTATATACAATATGCAACTTTTAGAGATCATTCAATTTTTAAAAAAGGGAGAATATTCAAACTAATTCATCTCCAATAAAACAATATTTCAAAGATAAAAAATAAATGTTAATGGGAGAAAAACACCCAATAATTATAAATAGAAGCCACCTTAAAAAATTGCATTGTAAAAATAAAGAAATAAAAGCTTGGTTTTATTGTTTTGATGTAAACTATCAAAAATTAAAAAACAAAGAAAATGAACTTAATTCTATTAGATGTGATGGTATAACTATGGATTTATGAAAATCTAAGCTGAAGAGAACATTATCGAAGACAGAAAGAATTTCAAAGTATGAAAATTAAAACAAGAAACTAAAGTACTTTGACAATTCAAGATTTATATAGTTTTAATAGCAAAGTAGACCTACAAATGATATTCATTATTCTTTCTTATCCACACACAACCAAAATGTCACAAAATTCATTTTACAACTTTCAGCTAATATTCAACCAACACATTAAATCATACAACAGACCAATCATCTTAATTTTGTTTGCTCCTCCAATAGTAAGCCAACATGTGCATTATGGACTGTTATAGCTTGCCTGTCTCCAAATTGTAAGTAGAGCAGTAGAAGACAGTAAATCCCTAACCCTTTTGTTTACTTCCAGCTAGCCTCACTGTGGATGTGTGTGTTACTAGAAATAAGGGTATAAAAAACAAGTCTCATGCTAAGTATCTAATTATTTCATGACCTCTCATTACTTCAGATAAATAATAGACCATTCCATTTTGATTACAAGATGAAAGCAAAAAGTATATTGGAGATGCTGCTTGCCTTTAGAGAGGAAAAGAAAGTGTAAGTAAGAAAGATACAGATGGTAATAATGCAGTACTGCATTTAACATCTGCTTCAGTGAAATAGAAAACCATGTCAATTTTGAATCTTCATTTGTACCTTCTTACATATTTAAATAATGGCCTGCATTCATATTATAATCATGATTAAATAATTTGTTAAAGTTTTTAAGCTCAAATGATGTAATACAATTTCCACTGGTATTTTATAGCCATGGAAATTGTAAGTAATTTATTCAATCATTAGGAATTATGCTAGTATTTATAATTTCAGAACATTATTAAAATATTTCATCAATTCTAGACTTGCTCCTTTTTTTTTTTTTACTTTAAAAATTTACATGTACAAAAGAGATCATGATTAACATATGACAAATATTCAAACAAGAATATGATACCACTTTTTAAATAATCATTGGATTGCACTTTCAACTTGAAAGAAAGAAAAAATAAATTAACCACATTTATTCAGTTTTCAACATGAACTTGACAATTTAGTTTTAAACATTAGATTATTTTTAAATGATCACATTTGTAATTGTTATTTTTAAATTATACAATAAAAGTAACAAATTTATATTTATTTTAGGCAAATATGGAAAGCCTTCAAAGTCATGATTTTTCATGAGTGCCTTCAAGAACTAAAGTTGCAAAGAATATAAATTCTTCAGAGATAATGTTCAAACAGTATTTTTTTTAAATTGCAAATAGATTTCAGTTGATAAAAAAACAGATGTTGGACAAAATCATCAATAAATGTTAAAGATTTGAAGGTTGTTATATCCAAAAATTCTCAAAAAAAATCTTCAAATTACTGCTGGGAAATCTTTCAAATAATTTCAGAATAAATGACAAGGAAAAAGTTTGAGGAGTTTCATTTGAATCAGACAAGCAAAAAAAAAAAAAAAAAAAACAACTATACACTGTATCAGATTCTATTATGCAAGTCAACATTAGAATAAGAAAATTAGTATTAACTAACCAATGTTGGTAAAATTTTCAAGACATGATAAATACACTGCATATTTTCTTTTATTAGAAATATTTATAACTTAGTTGGAGGTTACAGATTTTATTTTATCAAGTATTGTTCATAATATTGGAAATACATGTATAGTTATAGATATTTATTTTTCTTTTTTTAATTTCAACTATATTAATGAAAAACCATATTTCCATTGAAAGATTTTATAATTTTACTTTTTAACATCAATCCAAATATCTGAGGATAAAAACAAACATTTTCAAATTTAATAAGTCTATCTATATTCAATTCTCTAAAAGAAAACGGTAGGATATTTTTTTCAATTGTTAATGAAAAGCTGAAAAAAATAATCATGTTTAACTGCATTATATCTTAACCTGGAAGAAAAGATATGCAACTGATAAACCAAATTCCTGATAAGATCAAAAAAAAAAAAAAAAAAAAAAAATTGAAAATCTAAAACTGTATGGGTGTAACACAATTTTTCTAATATTTTTGATAGGATTGTTGAAAAGATATAAGCACACTACCCTTTAACTAAATGTTGCTCTTTAAATAAGAATTTCAATGGAGACATATTTTCACATTGTTTATATTTTCTTTCTTGTATTTTTTTTCATACAAGTTCACTAAAAGAAGATAATTAAAAGATAGAAAGTTCTATTAAAATATTTCTGCTATAGCAATGACCAGATCTGCTTGTGATTAATCGGAATGATCCCAAAACAATTATTTATTCATATACTGTGTATCAGAGGAACCAAGTCTCAAAGATAACTACAATAATGAGTTTGATCCACACTAGGCACTCTACACTTGTAGCCCTGTGCCAGATAAAGCTAGGCTTAGTAAATAACTATACTGGATGTTTTCTTTTCCTAGATCATTGTTTGCATTTCAATATTAAAATGTTACAGTAAAACAAAAGTCTAACCTTTGCAAGTTTAGTTAACCAATAGAACAAAACACTAAAAAATCATAGCTAAAATTTTAAACCTTTTCAAACCAGAATAATGTTTTTTTTTTTCAACAGTAAAGAATCCAAGACACTTATATAGGATGAATGCCAACAGAGGCAACAATATTGGTTCTACTCCAACTTGATTAAGTGAAAAATTTGGATGTTTTCTATACAAAACTAGAATCAAGTAACATAAAAATCCTAGATGTACAAAGAGTAAGGTCTTCTCAAGGAGTCCAGTATTTAAGTATCACAGATTTTACAAGACTAAAAGACAATTTTTTTTTTTTTTTTTTTTTTACAACAGCCATTGTTTTTATTTTATCTATTAGTAATCTTCAGTAAACTTGTCATCTTTATAGATTATTTTTTTCAGCTACTAAATATTGCATTTCATACTTGTTTGCACAGAGGGAAAAAGATGCTATTAACCTGAAGCTATACGAAAAATTTTCTCAGTTAACCTGTAGAAAAAGACAATATTTATAAATGTAAAAGACAATAGGAAAACTGTAATATTAGCAGACCCATTTCATCCAATGTGGACTTTTTCAAGGCAAAATACAAAATGAATTTATTAAAACAAAGTAATCATTTTCTTTTGATTTCTTGATACAGTTGTGTACATTTGCTTGGGAGAGTAGCAATTCTTTTAAGAAAGGTGAAATAGGGAAAAAGCCTGGGTGTAGATTAATATTTGGTTAATATTCAATGGCTGCACTCTCGAGGATTTTCCTTCTGAGTGAGTTATTTTCTTTTTTTTTTCATGAGTGTAGCATTTTAAAATCAAAATTGTGGTTGAATTTATTTCTATGTATGACTAGTGCATTAGCTAAGTTGTTTTTTGTGAGGTCTCTTATATTCATAAATGTGTTTTTTTTAAATTTCTACTTGTTTCTCCAATATATTGGGAGGAACAGTTTTGGCAATTTATTTTATAAATTGCCTGTTTCAGAAATATTATTGCTATTAGTGTTTGAGGATCTAAGTATATCCATAATGTTTTTGGAAGTGTTTGCGACAATTTTAAGATTATTTAGATGGGATAGGTTGTTTTGGATAGTGGACATGACAGAGTTGGTCGGTAGTATTATGCATTTGTTTTCATATAATTTATTATTGCAGATTATGTTATTTTTGTTGTGGTTGTATATTTCATATGCTTTTGAATGTGTTTTCTATCTATGTTTCTTCTTTAAGTAAATATTGGGGACTGCAGATTCTTAATGCTCTTAGATAGAAACCTATAATAATTCCAGATTTCAAGCAAACGTACACAACTGTATCAAGAAATAAAAAGAAAATCCGTCAATACAAAATAAAAACAATTTTTCCACACGTGACAGTACCTTATGTAATTTTCAGTTGACAATATGAATATAATAGTGTTTTCTAAATTCTTCCAGTTGCTAAGGAAATTTTGCTTTGTTATTATTAGTTACTTTGTTTTAATAAATTCATTTTGTTTTTTGCCTTGAAAAAGTCCACATTGGACGAAATGCGTCAGCTAATATTACAGTTTTCCTATTGTCTTTTACATTCATAAATGAATATATTATATATATATATATATATATATATATATATATAAAGCTTTGCTCTAGAGGGGAATAAAATACAAAACCACAAATAGTTACCACCAGGTAGTGCAAAAGATAGGAAGTAAATTACTAAAGATTTTTATCTACTAGACAAATCAATGATGAGCAGCTACTAATTTATAGCAACTACATGACATTATGGGTACCATGACAACATACCAAATATACTTTATTCACTGCCTAAAGAACAAATGTCACAAACGTTTATAACAGAAGAGTAGGAGACTTGACAGAAAGAGAAACAAAGAGCAAATACAGTAGATGGTTTCCTGCATATGGTGAAAACCATCAACAATAACAAACTAGGCATGTCCAGAAAATTTTACAATAAGCCTACTGAATGACAAGAGTTACAACACCTCTATCTTTACTAAGAAATGTATTCAATTTAAGAAAAAAACCAACTGCGACATTTTAAATGAATTTGACAAAAACATTTCAATCATCAGTGTTCTTTTTTTTTTCTTTAATTAACTTCAGCTCATGATTTGATAACATTGTAATGGGAACACTTGGAAGAAAGATTTATTCTCCCATTTACGTATCTCCTGTTATGGGCATCATTATATCCATGACATTACAAAATGGCTGAAAGGAAAAAAACATGCTTTGTTCTCGAAGAGACTTTTATATTACTAAGACATACACAAAACTAATTCATATATACATTTGTCCCATGTGGAGAATAATATATCAGATATTTAAACAGCAAAGCAGAGTGTAAGGAGAAACAAAAAGGAAAGGTCTTACTGGAGAAGCCATTTTTAAGGTTCTGGATTCATCTATCGCCTAGGTAAGGACATATTCCATGAATGAAAAACAGCAAGTCTTGGGTTTTCCCAAATTGAGGACTGCGAACTAGAATTTCATTCTATATCTGGGAAAGATATATTGCCAAAGGGTAATGGCGCCATAAACTTGTAAGCTACTGGTGAGGCAAATTTAGCCACGACCCAGACCATGGAGGGACCCAAACTAAAGAAAGTAACCTTACCATTTGGTTGCTGTAAACTAACTGAATTTTGATTGCCTCTTTCCACCACTCTATGGAGTGGCATAATAAAGCAACTGTCATATGACCTACGTGACTTATCTCTGCCAAAAGGGAGATAAGCACCTTGCGTATCCTTACAACATATTAACCAATTAATCTTTTTATAAAAAATGCTAAAAAGATATTGTTATTATTAAAGGACATAGATTTTTTTTTTTTTTTTCTTTTTTTCTTACCCCATTGAAATATATTTTGTACTTTTAGCTTAACAATTTTGAAGATGAAGGTTTTGCTGATTGGGTCAACCATTGATAAGTAAAAAGCATGGTTGCTGATCTGTAGATGGTGAGATCCTCTACCATATGTAGAAAGTAACTATGAATGACTGTCATTGATTTTGTTTTCTCTGTTGAACAGTTCCATTCAAAATAGATACTTTGAACAAATTATCAATATTTGTTTCAGTATGGTTAGACAAAAAGCAGAGAGCGTGGGAAACAAAGAAAACATGGCACTAATATAAAGTGAATTTATGTGTGCCATTTAAAGATTGGCCTTCTATCATCATTAAAAAAAATCTGCAGATAAAACATGTTCAAGCTTAATAACCAATGTTCTCACTTGAAATAATTTAAAAAAAAAAAAAAAAAAAAAAAAAAGTAAGAAAGATAATATTTTTCAGTTGTTAAATTAATGAGAAACCCATGGAAATCATGCCTTTAAAAGCTTTAAAATTTAATTTTCAAGATGCCAAAAGAACTTTACATAATAAAAATACTTCTTGCAGGAACTTACTATAGAAGCAGATGTCATTAAGCAATTCTCACTTGTTACAGTGGTTGGTACTAGAGACAAAGTAAAATTTAAAAACAAGCAAAATTATAAATTCTAATTTTCAAGTAAGGCAAGCTCCTTCCTATTACAAATACTGACACAACACAATCTTCTATCTGGTCTTGGAACAGACTAACAGTAATACTTAT
This sequence comes from Acanthosepion pharaonis, assembly GCA_903632075.3. Taxonomy (NCBI): domain Eukaryota; kingdom Metazoa; phylum Mollusca; class Cephalopoda; order Sepiida; family Sepiidae; genus Acanthosepion; species Acanthosepion pharaonis. Next base: position 1,119,976 of record CAHIKZ030004626.1, on the reverse strand, counting down.
TTTTAGAAAAGCTTAACTAAAATACTGTTTGATAAGATCTAAATGTTCATTTTCTTTTTTAATTGTTTTATCACAGGCAAGGAAATAAAGCCACAAGGGGTTACTGAGTATGAGAGAATATGAGAAAGCAAAAAACATTATTAAAGAGAGAGAAGAAAATATGAATTATGAAGGCAGAAGATAACAATTGGCATTTCATTTGAATTTTTGAAGACCAAAGTTGACTGGAAAGCAAAAATCTGGAAGAGAGTTCCACAAGCAAAAAGTGAGAGAAAAACTATTAGTATAGAACTTACGGTTACATTTCAACTATAAAATGATAAAACCTTGTTGCCAAAATAGCAATACGCTTAAATTCATAGTGTCAGTACTAAAGAGGAAAGGTCATCAGAACAATTACCAATATTTATAGAAAAGGCACAGGGATGCTACCTTACAGGGGGTGGGAAAGTGACTGAAGCCAAGAATGCAGATTCTTCTTTGCATTTTATCAAGAATTTCTAAATATTTAGTAGGAGTACCAGACAATATGTGGCAGCAATATTCAATACATGGACAAATGGTAGACTTATAAATGTCGAAGATAGATTCTGGTGAGAAAAATTGTCTCACATGTCACAGGGAACCAACTTTCCTAGTAGCAGACTTAGCAACTGATTCAGTATAATCTTTCTACTTAATGTCAGCATAAGACATTAGCCAGAGAAGGTGCAATGAGTCACTCTCCTCTCAGCAACACTGATGAAATTCAAAAAGGGTTCTCTCAGACAATTAAAAGAGCTGTTTTTGGAGGCATTAAAATTAACAAGTCATTCCTTACCAAGTTAATATTTTTGAGATCAGCTGCCTTATAGAACCAATATATTTCTTCTATTTAATAACAACAGTTAACATATGACTTTGAAAAGGGAGTAAATAATGGAGTAAGAAAGCATCATGGCAATTATAAGAGAGATGAGAATTAGTCAGTTCAAAAATAATTTTTGAATACACACTTTCCCTTTTCTTGATTGTTTTTTGCTATAACTTATTTTCAAAACAAATGATCTGATTTCAACGTATTCATTTGTAGTAAATTTGTAAGCAACTAAATTGATAATTTTATCCTGATGCTTTAAGATTACAAATACCACAAAAATAGAAGACATTTGATCCTATTAAAGACTGAAAACTCTAGACAATGTAAACAACAGCTGCGTCATGAAGATCAAAGATAGCAATTGATGATTTAATATGCATAAAGACAAGCAGACATTCAAAAACACAGTTTGTATCATTATCCAGCTGAGTAACAAAATAATTTAAAAAGTGTCATTTTCATTGATGTCTATTTATTTAATATGTACCAATTTAAGCTCCTGCTTCTTTCTTGTTAGCATACTTTAAAGTCTAAAACAATCTGGCATGTCCATTTTAAGATAGAGGTGCTTAGCACAAAGAGTTTTTAATGAAACATACAAGTAAAACATCTCGTAATTAAAAGTACAATAACAGATTTTAGAAAATTATAGCTTTAATCATACTTAAAAATAGAAAGCTAAATTTGAACCAGAAAGAAGATTCATTAATCATCTATAGTTGGGTATGAAGATAGAATCACATAACCAAAGACTTGTGCTTAACAATAGTTTAAGAAAAAACAATATCAATCATAATTTCTAAAATTTGTAAAAATGGTATGGTAAAAATGTCTAGAATTTGTTTAACACTTAGATTTCTTCAAAAGATGTAATGTTCCTTCTTTTTCTTAAATCTTATCCATAACAATTACCATTTTGAAGATAAATTTAATTCTTTGGTAACTTAAATTCTACAGTAACAGAAACAATCTGTAAGTTCTCGGAGCTTTAACTGTGTTGAGATACTCTATCTTTCTATCTAGCATGTTGTATAAAGTAACAATATTGAATAATAAAATACAGACATCCAAATGCAACCAGCACAAGAAAATGAAAGTGAAAAGAAAAAATATCACAAGCATAAGCTTATCAAAACATATAGTCACTAAATAAAATGAAGACTGATTGCACACAAAAAGCATTTTCTATTATCAGTTAATGTATTATCCACAAAATTTTAGATTTACTACAGAGATGCTGAAATATGTTTGGCCTGATGAAAAAGTAGATAAAAAAATAAAAATTTCTGATATTTGGTTATTTGGTCAAATTCTGGGAAGTAGGTAAAGCTGAGAACTTTTCAACACCTAGTGTTTTTAATTTTTAATGCCATGCACCTTCACGATATAGGCAGTTAAGGATCACTTTATCATCTGTGATTTTGTATCAACTTCTTCAGAAAGTAGCCTCTGTGCTGTCTTTTGGAATTCAGTTTCCTTCTCTTAGATTGGTTGCCACTCAAGGCTAAAAAACAGTCTCCCTTACTATTTTAACCATAACTGGGAAGAGAAGAGAAATTCATGCCCTTCCCAAGGACAATAATGTGAAAGTGAATGCAACAGACTAGCCTAGAGTTTGAAGTTGGCTTGTTGATCCCACTTTCTGCACAAATAACCATTACACTACACAAACATCATACAAAATCATTAAAAGCTTGAACAAGTTCTATAGGAGCAAAACAAGACAAACTAAAAGCTAAAAGGCTTACTATACTAATATTTAATTTGTAAATGCAATTAAGAGAAGGAAATCTATTTATAAAATCTGCAATACTAAATGGTATAATTGTAACAGACAAACTAACATAAGCCAATGAGCTACATATATATATATATATAAGTTCTAAGACTACACAAATGTGCATACATTTAATGCTCATGGGTACCTAACCTACTGAGTTCATGCTATCTACTCATGGTAAATTACATAAGGTTTTGTAATATTATATTAGAACCACTCTGTAATCTTTACGATGGGTGAGAAATTCAAGTGACATGCCTGCATTGAATTTGTGAAACTCATCAAATATGGTACAGACACCTTTCAAATGCTTTGTCAGGCTTTTAGTGAGTATTAAAACAATCCCAAGTTCTTGAGTAACAGATACACGTTTCAAGGCTGAAAGAGTTGGTTCAAGATGATATGCACTCAGAGTGACCAAATACCAGAAAATATTTAAGAGAATTTGTGAACTCAATTGATGAGGACCATTAGAACAATGAATTTGCTCTCCCATATGAAAAAAAAAATGCAGTATCTTGACAAGAGCCTTGAGGTTTGCAAGAAGACAAACAATGACAAATTTAAATAATACGAAATATTATTTACTGGAGTAATAGCGTTTTTCTTTAGACCTATTTCAGGAATTTTCCAATACCATTTCATATATCCTCATATTTTCTTAATTCGACAATATAAGTAATCAATTAAGTATTGCATATCTGAAAGTCAGAGGAAAATACCACAAAAAATGATACAAAAATTGAAAATTATTTTCTCAGTGTGCTATATAAAAAGATACAGTATGAGATTTTGTGAAGAGAGGGATTGGAAAACTAATTATAAATGGCTAAAAATCTTTATTTCATTTTGATGTGAAAGAATTATGCAGTAAGAAAATTGTAATTACCATTTTTCCCAAGCTTAGTGATGACAATTTGATTTACTATGCTCCAAATTATATGAATTAGAATACAAAGTCATGAAAATTAAAAACCTAGTTTAGACGTTTGTACATTTATAAGTAATCTTAAAGATGAAAAATACTTTGGCAACAAGTTTCTATTATGAAATCCTAAGCATATAAACACTTTTCTTAATCTGTCTGAAAATTCAAAGCATTTAAATGATTCTTTTGTGGACGAGATTATTTTATTCATGGCTTTAAGGTAAATTTATTTTACTTCAATTCAAACTTGAGACCTTGTCCTGTTTTATTCAGTTGTCTATGCATAAATAAGTGTAAACATTGTTAATATTACTCCTAAAAGCATTTTTCATTAGTGATAGCAAACATTGAAATTAAACACCACCTAGCTAACAATTATGTGAACCCAATTAAGCAAAACTTCATGACTTCAAGAGATTCTTATAAAATTATTAAATTAACTAAAATTGGAATTCATTATTAAATTAACTAAAATTGGAATTCATTATTTAAGTTTAAAATGTAGACGATATTCATATTCAGTTATCTTATAAAAATATTAGGCTTTACTTTTAATATACAGCAAATCTTGAAAATAACATTTTTTTTTTTATTGAGAGATAATATTCCAATTGAAAAAAAAAAATGCTTTTTAAATTGAATGCACTTATCAAAAGACACTTGACTAAATGATAAAAATTGTTAAACGTCATGCTCCTGTAAAAACTTCTGTATATAAAAAGATAAAAAAGTAGCACATTATAATTTAAGAAAGCAACAACCATTTTCTATCCAAATTGAAATTTTCAAGAGTAGAAAGTTAATTCAAATTTTAGAGTGACCCAAACCTGATTTTATCCTTTATGGGATAAAAGGATTTAAAAAGTGTTAAAAAATAATGTAAAACTGAGACATTATTGTTTTGAATATCGAATACACTTTTTCCCCCTTTTTTATATTAAAAAAATGTTATCTGCATTTTTGAATGTTCATATTTTTCTAAACGTAAAAAGCATTTATGGCTTGAACCACCAGCAGGTGTTTCCTGTTAGACCAGAGAAGATTCAATATTCATCAAGGCTACCTTACACATCATTTTTCATGCTTGAACACTTAAATGATTTTCAATAACTTTCAGCTGCCTTGATGACAATCACAAAGAACAACTTCTTAAACGTACAATAAACAGAATCTTCATTTCTAAATTTCTCTACTACTTTTTTTATTTGCATTCCTAAGCTAAGCAAAATAGACAACTATTTTGTTTGGGGAATAGTGTTGTGATAAATGTATTGCATGTATAAATAAATTTATAAAATAAATAAAAATATATAATTTAGATATCACAAAATTTCTATCAACGTGTCCTACTGTAAGTGAATATTTTTTAATGATCAAAAAAATAAAAATAAAAAATAAAAAAAATAATGAAGATTGAAGCTCACAGTCACACGGAGTCTCTTCTGGTTTAAAGTTCACTGAATTGATTTAATGAACAATTTAAAATAAATGTCTAGAAGTCTAATTTATTGACATTGAAATAAACCACTGAAGACGTCAAATATTTTTTTAGTTATGAAAAGTTTAGAAAAATAACATAATAACAAAAAACAAAGTTCGCATCAAACTCAAAGCTTTATTTGACAGCCTTTACACTACAAGATTTTTGCCTCCCACACTTACTGTAACTTTTTTTATTCAGTAATAATAATGATGCTTGCTCTCTTGAAATACCATTTTCATACGCATTTTCCAAACTTGGTTTATCATAATGGATTCAAACCAGAATCTTTTTTTTTTTAACACTTAACATGTTTGTGTCCTTTAATCAACATATGGTAGTCGTTGCCTTGAACTTACTTATGACTGAAAATAAGTAAATATTTCGAAAACTACAGGTTGTGGTTTCCATGAAAATTTTAATTAACGACGGCTTGTCACGAAAAATAAAATAAAACGAGCGTGTTACTGTCGGTAAATTGATTTTATTTTTAATTTTGACTGACAAAAAAAAAAAACATACACAATTAAAAAAATCATTTTCAGTATTTCAAGACAAACATAACTAAATAAAAAAGCATTTTGTTTGATTTTACTACAAATAGAAAAATACAATACCACCCAAATCTTCTCCCTAAAAACCTAAATCAGAATAAGGAAGGAAAACGAGCCTGGAATGAGTGTTGCTGATCGCGGGTAAATAAACAAAAAAAGAAAGAAATTCTAACACAAAAAGGTCTACTTTCATTTTTATTCTATCACAATTTTTCATTTTTTTTTTTTTAAATCAGCTTAATTTTTTGTCTTTTCTTTTACAAAAAAAAAGGAAGAAAAAATCTATTTTGCCATTGTTTGTAATTATGTAAAAGTAATACATTAATATTTAATTCATTATTTCACGCAATTGCAGCTGGTGGACCACACTGCTTGCTTTTTTTTTTTTAAGACATTATTCAAGCGAGTTGAATGCATTTAACTTTTTAAACACAAATGCAACAATTTAAACAATTATGATGAAAAGGAAATCTACTTTTAAGTTTGAAAGTTAGATGTTGAAAACTTGTGAGTGGCTTAAAAAAAATCAATTACATCTGAATTCTGAATGAATAAAAAGAAATCCACATCGTTTTTTGTTTTTGATACAGCTCATAATTTTGAGAAAAAATGTTAAAATATTTTTCAACAATATAAGGGTGTGAAATAAGATTTAAGAAGATGTAACTACGCAGTAAGCTAAATAATTAAAAAAAAATAATATTGATATCGATAAAAAAAAAAAAAACAAAAGTGTGAAAACTACAGCTGTAAAAAGAATGAATATTTTCCCACTTAAAATACTACACACTGAAAATATAACAGAACAATGTTTAATTGTTTAACTTTAAAAAAAAAACAAAAAAAAAAACAAGTGTGCACTGATTTATAAACAGTTGGGTACTGTGTTTTTCTTGGGGGGGTATCTTTTTTAGTGAACTTGTTTGTTTTAGTCTGCGTTTAACAAAAGAAATAAGATATAAAAAAAACTACAACAATTAAGTAATCTGGAGACATTTTTTTTAAACTAGCATTTTGAAAAATTCCATTTCATCTCAAAAAAAAAAAAAAAAAGTCTTCGAATTAGGCTTGTTGAGATCATTAAATGTGGGAAAATCGGGGAAAAAAAAAAATGAATTTCTTCAATAAAGTGAAAGACTTCGGATTTTAAAAAAAAATATATATCTACAAGTCATCTCTGAGTTTCACACTGTTTATTCTCAGACTGACAACCAAAACGGTATAACCCTATTTTCTTTCTTTAAAAGTTGATTCTTTTTTTTTTTTTACTTGTATCAAAACGTGCGTATTATTTAGTGTACGAAATGTCAGTATTGTTTTCATTATTAGCAGTAGTACATTTCTCGAGAAAAAAAAAAAAGTTAATGATTTTAAAATGTTATTTTCATAATTTAATTTGAATAAATAACAAACCAGTTATAGCTAAAATAAAACCAACTTTTTTTTAACAAAGTTAAAAATAATAAATGGTTCTAAAAATGTTAATTCTACTCAAGTTCAGCGGTTGTGATAAAGAAATGACAATACCCAACCAAAAAAAAAAAAAAAGAGAGGAAGGGAGAGAATGAGAAAAGGTATCATCAAATATACATACGAAAAATAGATGATATTAACAGTAAACTAGAGCAATTTTTACTCCCTGTACCGAAAGTATCCCTAATAGTACAAATATGAATAAAAAAATTTAAGCGAATTAGAACAATAAATTAAATATTATTCACTCACGCTATAGCACTCCAACGGATCGCCGGCCGTATGACCTGCCATGTTGTTTTGGTAAGGAGACAGATGGAAGCGGGTTAACTTTACGTAATAATTTCCATTTTTGTTCTTAATAATGTTTTCAAGCTAATATTTCTTCATGAAATCTTTTAAAATATTATTTTTCAATTGAAATATAGAAAATATTATCGAATTAAAAAAATATATATATTTATTCTCACCGGATCGAGATTGAACATGGCGGTATCTTTGAACTAAGTATGGACGCATGGTTTTCTTGTGTGACATTTCCTTGGTGATTCCTAGTATTTGTTGATTTACAATGGTCCCTGGAACTGAATTGCCAATAGAATATTGGTTTTACAATGAGGTATTTTATTGTGGATGTTTTGTTTTGTTTTTATTTCGTGATTATCACTGTGATTGAAACTTTCTGCCAATTTATTTAAAGACATGCAAAGCACTCTTTTTTTTTTTTTTTTAAAGTTTACTATTTCACGTAGAATTTTTTTTAAATTGGGGAAATAGTTTATTGTATTTGAGCTTTTTATACTTTATTTAAAATATTTCAAAATAACATTTTTAACTTTAAATGAGTCTAATATTAGCAAAATATTTATTTACTAAATTAGATTTAAAACGCTAAGCGGGAAAAACGAATTGGATGTCAAAAAACTTTAGAGATTTAGTTTTTGTTGAAATCATGACAGCACAACTTTATCTGAAACTCTGAATTTGAATAAAAGCAAGATTAAGAAACTTCCGAAGAAAAACGGAGAAATTTCTTGTTTTACCGAAACGTCTAATTCATTTTGAGTTTGAACAATATTGCAAATTCATTCTGAACTTGGCCATTTATTTCAACAAACATTCAGTCATATCGAAAGTAAAAATACTTAGTTGTAATTTCATATAGATATGCCTTTTTTTCATAAATAATTATAATCTGTTTGAAGCTTCAAATGATTTTTAAAACTTTGTAATTATGCAAATAAACCTGTATAAATTTGAAAACTAAGACTAATAGTTATTTAAGAAAAACAGTTAAAATGTTTACTACATTGTATGATGACATTTTAAAAATGCATTTATTTTAAAAAGTAGTAAACTAAAGCGAAGTACACTTCCTTTGTGTCGATATTTCTTTGCTGATTGCACGTATGTTTTCTTTACCTCTTTTGTTTTTTTGCAACTGCAAATTATTTTTTGCATGGAAGATCAAGGAAATAATTCAACAATTCTGAATTACCTCCCAAATTAAAACATGCATAATTATTTTGTTTTATTTAAAAGGTGTTTAAAAAAAATTTTATGCTATTATTATTTAACTTTTAACTAAAAACACGACAATCAGTTCAATTCAATAAATACTTATCAATTTTCCTCTTTTTTTTTCTTTCTGTTTTAATAAATTTTCTTAAAATAAAAAGACTTCATTTGGGTAATTAATAAAATAAATATTTTATGACTTCAAATAGTTCAAATTATGCAGAATAACTGTCAAATAATTAAAAAAAATAATAAAGTTTCATAAAAGGCTTAACCTAGAATAAAAAAAAATATTCCTAACATTGGTTTTAAGGTTAAAAATGATTAAACGTGAACAAAACCAGAATGTGTATTTTGTTCTTTTGTATATTTAAATTTGAGGCAGGCATTTTTGTTAAGTGAGTGTAGCAACTGCTACTGACTTATGAACTTGTTGACTGACAGATGCAATCTTGCTGTGTTCAAATGTGTTTACTATGTTTTACTTTTAATAAAATAATATTTTTCAAAAATATTAATGCTTAATTTTACTAATTTTCTTTGGAACTAATATCTAGAACAGATATTTGTTGATTTTTAAAATAGCAGATCAATGATAAATTGATTTTAAGAACATTTTTAAAATGTCTTAAAAAAACTTATTTTTCTTTCTTATATGTTATTTTTAGGTTATTATCTTTCAAATAAAACTAAAATCTTACTGAAAAGGAGGCATTTTAAGTGTTATTTTTTGTTTTGTTTTTTTTTTTAGCAGTATCTAATAATATACTAATGCTGAAAAAAACAAATGAAAAATATAATGCATTGCTTTTTAACCATTTTACTATATTGACATACAATTCTAAATTTATACTCACTATTTTCAGTTTATATAATAAGGTTTCAAATGATGGCTATGATTTGATTACCATCAATGCCATTCATTGATCCATCCTCAAATATGGTTAGCACAGATGTGGCTTTTTTGTTTTGCTAGTCTTACGTTCTCTTGTACAGATATAGCACTATTGGGCATCTTTTGCAGTAGTAATATAAATGTTGTATAACATGTAATTAGTAACTTTTGTGTAACTTTGATTTTTGTAGCCTGCTCTACATAAATACACACACACACACACAACATTCATTATGCATTAGATCAAATTCAACATTTCCAGGGAAATTGACATCAAGACCATTACAAACATCTCACTCGAGTTTCACATGCACAGCATGATTCTATTCAAAGTCTTTCTTGCCATTATGTACTGCTTTTCCCCAGGATGAACCTTCTACAGCTAAGTTTTCCCACTCGTTTTGCATAATTGTTGGCCTTCCTCGGTGTGTTCTTTATGCCTCAATTTCAGCTTGAGTACTGGTCTTATTCCTTCATCCAATTCACTGTAAAGAATTGTCTCGATCAAAATTTTATATTGAAACCATAGACATTTATCTAGTTTTTTTTAAAAGCATTACTGGTTTTCTTGATTCAGAGAGATTCTATCAAGATTATTTATCATATTTACAGTACTGTCCAAGTACACAAAATTTGCCACAACCTGCACTTTCTGAGCATACAAATAAATGCCTATGTCAGAATAGCCTTTATCTGGTACAGATTGGTACATTACAGCAGCCTTTTCAAGTTAATTGTTAGATCTAATGTGCTGCATGGGAAAGAATCTATAAAATGTTCCATGTTACTCTGGGAGTGTGGAGCAACAAGATCACATTCATCAGCACACAGGAAATGATACATGCAAATTGTGTAATTAATTCTTTTACCATACAATTCCCCCCCCCCCCAGTTAAGTCCATCTTGTTTCCTCCTTCTTAGTACCAGTAGACTCCCTATGGAGTAGGGCCACAAGCTCACCATGCTACATTTTGCTACTGTGGCTTCCATAGAAAGTAGGGTTTTTTTTATGAGGTGGTTCAAAACTGGTTGGGCATGGGACTTGCTGGTACCATGCCCAACCAGTTTTGAATCCAGATTTTTTTTTTTTTTTTTTTTTTTTTTTCTAGCTTGGTTGCCAACCAAAGCTCGAGAGTTCAGTCTGCCCTATTTAACCCATACTATTTGAAGAAGATATATTCATACATTTCTCAAGGGTATTTGCACAAAAGTGAATGCAGCAAATTCAACCAAAATTTGGACTCTGCACACCAATTCCAGTTTCTACATCAAATAACTGCGGCACTGCATGCACAGATGTGCACATAATGGCCAAGCTTGGGGAAAATAGCAATTACAATTTTCTCACTGCATAATTCTTTCACATCAAAATGCAGATTTTTAGTCAATGTTAAAGTTCTCGTTTTTTTATTTATAATTAGTTTTCCCAACCAGAACCCCTTTGAAAATAATGGGGAAGTGGATCGGGCCAAGAACTTTTCAGCACACTTTTATACACAGTTCAAGGGAAATAATTTGCTTTTAATCTTTCACTTAAACCTTTTACTATTCTTGTTGGCAAAAACTGGTTGCATGCTTACCAATAAAATGGACATCAGCATACCATTGCTCAGTATTCTTGTATAATGGCACACTTGAATGTTAACTGTATCTCTAGTTTTATTGTATACAAAAAAAAATTTTATTTCAAATCTGTTCCTTTTACTATTCTATTACTTTTTATTACAGGTGTTCAAATGGCGATGTGGCGCTAGTGTATGGTGGACAGCAATATTCAGCATTATCACTAGCACTTTGTACATTCTTCTCTCCTATCTCTTGACACTGTCAGGTAATATCTTTATCTGTTAATAATAAAAGGTTTATTCTGTTCTCCACACAACTCACTCTCTTCTCTTTTTCTCTCTCCTTTCCTCACCTCTGTTCCTTTCTCTCCCCACTTCCTTACCCACTTCTCAACATCTACCGATCAACAGAACATGAACATGAGAAGAAAAAAAAACGACCCATCTGCAATCTATCTTTTGTTTTATCCTCCAACCACTCTCTCATAATACAGCTAACTACCTGTTTACTCCTAATAAATACTTGCACATCACACCACACAATCTCATAATCCATCTTCAGAACATGCCACCACCCTCTTACCAGGTCATCTTCAACAATTTCCTTTATCATCTCATGCATTCACTCACTCACCTTGCCATTTCATTTTATCACCTCTGCCTGTCTCTTCACATAACTGCATACAGCCCTCATCCAGCCAGCCACATGATAATGTCCCACCAGTTTCCCCACATATTGAGAAGAGCTCTTGATTGATTAGGCCCTTTCCTTCCCCCTCTGGAATACCAACATTCTTTCTCTCTCTGCCCCTCCCCCAATCTTACTCCCCCTTTTAGTAACTCTGACAGTTTTGCCACCAACCCATACATCCAGAGATGGCACTTCACCTTTTCCACCCTCATCAATGTCTCGTCTACTAAGATATTGTCTATATATGATTTTGCTACTTTGTTATATTATTTTTCTTTTCCCAACATGGTTTTGAACACCACAGCCACTATTTTTGGTACAGCTTTTAGCTCAAAGCCCAATCTTGTCAAGCAATGGCTGTTCCCCTTGTACTTTCTTAACTGGTATTCTCACAGCTTCCTTGCTATGTGTAGTTGAAGGTATGCTAATTTCAGATTTGTCATCATAGAAGCACTCATTATTTGCCTTCACTTTCACATTGTCTCTCCACATGTCAATGATATTATTTCCCATAGTGCATGCTACATATTCATTCAGTTCTCTAAAGTCCAACACTGGTCTCACCTTATGTTCTGTTGGCTGAATTATTGCCATTAGAAGTAGTATCCTACTCGTGACCTGCTTCCCATGATACAAAAAATACATTCTTTAATCCACACTTCTACTGCCTTCTCAAATTCTTCCCTCTTCTCTCTATATATAGAATTTTTATAAAATAAAAACCATGTTCTTAATACTGGAGACCCATTAATCCAGTGCCATTCCAATATCCACCTTTTTGCCATCAAATGCAGTACGCAAATCTTTATCTTTTCCTTGCAGTGACCCACCTCACAACTTTGATCCTTATTTCTTGTCTGCTCTTCAATCTATGTTTGATATAAATCTTTTTTTTAATGATTTTTCTTATCTGTTTCAATTAAGTTATTTTAATGCTGCAAGCCACCTAAAGGAAATTTTCATGCACAGACCTTATCCAGTTGCACATAAAAATTTTGCAAACTAATTTTTTACCAAAATCAAGAAGTATTATGCTTCTCAAATTGAACTAACAAAAAAAAAAAATTCTAGCTACCAGAATTACTAAAAGTCAATGAAAACAGTTATTCCATTCACACATTATACATCTTTCTTCCTAAATTCCTGTTAGATTAGTGTTATATTCTGTGCTAATAGGAATATATACTTGAAAAACAAGGATAAAATAAAGGTTTATTGTAAAAACCAGTACAATAAGAATAAAAGTAGCACACAGTCATTGCAAGTCAATCCAGTAGTGAGTGCTACTATTGGAAGGTCAGTAGTTCTCACGTAAGTCTGAGTTGTACTTAACAGATCCCAGCTAGTATATTTAGAACACACACACGAGGGTTGCATGTGGCACAAGGCCTGTTTAATGTGGGTTCACCAAGCCTGTAGGCTCAGCCAAAAATATTCCCTTTTGGACCCGCATAAACAGGTTCAGGGTCAGTCTACCTCCCCGAACGAGACTGTGCCCTTCAACGGAGCCTCGTCCAGGTTCCTCTCTGCTCGAAGGCAGAGTCTGACTGTTTTAGTTGGAACAGGTCGCAGCTAGACTCTGTAACCTGTTGACTTACAGATACTTATAGGTAGTTACTACCTATAGCGTAGTCACTCATGGGGGTGACAGGTTATTCCATTACATCAATTAGCAAACTATTTATTTTGTTATAAACTTAAACATTGATTATGCAGTTTAAATTTTGAGTATTTCAATTAGCACAAATAATGAAACCTAAAATTTATTCATTTTTTATATTTTTCAGATTATTTCAGTGCTTTGTTCACACTTTATTCGTTTTTATTTGTGCTATTTGCTCTTGGCATCCACATTTTGATGGCTATTTACAACACCACTCAATGTACAGGTTGGTTAACTGTGTTTTACTTTTGCTCTGTCCATTGTGTCAATTGTTGCATAAATAAAGACAAACCTATCTTTGCTGGTAGATTTCATCCTCTGATCTACTTTATCAACACAAATGTAAGAATTTTATTTTGCAACAAGTATTTATAAACAAAGTAAAAATGTTAGTAGTTTTGTTTCTTATTGTCCTTTTACAAATTATATATAATATCTGAAATTTTACAAAAGACTGTCACACACTAGAAAATAGCTGAAAAGTTCATGTGTGCAGCTATCAATTCTTCCAAAAATTTTAACTTATGCTCTGAATTTTTTCAAATATCTCCTTAAAAGAAATACTTCTTTCCCATGCTAACATACATGAACATAAAAATTAAAAAAAAATGAACTCAAAACTTTCTATTTAAAATAAATACAAATAATTTATCAAAATAAAATTAAATAATGTTAGATTGTGATCTATATTTGGTCTTGAGATATATATGTATATAGCAAATAAGAAAATAAAAATTCAACATCATTTACTCTTTCATTTATTAGTCATTATAGTTTACCTTTAATTAGAATTAGCTTTAAAAATATTTTAGTGTGTTCTTAAATTTAAAGTTTTGAAATATTAACAATGTTTTATTTCTGCTTTTAAATGCATCTTGCAAATAAAATCCCTACATTTACCTTCATAGTGTCTGTTAGGGAATGAAACCTGTTGGTAAAGAAAGTTTTTCTTCTGTCTTTATTTGTACTGTCTTTTTTACAGTTATATTTTATTTATGGCTCTTTTTATTGTTTTTTTTTTTTTTTTGCACGCACACAATATGGTATTGCTACTTATTTTGAATTAAACTTTCTGATTTATCCTAAATATGTGATTTATTTACTCAAGGCAAACCTTTTTGTAGAAGGCTAATTTATTAGTCATTTAAGTGCTGCAAAAGTTCTAAATATCTTAAATTTTATTCTATGTGGATTATTGAATAGAAATTTGTCAGTATTTGCAATTTTTACTCACTACAAATTGCATTGTCTCTGTTTGTGCTATCACATCAAGTAATTCAGTTTTTTTAATGAATTAAGCATTAGTGTTATCAAAATGCATTTCAGACATTAATATAGTTAAATTTTAGGTTTCAGTAGTCGTCTGCTGAGAAGACACATGAAAATGCAGAATATTTAGTTTTTCAAAAATAAACATTTAGTAAAATAAAACTTATTGAATACATCAAATTTGAAAATGCCATTAATGTTTTCATAGTTATAAACATAAATGCACCTCATTTCTGTTGATGTAAAGATTTCTAAATTTTCATTATTTTACTTTTCTGATCCCCAATGCTAAAGTTTTAAATTCTAAAAATCATGTCATTTGTTAAACTGTACCAATAGCAGTTTATCAAAATGACCTATTTGAAACTAATATTTACTTTTATATATCTCCTGAACCGTTTTCTTTTTTTTGCATATTTGTTTAATTCTTTTTCTCTAGAAATATACAAGAAGAACCAGGAGCACTTATGTTTCTAATATTGACTTCAGGGAAAAAAATTTTTTCTTAAATTTTTAAGATAGCTGCTTTACAAAGAATTTGATAGAATTTAATCAAAATGCCACATTTCTTTTGGCATTTAAAACGAGGATTTTTTTGATTTTTTTTTTATCAGTTACTGCCACAAAAATATAGATTTAAGACTTTCCACAGACTTGAATATTGCTTTTAATGAACTTTAGAATATATTTATGAATTTGCTGAGACCAGGCAACTAATGAATTTATGGTTATAGTCATATTGGTAACAGCACTATTTTCTGATGTTAAATGTACTAGATAAATGATAGCTACTTGAAATAATTAACTAAATTGCACCAAACAGACATTTGCAGTGAAAAAAATTATTTTATTATTTATTTGAAAATTTATTTCTTTTTCAGTTTTGCCGCGAATATCTGTAACTCGACTTGGAAATGTTGTTGCCTTTTTCAAACCAAAATGCATTCTGCAATGCATTTTCTTCATTATGTCAAGTATTTTTATCACCATTTTTGCTTCATGGATCATGAAACCTACTTTAGCAAATTTAACTCTTCCTTGTGCAGAAAAAAGGTAATCTTACAAAATGCTTACAGTTAAATTCATTTTGGCATATGATAATGAACACAAAGTATTAGAATATTGTCAGAAAATACTCAATTAGATCCTTTCTTTTTGTTTTGTTCTCTTTAAAACTCCCCATCCTTAAAGTCTTCTTCAAGCCAATGTTAAATTCATGTTGTGCAGGTTTTAGAAAAAAGTTAAGATATAAAAGGTATAAATTATTAAATTTTCTTAACTCTAATGTTTGTTTACCAAAACCTATCTACTTTATTCCATAAGTTTTTTTTTTTTTTTTTTTTTAATTAAAAGCAATCTTAAATTATTTGCTAATAATTAAAGCAGATGTTTATCATAACTTCGCTTCTCAACAGTGGTTTATTTTTAATGCAGCAAAGATGGAAACTTCTATCAGTGTTTCAATCTCATCAAAGAACTTTGATAAATTATATAATCAAAATGAAACTATTTTTTTTCTTTTTCTTTTTTTTTTTTTTTCTACACAGTTTTTATTATTCCTATATGTTTTCTCTCTGTAAAAATATATAAATATTTTCAAATATTATATGTCTCTCACACATTGGGTAGTGGTGTTAATAAAATGGTGCTCAGTGAAATATAACAGCTATTAAGTATATCTTAATAAATATACATATTATTGGGGAGACGAAACTTGAAAAAAAAAGAAGAAAAAAACGGCAAACACATAATTACCTTCCGAGTATTCAACGAGTATCCACATAAAAGAAAAGAAAAAGTAAAAATCCCCTGTAAACAACTTAGAGTTCACACCATTGCGATTGGCTGTTGGTCAACTTCCAATCAAATACGTGACAAAGGGGTATGGTTTACCTAATATAAGTCAGTGTCTGCAGGATATTAATTTAGATGGGGGTGCATCAGAGACTGATCAGCTCTGATGGGGTCGACTTGTTGAGGGGAGTATGTTTGAAAGACCCGGAACTGCCCAATGACCCAATTCAGAACATCACTGACAATGCCCTCTAGCGCTAAAGAGCGTATATTCAAAGTCCCGCTCCAGTAGCACGCCTCAGTTTTGCGCACAATGCAATCTTTAGGTGCTGATTAGATTATGTAATGGTCAGCCTCTACTCCGCACCTGAAGACTGCATTGTGCATGAAACTCAGTTGTGCTACTGGTACAGAATTATTTTATATGTATGTATGTGTGTGTGTGTGTGCGTACGTACGTAATAATCAATTTATTAAAATGTTTTTGAAAAAAATAGACTGAATCTAATAAATTCAGATCCTGAAATATATGTTATTGTGCATGTGGCAATGTAAATATTGGATTTATTGTTAAAAAAGTAAATTATGTAGGATATTGATTTTTGCACAATTTTCAAAATGATAATAAAAATCAAAACTTTTGTTTGTATCATTGTTTAATAAAACCAGTGTATGTGTGGGTGGTGTAATGGATAGCGGCTCCACAGGAGCCAAGTTCAAATTCCAGTTGAGTTCATTACATTAACTTACATGCAAATACTCTTCTCCTCTCAACTATGGGCTAAATGGTAGGATTTGTATCTGGAAAAATAAATTATTCTTACAATCCAAAATATGTTTCAGCTTTTAATAAGCCATAAAAAAAAAATCAATCGCTGTTTAATGAAAATATCTGAATATGTCCTTTTATGTTTTTATATTGCAAAAAATGATTTAACAAATAACATTGAAAATGATATAACTTTCAATAGATTTATGAATATATTTTTGTTTTCTGCACTAATTTTGATGTTTACTATTTTTAAAACTTTAACTATTTTATCATTTTTTTAAAAAAAAAATTTTCTCTCAATTTCAGTGAAGGTAGATGCCTCAATGAACACAAACTGTTTTTGATTGTGGTTGCCATCTATCAAGGCCTCTTATATCATCTGCATTATTATGTCAACCAATATGAATACACTCATTTCCTAATTATTCAGGTAAGTTGAATTGACACAGATTGGTAAGCATCCGCTATCTTTACAAGAGCCAGATCAGGCTGAAAATGGAGTACTGCTGCCATCTATACGGCAGGAGCTGCCCAGTCTTCACTTTACAGTGTGGGTAGTCCAAAATCATCTTTGTGTTTTGTGGGGGATAAATTATTTTCCATCCACAGATAAAATTTTGCAAGCCTCTCACTTCTCTATCACTATTTCTATCGAAAGTGTTCAAGTGAACTACATAGGTCCATTAGTTCTAATCTTCATGGCTAAGACCCGTATTTCATTGGTAAGATGTAAGTTCCACTCAAGTGGCTGCTTCCTACAAGGAACTGACTCCCAAAAGGATGCTTCCTTGATCACTACAATCTAAACCTGTTCAAGTCTAGAGTTGGCCATTATTTTCCCCACATATCCCTATAAACTGTTCCTCTTACTCTGTAACCTTCTGCCTGGAGTGTTTTTTGGGTCTTGTACAGAGAACATTATTGTAATATACACACACACACACACACATATATATGTAATGTGTGTGTGTATTTATGTCTGATTAAATAAATTATAAACATTATGCCTGCTTATTTTTATAATCCATTCATATTCACTGATATTTTTCTGTGTGTTACAAGTGATGCAAGATATGCGCTGTAACAGTGAAAATCAATTTTATTTCCCCAAGTACTTCCATCTCTTTCTGAGATCATTATCAGTGGTGCAACTATAAAGGCAAAAACTATATATAGCTATCCATTACTGAATTTTTTTTTTTTTTTTTTTTTTTGTTTAAATGCAACAGCTGACAGTTTTGCTTTAGCATTCATTAAAATTTTGTAATATACTTAATCAGACATGCCTAAAAGAGAATTTGCTGCTTAAATACACACACACACACATATATATATAGCTTTGTAAAATATTGA
Organism: Acanthosepion pharaonis; assembly: GCA_903632075.3. NCBI lineage: Eukaryota > Metazoa > Mollusca > Cephalopoda > Sepiida > Sepiidae > Acanthosepion > Acanthosepion pharaonis. The sequence goes on along the minus strand of CAHIKZ030004626.1, from coordinate 1,101,382 downwards.
AATAATGATTAAGAGACAACTGTTCTAATGAAGCATTTGCGCTTAAAGATTCAAGAATTATTTTGAGATAAAGTAGGAAAAAAGTATCAATTATGAAGGTCCAGAGTTATCTTGAATTTGTTTTTATTCAGTCAAAGCCTAAAAAATCTGCAATTCCAACACTTAGAAAAAAGGCCAAAATAATTATATTATTATCACTGTCCATCATCTATGGCAATACAAACCAGCCTGAAGATGACTAAGACTAAACCATAACGTTGCCCACTGGAAGTACATGCAAAGACACCTATCCATGCAAATATGCACTGCAAATACCCCAATATTATGCAACTACTGACCAGAGCAGCCTCTCAAAACACTACCAAAGAGTTCTTACTACCAGTTGGGATGCAGCAAATTTTCTGTAATTTTTCATTCCTTTGGTTTAATATTTGCCCCAAGTTTTTAATGCCCCTTACCTTCTTAATGTAACTTATCTTATAAAATATTTACTGATTCTCTCTTTTTTTTTTTTTTTTCAAAATCTTTTAACCAGATATTTCACATAAACATTTTTTCTTCACAGCAAGCCAAGTTCTTCCACATCAAAAGTCAACTATTCCCAATCTTCATAGAATCAATTAAGCTTATTTTTAAACAACTGGTTATATTCTATCCTGTTTTTTATATTTTAGGTAAGTTGATTTATGTCATTATTTTCCTATTCGAAACAATCAGCAACATTGAGCATTGTAGGTCGCTGCTAACAATAACATTCCACTTAATTTTTAAAAGTTAAAAATAACTTTTCTTTTTCTTTCCTCTTACAAATTTAAAAAAGCATTGCCCTATTGTCATGTTTTTTTGTTTTTTTTTTAAATATGTAGCTTAGCTTCTATTTATATTCCACAAGGTATTTTCTCTTGTTTTGGGACCTGAATATTAATTCCTAGATGAGTTATGTCCCTTATATTTAAAAAAAAAAAAAATTTCCTATTTCAATTAAACCTCTAGTGTACATGTTTAATTAGAATAATTTAGGAATTTTTGAATTGATAAGTACTACTTATAATAGTAATACTGTTTTTATAATACTTACTAGTTTGTCTATGCCATAAAGTATGGCAGTAGTTTAAGTATGGTTTGGGGTGGGGGTCAATTCTTGTTACACTACTCTTTCACATAATGTAGGCACTGCTACCCAGCATTACCAGTGCAAGCAAGATAACTAACACAACAAAAAATACTTAGTGATATACATTACTATTAAAATGCAATAATTTTTCTAATACTCTACATTAAAATCCTTCATTTGAAAAATTTATTGGAATTTGCTTTTTGTACCATTGAAGTTTTTGTATTCATATCATATGAATCTGAATTACTTAATTACTACAATTGTTGTGAAGTTAGAATTTATTGTTTAAGATGTTTATATGTGACACACATTCGTTTAAGGAATATTCAGGAACCATTATACAATTTTACTGATACCAAAATATTGAATTTTAAAAATAATTTTCACAACACCACTTTGCATGCCAGCAGCAAAAGTTATTTGTAGTTGACAATAGTCCATTTATGCTTTAATTTGCATTTTTATTAATGCTTGGATACTTCTAAAACTTCAAGCTTTATTTCAACTAAAACATGATTCCCCCTCTTTGTCACACTCATGGTGATCACCTTAGAATATGTACACAATTCATCCTTGTACGCTGTTATATATGTACCAGTTCATCTTATCACAGTATTTGAATACCTATGACTACTTAACAAGAATGATTTGTCATGGCCGACTATGTTTATTCAAATTCATTGGATGTTTATTGACTAATTTCTAATCCTTAGGTCATCTTCCCAGAGATATGGCAGCTAGCATTTTGGGGCTTGAAATATCGTAAGTATTGCTTAATTGTTAACTAAAATGAATGAGACCAATTAAAAATAACTTCTGTTATTGTCATTCAATATCGAATGTCACTTAGTTGAGGTCAGTATTCTATCTTGTCATGGGAAATGCTGAAGATGCCAATTATCAAATGCAGTAAAACGGACTAAATTCTCTTTAACATTTGTTCTTAACTTCAAAATAAATATTTTAAAGATTTGTTTTGTGCTATATTCATAACCAAAACTGCATGAGTTCTTGGAAATGGTAATTAGTTTGTTTCTTACTTTTATTACACTGCTGTTTCTTTCTTCACATTAGATAGAATTTGTTTAAAACTTTTTCTCTTTAGTTGATTGCTTCCCTCTCACCTCTTAATATCATGTCCATTCAGACTTTGTTATCTCTGAATAACCATGACTTCTTGAGAAATATCATGGAATGGTTTCCTGTTGCCTTCTCTATGCTTTCCTGATTAGAGAACCCAGTTTACTCTGCTATTTAGTCCATGGTGACTGGGAGATGATGAAATGCATTCATGCCTTTCCCAAGGGCATTTGAGCAAAAGTGAATACAACAGATTACTCAAATTCGAACTTGGCTCACTGATTCTGCTTTCTGTGCCAATACCCATTACACCAACTGAACATTCATTGCCTTAATTATTAAATTAAATTCTCTCTGCACAGTTCTAAGTTTTTTGTTAAGCGATTGAGAATTTTATTGTAATCTTAAGATTAATTGTAGATTGACTTATGTTTATTGAAAGTAGATTATCACTTAACTGCTAAAATGCACCAAACAAAAATCTGATGTGTTGTATATCACATAGTTTTGAGAATATTGTGCATCAGATTTGCCAAATATGGAGCTTCTTTTTTTCTTTTAATAATCAGTTACTGTTGTTAGAAGTCTATACAGTTAGAAACGTCCAAGAAAAACTTGTGTAAATTTAAACTAAACAGCTAATCCCACACACTCTTTACAAACAGGAGCCAAAGTCAAACCAATCTCTTCTTTTCTTTTTTTTTTTCTTTCTTTTTTTTCTTTTTTTTTTTCTTTCTTTTCTTTTCCAGTTCAAATGCAAGTTTGTCAAGCATCAATAACCTTCTTCAGCCAGACTTGTTTCTGCAAGCTTTGTTATTAGGAACTTATGTTTACTTCTTGTGGAATTTATCCATTCTGCTGCTCAAAACATATATCACTGAGGTAAGCTGCCCTACAAAAGATGCATTTCAGTAATGTAAACTAATTGAAGATAAAGATTTACTAACTTTATCACAAAGGCAATATCTATCTTGTATTTTGTAAATAATTGCACAAAAATATTTACCCCAAGTTTTCTCTGCCAAAATGAAATTATTTAACATCAGCCAGAAATTTTAATAGTGAATATTTATTTCAAGCTACTAAAAATGGTTTTCCTTCTACAAAAACAAAATGTTTTAAGAAAGAAAAAAAAAAATTTATGATTACCAAATGAGCCCTGACAGATCGCTCACTCATTCTTTCACTCTCGCTTTCTCAACCAGTCTCTTTACCTTGTCTTTTTCAAATATATCTTTAAGACCTGAATAACTTACAAGGTAAAAAGTTTTGTTTCCTGATGTCATGAATCCTGGGTTCAATTCCTTAAGTGGTCAATTCACTGCCTCCCCAGAAAATTTTGTGGAAAGTTAACTAAAGCCTTCAAGAAATAGTTTCATATAAAGAGCAATATATCAAGTTCAATCCCTAGGAAGAACATTAACAGCATCATCTGCTTCCTTAGTAAAATTCAAGGTTTCCCTTCAAAGGTTTCCTCAACATATTGATACTGAAATTTGATAAAAGCTATAAAGATTCAATGATTGGTTAGAGAAAAAATAAGCTACTAATTAATGTTTTTTAAGTTTTCTTCTCTTGCGTTTTTCTCGAACTTTTTGGCTTTTTTCTTTCTGTCTACTTTGATCTTCAAAAATTTAAATGCAATGTCATTCATTATCTTCTGTCTTAATTCCTGTTTTATGTTCTTTCTCCTTAACATTTCTTTCTTTTTTCATATTCTCTCTAACTTGGTGGCCCCTTGCTTTATTACTTTGCTTGTGTTAATTGATTAAGAAAAAAAAATATATTAAAAACCTGAGGATGGAATCTTGTGTTTTTTGTTTGTTTGTTTTTTGTTTTTTTGTTTTGTTTAAATTGTGTGTGTTGCCATTTTTCAGAGTTATGAATTCAATATTGAATCAGGGTTTCAGTATCTCTCAAACAAATGTCTTCATAACGCACTCACCTGTAAGAATAACCCTTGGGTTCAGGTAAGGTGTTTTTTTTTTTTTGTTTTTGTTTTTTTTACTGAATATTTTTGATGTGGAGGAATCACAAATTTAAATTTGAGAACAAATTTAATGTTAGGCCAATACTATGCATTTAATTTAAAATAAATTAAGAATGAGTACAAGAGATAGCTGTAAGTAACTAATTTTTGCAAACAAAAAAAAATGTAATTTATTTTTAGTACTTATTGACATCAATCATGTAATATTTTTCTTATGAGTTGAAAAATACAATTTGAAATTAGTCCTATTGCTTTTTTTATCTGCTTGTGAGAATAATTTTGTATTGGTCTGCCAAAATCACTTTCCATGTTTTCCAGGATTCTGATATGAAATATTCTCATTCTGTGTTCTTCGCATTTTATTGTCTTTGTTAGGAAGCAAATTCTAAACACCAGATACAACATACATTATGTAGCCTTTGTCAGATTTTTCTGCTGAAGCATTATTATAAACATAAAGACAATAGTTTAAAAACATGAACAGCCTTTTCCTGTTTATGAATATAGAAAAATGTTCTATCCCTTTCAAACTATTGGCTTTATTTTTAAAAAATGTACTTCTTTATTCATAACTATTGTTTTGACTTTTTTTTTTTTTTTTTTTTGTAATATGGTGTAGCAGGTTTGCCTTGCTAGATCAATTATGACTGAGTATTGAATTCAATACTCACGGCCTTGTGCCACATCTAAACTACACTTGATAAATCATTATTTCTTATGTCTGTGGACATACTGTATTGTGACCGTCACTTTCATGCCACAATTTGGTCTTCAGAAGATTGCATTGTGGCAAAAAAATGACAGTCACCATTCCAATGTTAATTCTTATAGCCACATTGCCTATATCTGTAGATGCTCAATCTCCAGTATTGAACACACCTCTCCTATAAATATAGTAAATTACATGTATCACATTTATTTTTATTTTCCTTTTTAATGTAACTTTTCATCATTTTAATTTTTTTTTATTCCAGTATCTTGGATTCCAGGATTTATTCCAGTTGTCCAGATTTTCTTTTGCCCGACGACAAGTAATTTTCAGTGCTACCTTTCCAGGTAAATATCTTTTATTACTTGAATTTTTACTACTGCACCTATATCCAATTTAAAGTAGTCTATTTTCTTAATGTTAAATTACTTTAAAATAGAAATATGTAGCAGCAGATTTCCAGTATAATAATGAATGTGTCTTAAGTTAGAATCTTTAGTACATCTAAAATGTACTGTTAAATACTATTAAATATTTCTGAACGTTTTTTTTTTTATTAAATATCTCCATTTTGATGGTTAACAAAAATGTCAAAGTTATTAATGTCACTCACTAATAATTTATGCTAATTAAATAATTCTTTGCATTGCTTTTGTTACTGTTTTAGGCTGTCATCCTAAGAACTGGACAAAGATTTACCACACTTGTTTAGAGACACTGACTGCTTTGAAGGACTCTACTCAGGAATTCAATCATAATGCTTTTGTCTCTGCTGCTGTTCCCCAACACAACACTTCTAACTGGCTTATACAAAATTCAGCAGCTCCTGTTAGCCGTGAGTATCATGACAATTTAATCCTTCTATACTATTATCCCCAGTTAGGAAATGGATGTGTGATACTGAGAGAATTGTATGAACCACACCATAGTTTTGGGCCACAAGATAATGAAGACAGAATTGTAGTGTTCTATTAATAAGAAAACTTATTGTTGGTTAACTTGTACAACATATACTAGCTATGTAAATCTCAAAAGTTGTACTATTTACCTAACACTTAACAACTCTAGTCTATCATGTTTCTTGGTGTGGTGGCCACTGACTTGCCAAAATTCCTAAAGTATTATGTTCCAGCTTGGAGTCTCTGTCTACAAGCAAGGTCCACCACTGAAGTTCCTAATGGATGACAACACTGCATTCTGCAGCAGGGAGCTCTGAACCTTTGTGGAGGAGCATTTGCATTTCCACTGTCCACATGTCCTTGTATGAAATGAAATAATGAAACACTGTCATGAAAAGGATTGCAGCTAGGATGCAGTACACCATCTAGGAAGCCATACACTGGTGTGTGACCTCCAAAAGACAACTTCACCTGTAAATGGGATCCACCCAGACAGTTTAGCTAAAAGGGATTGATATGACCAGCATCAGGACTCAAGACAGAATATGGCCTACAAGGTGGAGAAACTCATCTGTGTAAAACTTGTTTAATGTCATTATTCAGTCTTTATTCAAATCCGTGTTAAAGGGTCTTATTTTTAGATGTCTGTCAATGAGAAATGTTATAATTTGCTTCAAAAAATAAAATTAGCCCGAGTTGAAATTAGAAAATCTACCCAAATGATATGAAATGATGTTCCCAGTGAGATGAAAAATACCTTAAGTTTAATTAGAGTAATAGCAAATTGAAAATTATTGTTGAAATACAACCCATAAATATAAAATTATAAAATCAACTCCTTTGATTGTTCTGATTTTAGTTTCAATCAGGCCTATTTGTGAAAGAATTGCTGTATATGAGCGGCATAATCATTACACATCTACACTTTTTGCCTACACAAGATGTCTTTTGTACAATTCAGTAGTGAAACGTAATGTTTGTATTTACAAATTGATCTCCCTCTTTGTGCAAAATATTAATTATTTTCATCTCTTTTTCAGGCTACATGAAGCCAACATCTGTGGGAAATATTAGTCTTGATGAAACTGGTAAGTTATAACATTTACAAGAGCTCATAATTTCCAGAAGTTCTTTATCTATTTTAATGTTTTGCACAACTTTAAATTGGTTTATTGTAGTTTAAAGAAAGATAGGATGGAGATTTTCTTTTTCAAATTAAAGTAAACTGATATTTGCTTCTCGGAAATAAATCATTCCTGTCAATGTTAATCATTTTCAATTTTTATATAAATTCATGAAATGTAAATAAAAATAACGAATTTTTGTTAAAAATTACTTTGCTGTAAATTCTTTTTATTTAAAATAACTTCAAAAATCTTGGTTGGAATTAAGTAGTATTTAATCAAGAAAAAAATGTTAATTTTGTTAATATTCTAAAAAAAAAATTTTATTCTAAAAACAATATGATATTGTTTTTTTGTTTTAAGGGTAAATACATATAGAATTAAGGTGACAAGTATATAAAATTAATAATTGCTAAAATATAAATGCAGTGTACATTTTTACATCAATAGGTTTATAGCCTAATGATGAAAAAGAAAAGCCTTTTATGTTGTATCACATTTTCGACATAATCTCTTTCCTTGTCAGTACACTCAATTTAGTAAGGAATTTTAATCACTAATCAAATCAACTGTAAATTGATTAAAAAAAAATGTTCCTTATATAAAGTATAACTATGCTACAGACATTGAATCCATTCTTCTGTGTATGTTTAAATTTCATACTAATAAAAAAAAATAATGTTATTATTTAAACAGCAAATGGTGCACTACACAAAGAAGAAAAAACAAAAATAAGCCTGTCAACCAAGGTAAGAAGCTTTTTATATTTATTTTTATTCTAAGATTGTTATCTATGGGTAGTTAGAAAATTATTAGCGGCCTGGTGTGCTTCCTAGAAATTAACTGATAAATGAAATCATGTTATATTTTATGTCATTTTTTCTTTAGAAAAAAAGATTGGTTAATTTCAAATTTATAGTTTTATAATCAAGTACAGGAATCAATCAATTAATGCACTTCGATTTGAAATTTTCTTTATACCAATTTCGATTAGTGCATGCACAATACTCGATTAATGTGGTAAAACATTCTTCAGTTTAACCATAGTAATTGAAAATTGATTTTCTTTTTATAGTTACTGCTCAATTAAAAATTTTCTAAAGTTTAAAAATGGAAAATTGGTAACTGTTTTGTTTATCAATTTTGTTTATATTTGATTAATGCATTTTCAATTAGTACATATCTTTTAATGTAGATATTAGCTACACTCCTGTATTGTTAATAGCTATAAGTTTTTAGACAAGATAAATATCAGTTTACAAAACTCAGGTTCAAGTAAAAGAAAATAAAGCTCAAGATGAATAAGGACTAAACAAAATGTTGTATTCTTTATATAAATATGAATCATTATTGTAAAATTGTATTTTACATTATTCAGATATGGGATGCTCTGAAGAAAAAACCTGTTTTTGGTTATTTCCTGCGTGACTTGCCAGATGCTACTGCACGTAAACTCTTCTCTTCTGTACAAATTCATATATGGGCTGTTGAAGGTGAGTTGTGATAAAGGCTTGGCTAAATTGCATTTCTTTTTCTTTTCTTTTTTTTTTTTTTCTAAATTTTACAAGGCTGTATAAAATATTTCTGCTTGCAAGTATGTAAGGAAAAAATGGTTGATCTTATTTGAACACTTGATCAATTTAACTCCTTGAAATTTACAAGGAGTTAAGGTAAGTGTTCAATTAGAAACAACCATTTTGTTTCTTGCATATTTACAGAAATATTTTTTCTGTATAAACCTATATAAAGAATACCAGATTTTTATAATGTGTACTTCATTTAAAATCCAATCCACATTATAGAAATCTGGCATTCTTTATATAGGTTTATAGAGAGAAAAAATTTATAGATTGCTAGCTGTAGCCCATTAAAGTCCACCATCCAAAATATGGGATAGTGGATGTTACTGAATTAAAGAATGACTAATAAAAATTCTAACTTATATTGTATAATCTCTTTAATTCTTATATTTGAATATGTTTCACAACTTTCCCTCAGGTTTGTCCTGTCTTGTAGCTGCTTCCCTTATTGAAGATTCTCTTGGAATTGTACAACAAAATCTGCCGCTTATACTTGATGTTCTGTTATCCTTGTATGAGGTAAGATTCATTTAAGCCTTGGATAATATTGAATTACATATATTTAGTATCAGTTATTTAAAAAGATTGTAGCTGTACATCTAGGAAAAAAATATCTAATTGCTGAAAAAGACAAATTTGAATAAAAATTCCTTAAGGTTAAGTTTTGAAATAAAAATTATGCAGAAATATGCATCTAAATATAGGACAAGAAAAGCATCCAATAAAAAATGCAAGGCGTGTAAAGTGCCAAAAAATGTTTTTTTTTTGTTGTTTTTTTTGTTTTTTTTAATGCACTATTGTCCACCTAATGCAAGACTCAAGGGACACTCAAGGTTGGAGGTTACAGAATAAGGTTATATGGCTGTGAGGGGTGAGTGCAGATTATGAGGATATCTGGGGCAGATCACATTTGACTCTAGTCTTGGAGAAGTTAAGATTGTAGTGATCAGGGGAGCATCTTAGGAGTTTCTTCCACTTTGTGGAAGAAAGAAAAGTGTGAGCAAAGGAAGAGTAGCAAAAGACTTTCAACATTTTGTCTGTTGTAAAGTGGTTGTTGAGTGGAAAATAATTCATAACTCACAAGGGTTTGTAGACACTTTTGAACTCTCTCAAGGATGAAAAGTGAGGGTTGGGTAGTTCCAAATTTGATTGAAAAGTGAATGTTATGCCTTTTATTGAAATCCATACCTTTACTTATAACAAAGAGTAAGCTAAATGCTTTATTTATATACATAATAAACTGTTTTACCTCATTGGAAATTTATAATAGACTAATTTTTAAAACATGTTAAATTTGGGGAGGTAACAGTAATTTTGATATTTAAAGTGTTATGTCTCAGTATACTGTTAGGACATTAATACTTTAGAAATGAATTCATTAGATTTTTTTTTTTTTTTTTTGTAATGGGCTACAAAAGATCTTAACAAGAGATGTTTACTTCTTAAAATGTGTAATTGTACCTTTTTTGTTATGAAGTCTTTCATGACAGAGTAGTCTAAGACATTTAGCTTAATGGTGTGAGTTTTCCCTAATGTAGAAGGGGATACGACCTTACCAAAAGGTACAATCTGGTTAACACTCCACCCAAGTCTTTTGAACAGGAGTAGAGGTTTATCCCTTGTTTTCTCTTTAGGATTGGGTTTCCAGTTCCTTCTCAAGTCTACTTCCACACTATACTTCTAACGTCTTCATCTGAACTCTGAAATTTTATTTACTAATTTTTTATTTTTTTTTTTAATTATTATTTTTCCTCAATAGGAATAGATAGGTTTGCCTATCATCCAGCTCACATTCCTCCCTGGTCTTTTGAACTGGAGTAGAGGCTTATCGCTTGTTCCTTGTTTAGGACTAACTCCGTTTCTTCTAAACTCTTTTTTATTCTCTTTCACTCCCAGTAGCCCCTTGCATTTTGTGACATTATCACTTTTGCTTAAAGTGAATTGATTAAAAAAAAACAAAAAAACTCTCAAATGCCCAGGCCGGTAGACGTGAATTACCATTAAAAATACAACACCCTGTAATAATCTACTCCTACTACTACAGTGGTGTGTATTCAAACATTATATTTATAGTGATAAACTCTTATTACAATAAACCATTAGGCATTTACCTCCCTTGTATAAAACACATCACAAATACAGTTTGAATTGATGTTTCACTTGTTATTCTACTGGAATGTATCATGTCTCCTTGTTCTGGGCTTTATAATTTTGACATTATCAAGATGAATTAGTCAAACATTAAGGTAAATAAATGTGCAGACACGGTGGAATTCACAAAATTCAATCGGAACAGTTTTCTTTTTTTTTTTTTTTTATCTTTATGAACAAAAAAAAACATCTTTTCAGCTAAGAAAATCTTTGACAAGATTTAAATATCTTAACTAATACATTAGAAACTAACATGAAAAAGAAATAAATTCATTGTTTAGTTATATGAAGGCTTAATGATTTCTCTTTTCTTTTTTCCAGAATGTAGAGAGACATTTCAAATTAACTTCTAATCTTGGACGACGAAGTCCAAACAATGTTAACACTTCCTATGATCTCATGTTGCGACATGCATTCCGTTCAGCTCTCAAGTCATCAATCTACAGGATTGTAACTACATTTGGCAGCTGCATTATGTAAGTAATTAGACTACTAATAATTTTTATTATCTACTAGAAATACCCAGGAAAATTTGACGATTTTCCTATTTGAAGTTTCTGATGAATTTTAATTCTTATGTTAACGATTGAATAAGCACATGGTGAGTTCTACAACAATAAAATATCTGTAGATATTCCCTTATCACATCGCTAGATATTTGAGCTTAACAACTTTAACAAATTATTGCAATAACAATCATAAATATTAATGCTGGTCGTTATTTAAAGAAGGATGAAAAGATTTGAAATTGATAAATTTTTCCATTTCACTGAAACTGACATTAAACAATTTTGTTTCCCTCTGAGTTTCTCACTAAAACCAAGTAGCATCACAGATATGTCTTTTCCATCTTTTCATGTGATCAAAGTGGAATAGTCCATTATTTATGAGGTACTAGCAGAGCGTAACGGTTGTGTTAACTATAATAAGATAGTTGCATATAAGTTTTAAGCACGTTTTTCTGCTGTGTATCCAAAAAGATACTGGAAAATTTTTCAGCTTGATGCACTTCACAAAAATTGACCAAACTTTTTGGGGGGGTGGGGTGACTTCTTGGTTGGATTGAGAACTCTCCATCACCCTCTTCAATTTATGCCACTATTTTTGCATCTACCTATTTGATACTTACATATTGGGCTTTTAAAATTCTACAATCACTAATAGTTATAAAAGATTCTGAAGATCACCTATATACTTTAGGAAGTTTGTACTATAACCTCTAATTTTTTATTTTTTTTTTAATTTCTTCTAATACAGTGTTCACTACGATTATTGCTTAGCATTAATAAGATTCTAAATCTTTCAGCTAATTTTGGAATTTCTTTATAAACATACAAAGTTTGTACATATTTTATCATTAAATTTATTAACTATATTAAAATAGATTACTTAAATATATGTTTTAGCTTTTTTCAAATTCTTCTATTCATCAAAAGATTTTAAAATTGTTTTATTTATCTTTTTAACAGGGATTTCCAGCTAGGCCCTGAACAAAAGAGACGCCTCAAATTATTCCTTGAATATAAAGAATAATTCTGGTTTTAACAAGTCAATTTTTGTAATGTACATATGTTTTCAATTTCACTCTTTGCTTTAAAAATCCATTTGCCAATTTATGACTTGGAAAAATACTATATTTAATAAATTCTGATAATTTCTCTATTTCTTTTTCTTTTCTTTTTTTTTTTTTCCCCCAAAATTGAAATATTTTTTTAATATTATCTTTATTGTACTGTGACTTGATTAAAGAACCATTACAGAAGATCAAAGAAATAGTCCCTTTACCAAAGAATGGCTGACCTTTATTACAATTCAGTCTCCTTGAAATTGTTTCTTTAAAATGTTAAAGAAATTAACAAATGTGCTTTATGCAGATTGGCAACACCTGCAAATATCTTTGTAGGCAAAATACATTCTAATCGATAGTTATATGCTTACCAGATGAGATTTCATCGGATATCTGTTGTAAAAGAAAAGATGTTAACTATTTTTTCACTAATGATTTGAAAGCCTTCAGTGATATGTTTTAAAAAAAAAATTGGTTATTAAACCTACAAGTCTAAAAGTAACAAACAAGTCATGGCAATCAGATAATAAAAAAATTGAAATTTGTAGGGAGCCTGTTCACAGCTGTTTGAGGTTTCCTACAGACCCACTGAACTTAAATAAAGTCAATTCAGGTTTCCTATGGTAAAAATTTTCTTTCCCAAGTGAAAATCATCACAAAAATAGCAAAAGTCATTTTGTCACAGCTTATTTTCTCTCAAAATATGGGTTTTCATACTTTTTTAGGGGTAAAATATTGAAAAATGACTGTTTTATCATCACCTAAACGAATATCAAGGAAACTTTTGATCTGAACCCCATGAAACTAGGTATTTTCTGAAAGCAAAAGATATATTCTTTCATTTAAAAGTAAAATTAGCTGGTGTAAATGACTCAAAAATTTTTTCAGTGGGTAAAATGTGAAAAAATAGTGAAAATTTTGCATTTTTTTCTTGTTCTAAACAAATATTTCCCCCATTAATGGGAAATTAACCATTTTTTTTTTGAAAATCAGAAAGCCTAGATCATAATCAAACTATTTCAGGCATAAAATTGAGAGTTTTGAAGGAAATCAACATTCCGAGGGGTTCAAAAAATGCGACAAAATCCATTGTTAATTTTCAATTATGACTGCCAAGGGTTAAAAAAATTGACACCTGGCCACGGAAATCTTTAGTAAAAGGCAAGAGATTTATCTGCAATTCCTAACCACCAGAAACCAAAAGTTTGTTTTTTTTCCTAAAAATAGTGATAAGGGAAAATAAACCTAATTGACTTTGACGTCTAGGTCAAAGGCCAGCCAGCCAGCCAGCCAGCCAGCTAGCAATAAACGGACGGCAAACCTTAGAACAAGTTGTAATAAAACCCACCACTCCCAGATAAAAGCAAAGGGTGAATAAAAAAGGGTTCACAATTACTAGGGCTTCATATAACCTATGTTTGAACAATGGCTTGATAAGTTTTGTTTTTTTTAACACCCGTGACCGGGTGATGACAACAACACTTAGCAGAGAACATTGTTTTTTTTTTTCGCCAGATATCTTTTGTATTTCCCATCGCCGGTCCATTTAGCCTTTCTTTTTTATTCAATGATGTTCATGCCAAATGAAAGAGAAAGGAATGAATTTTGAATGATGTTATTTTGAAGCGAAAATGAATATTTTTTCATTAAAAAAAGGGGATTTTTCTCAGAAAATTGTGCATAATTTCTTAATGCTAACCGCCGAGTGACATTTTCCACAGCCAAATCAAGATTAATTACCAGTGAATAATTCCATGTGCAAAAAATAGCCGTCTGGATCCTATAAGGTCGCCCTAAAAGGTCCAGAAGTTTACTAATTGATCGAAAACCTGTTGCGCATAATTGTATTTTTCACGGTCAGTTTCCATTATTTCATCTTGATATTATCATTTTCGGACAGCCAAGTCATCAAGGATTCAGGAAAACACTTTGACATAGGTTTTCTTTAAGAACTTTACATTCTATGAGGTGTTTAAAATGTTACTGACGAATGAGATTTTTTGCCGCATATTTCGTTTACGCGCCATGTTGGATTTTCCTATATGACAAAAACAAGGGTTTTAAACAGCTGTGTGTTGTATAGATCACACAAAACCATTTGACAAGGCATAAGGACTGCAAAGAAAACAAGATCTATTTGGGAAGGATATTACAATAATCCAGAACTTATACTGGGAGCTTATATTGTGTGCCAGAGGGAGTTTGGGGATGGGGGGTATATATATTTTAGTGAAATTGGGTGGATTTGAAATGCAAAATTAGACCAGAGCATTTTTGTTTACTGTTGAGTAAATTTGATCTAGGGCAGAAGTTGTACCCATTGAATCTGGGTCATCAGTAGACAATGGAAATGGTTGAAATAATTTTTATCGATTAAAAATTGAAATAGAGCTGAGTAAGCAAGGAGGACCCTTAGAATTCACAGGATTTTGGTTGAAGCAGTCAAAACACCATGATAATCAGGAGTAGGGCCAGGGTTCAGTTGTAACCAGCCAGATTTTTCTATATAAACACGTAGTTATGCTGAAGAAGAGACAGTTAGGCGAGCAGGCAGACAGAAGAGAATTAGCAAGAGTTGGGATAGACACAGTGGAGAGTCGAGTTGGAGACTCAAGAAGGACAGAAAGTGATGTCAGAGGTTGGAATGAAGCGTCCGCTAACATGTGCTGTTGATATAAGTACCGCTGCTTTTGCTACCACCAATATTACTACTACTGCTAAGGAGGAACGCCACTATAAACTTTAAGCTGCGCAAAGAAATCTTATTCCCCCATCGCAAGAGTCGTATATTGTTCTCTCTCTCTGTGTCTAGAATCCAGTGTATGCGTTTTTACGTTAATTACTTTTCTTTTCTGTAAGCCATTTCTTTTCTATACTATTCTTTTCTGCTATATAAAAGACATTAACAATTCAATCATTGAATAGGTGTTTGTCTGGCTTTCTGCAGATAATTTTTTTTTTTTTTTTTTTTTTTGCATTCTAAATTTCTTAGCGCAGACTCTCCAGCCGTGTCTACATCTTCAGTCAACCATGAATGGATGAACATCACTTCTGCTTTCTGGATCAAACCAAACACAACGTGGGCAGGAAGCAGGATTAAACCAGTAAACTGGTCGAATAATCTACAGATACTCAGAGGACCTACAGCCACTCGCTTAAGTTCAGTTAGGACCGAGTAGACACCTCAACCCAGAGAGTAAGATGTCGGAGGTTGAGGGTTTGGGGCGAAAGTGTTAGAATTGTACAGCCTCCCAATAGATGTCTGTCTCTCCTGCATGCATGCCTTAGATAGCCAAAAAATTGCCTTATGGCAATCAAAACTCTGAAGACAGTCCTGTTCATCAGCAGCTTTATTGAAGGCCAAAAGAGTGAAATTATAAAAAGTAATAAATACAAATTTGTGAATACTGTCAGAATGTTGGACAATTTCCCCACGGATGAGAAAACTGGAGGCAACAGAAATGTGGTTCTACAGATGGATATTGAGAATTCCATGGATGTAACAAGGAAACCTCAAAGAAAATTGTAACAAAAAGAACAGTTATACTCAGAATTAGGCAGCTGAAACTCCTTGAACACATAATGAGGAAGGTGGTATTGGAAAACTTAACCTTCAGGGTATATTTAGGACAAGGGAGGGAAAGGCAACAAGACATCTACTTGATGAGCTTGTATGAATAGATGGCAGAACAGGGGTAGATAGGAGCCTTAGCAAAAGTAGAAAAATTACTAAGGACTACAGGGAATAAGAAGTTTTGGTAAGCCATGATCACCTATGTCCTGAAAGGGTGTGGCACATAGAAGGGAACCATGATCACTTATGTCTTAAAGTATCATTGCATTATATATATATAATATAAAATGGGAGCTGGTAATATACATATATTTGATATGTAATAATAATTTTTAAATAATTTAAGTAATTCTGTTACATTTATTTGTTTTAAAAAGAAATATAGTCTATTAGTAATTAAAAGTAAAAATAATATTTAAAAATTGTAGTTCAATATAACATATTCTAATCCCCTTTTAGAAAGAATCTTTATGTATACAAGTATGAATTTAATGGAAAAAAAAAAATGCTGAAAAACTTTTTGTCATTGATAAAAAACCAGACAACATGCGTTGAACAGATGTCATAATTCATTGAAAAATGCACCCCTACCTATACTTAACCTCTTTTTCGAACGTAACTCATAATTGATACAATAATAGTTAATAAGAATGAACACGCTACCACCTCTGTCTAAATGATTGGCTTTCTCTGTATACTTAGAAACAAAGAATTATGAATGTATACACTTTTAAACCTCAGTAAATTTAAAAATAAGTTATTCCAAAATTCTCTTGAAGAGGGAACAAAACTAATGCTTTTAATTTAATTATATAATAAAATTTGAAATTTTTAGCTTTGGTTTTTGAAACATGGTAATTCCTGTGTAGCGAAGGAACCATATTTTTAAATCGGTTAATTTATAATATTTATGCTCTGTAAATTTACATTGAGCACTGTTTTGTAAAATATCAATAACAATACCCGGATTATATATCTTACTGTTTTTTCTTTTTTTTTACTAATATATATATATATATGTTCCCCACCCCCAATGCAAATGAGAGGGGAAAATTGATTGGTTTATCTACTAAGGTACCAGCTTTTCACGGACTTGGCAGGTAAGGTAGTATTGAGAATTTATACTGCTGATAAGTATCATGTCCCCCACCTCCCTAAAAAGATTAAAAGCAAAAGAAATTTACCAAAACTCTGTAGAGAACCAATATGTCAAGCCTATTACTTTCTGCATAGGATTATTGAATTTCTTTGGCTTAACACACTTGCCAAATTTTATCTCTTCATCTTTTGGATTAAAAATTCTTGGTTGGACTGAGAATGTTTCAGCACCCACTTTTATAAACAGTGTTTAACTTCTCAATTAATTTTCCAAATTTCATTCAATTTTTTAACACTTTTATTTATTCTTTTTTTTTGGGGGGGGAGGGGGGTGTTGAAAATTATCTAACCCTTATACATAAGCTTGTATATCAATCTTGTAGAGATGTGATATTTATCAAATATCCAGCAAATATTAAGCTTTTTTTTTTTTTTTTTTTTTTCCTCTTTGTTGCTGACTATTTTGATTGTACTAAGTCATACTAGTTTTACAGAATAGTAAATTCCTTACATATGTAAGTTAAATTAATGATAGATGCATAGACATCATAGCTACATTATTATATTAAAGGATTGTGCCTTTTGTAAACTTCAAATGAAAAGAAACTGAAAGTTAACATAATACAGCCTAACAAGTTCCATCTTGCTCAAGGGCTCCCACCTTCATAAAAAAATGACTTTATTACATTGCACTTTCAATACTTTGTAATAAAATTTGTTTTTAATGATTGTGTGTGGTTCAAAGTATTAGTCAATCACTAAGGTAATGTCCTATTAAATGAAGTTCATGGCAGGATTTATCAAAATTAGTCAGCTGATTGAATTTCATTTTAGATTAGATTTTAACTGAGATATTACAAAAAAAAAATAATGGGATTTACATGATGGATTTAAGGAGTGTCAGAAAATTAGTTCTTTATATTATTGAACCTTACAGGCCTGATTAATAACAAAGGAATTGATTTCATAAGTTTAACCCAAGAATTGTCACCTAGAATGGCATGTGGTTATTTGAGTCTTTGAAGTGACCTTTTACAGCAAGAAATTACTATTGAAAAAAAAAAATATGTATACCCTCACAAACAATTTAATTGTAAAATACCACACTTAAATTACAACTGGATTACAAAAGGCACAACTTTCCTTAATCAATTTCTTATATCAGGTAGGTGTAATTAAACTTGCATAAAAGAAGTTTCATTTTAAATGTTCCTTTTGTTAATAGATTCATCCCCAAAGGAGATTAATGTTATTTGTTAAGCAACAAAAGAAAAAAAAATGTTTATATTGAAGGTATTAGTAGAAATCAAAATTTTTCTTTTTGTAATGTTAATAACCTTTTTCCTTTTTTGTAATGTTAATAACCTTTCTTTCCTTTGAATATTAGTAGCATTTCTTTCTCTTGAATATTCATAACCTCTCTTCTTTTCCCCCCCCTTTTACATTTTCTTAGCATAGTGATTATTTGTTAGTCTCTGATATTGCAAATAGTATTTAAATATTTTGATGCAAAAGTCACCTGTACATATAAAAACAGACAAAACTGAAATTACTCTGAAAACTTGAAGGTAAATATTAATGAAATATGATGTGCTCAGCAATGAATGTATTAAAAAAGATTTCATTGATAGTTTCTATCACTTTTGACTTTTTCATTTACTTATCTTGAATCTGATTAATGTTAACTTTTAACTTTTTACAGTAATCCAACTGTTTCAAACTCAGATTAAATGCAGTAAACATAAAAATCAAATGTTTTTGTTTTTTTTTCAAATTAACTTAAAGGATTTCTCTGGATCCTGTCTTCCCATTTAAAATTCTCTACTTGTTCAAATTCTAAGTTATTTAAATTCAGAGATTCATTTTGGGTTGATATTCATCTTATCACAAATTTCTCAATCATACCTTGCAATCATCAAAGCATGAAATTGAAATAAGGGAGTAGCTTCTAATTGAGTAAAACTCAAAACTTGCTTCCCATATTCCTGAAACTCCTCTTTCCAATTCAGCTATAGATGTCTCAAGAGAGACAAGGTACAGAATTTGATGAATTAATACTGTTCAAGTCCTCTTCATAACTAGTAATTTTAAACTGGAAAAATTTGTTTAACAAACATACCCATAATACTTGGTTCAAAGGATGATTTTTGTCTTGACACCACTATTAATGTATAATCTCTCAGAAATTTTTATTATTTAAAAAGAAAATTTTTTTTGAGAATTAACAAAAATGTTATACTATTCTTGTCAATAAATAATCTAATAGTGTTTAACATTTTTCATCTTTTTTTTTTTTTTTCAAAATTTATAATTACAGTTAATTGTCTTCTTTCAATTTTCTTGTTCAGACTTTTTTATAAATTTATGAATAAAAAATTATAGCTATTTTCCTATAACATTGTAAATAATAAATATTGCATTGCATTGTAATTAGTTCACATTTTTCTAATATTGTAAATATAAAATTATTGTTAATAAACAATCTAATAAAATAAATAGTTTAATATTTTTGTTGTCACTTGTCATGAATGCAAAAATCCAGTTTCATGTTTGAGTTCTGTTAAAATTCAAAAGATCGCCTTTCTAAAACAACAAAAATGGCTGCAGAAGTATTTTTTTTTTTTTTTTTTTTTTTTTTATTTATCATTTCACCCCAAACAAGGTGGGAGAGTCACTAGTACACAAGGGGTTACAGAGAGTGAAAGTGAGAGAAAAGACTGGGTATGGGGGGGATTGAGGAATGGGTAAAAGATGAATGGGCTTCAAACTGACAGAAGATGGCGATAGATGTTGCATTTAAATTTTTGGAGATTGTAGTTTTTGGGGAAGCAAGTAAACAGAAAGGAGTTCCACTGTTGGGAATTGCAAGAAAAGAAACTGTTGGAGTAGAAGTGGTGGTTACATTTCACTATTTCAACAGGAAAATGGTGGGACCTAGATGCCAATCTAGTAGCATTCTTAAATTCAGTAGTCAGGGCAGTTGCCATGAAAATATTTGTAATAAAGCCAGAGGGAAGCTACATCACTTCTGTGATAAAGTGACTGAAGTTGAGATGCCAGATCAGGATCGATTACATTGCAGATCCTTCTTTGGATTTTGTCAAGAATCTCGAGATGAATAGCAGAAGCACCAAACCAGATATGGCAACAGTATTCAATGCACAGCCAAATGGTGGATTTGTAAATGTGCAAGATGGATTCTGATGAGAAAAACCTTCTGGCATGACATGATGAACCAACTATGGATTAATTAGTAAGAATCATTACAATCTAAAAATATTTTCTGGCTTTAGATAACCTAAAAAAGGTTGATATGCCATAAAAAAACAAAATCAATCTATTGCTCTTTCTATGGCAAATATTCAAGTGAGCTCCATTCTTAGTCCAGACCTTTACAGCTAGGACACACTATGCTACTTCCACAGAGTCGAATCACCTACATTTCCCTCGTATTCAATTTGGAAGGAGAAAGCCCCACTCAGTCCCCCACCCCCAAGTACTGCTACTCCGGAACAGTCTTCCCTGAACATTACAATCTTAACCTTTTCAAGTCAAAGGTCAATCATTTTCTATCCTTGTCCACATTATCTAAATATCTTAAACTATTCCTGATTGTGGTTGCCAGCTCTTATATCATCTTATAATAATAATGGCTGGCCACTCGTATCCAAGTATGTTTGTCTACTAGAGCAGCTAGCCAAATCCCTGTTGCAGACGCCTACTCAGGCACATTTGTGTTTGTTCAATACCAACAGAGCCTACCTCTGGTTTATACTGCAACTATGATGAGCAGACCTTAGTTACAGTTTCTGAGAGAAAGCACATTATCTAGCATGATAAACAGTCTGAACAAGGCCAGTGCACTCAAACCCTCGGTCACAATGACTTGTGACTTTGTGCTAGCACTACCATCGATGGCTCCTGAAGAGTTCAATCTACCTAATTTCCCTCACAAAGCTTAGGTCAACCTGTGGTATGGTTTTCATGCACTTTCTAAAGGTGCCACATGGTCACCTCCCCCAGACCTTCCTGATGATATTTGAACCTGGGTCTCATGGTTAGAAAGTGAACATTCTAACTACTCAGCCACATGCCCAGTCTTCACTTTTTAGTCTTGATAGAATCCAAAAGCATCTCCACGTCTTTGCAGATGATGAATTATTTTCCAACCTGCAACTCCTTTCCCACAGACAAAACATTGCAAACCTCTTGCTGCTCTATTGCTATTTCCATGGAAAGTGTTCACACAAACTACATTCCTTAGTTCTACCAGTTTTAACTTTCATAGCTAAAACCCATGATGCCATGCACAATATAGCAAACCACCCTCATTCCCTTCATAATCTATTGATGAGATGTAAGTTCAACTTGAGCAGCTTCTTCCCACAAACCACTACATTGTGGAACCGACTCCCAAGAAAATGCTTCCCCAATCACTATAATCTTAAACTGTTCAAGTCTAGAGTTAACCATTATCTTCCCTGCATAAATGTTCCTCTTCCTCTGTAAAATTTATGGCCACATCATGTTGAAACACCAGTTTCTGTACAATCACCGAAGTTAAGCAATGTCTAGCCTGGTTAGTATTTAGATGGGTGACTGTTTGAGAATATCAAGTGCTGCAAGCTTAGATGTGTTGGGGATGTAATGGATAATGACTCAGAATAGTTAATCGGAGAGGCAAGTTCCAATTCCAGTTAGGTTTGTTATATTCACATACACACAAATTACTTTTGGGAAAGGTACAAATACACCTCTTCTCCCCACAATTATGAATTGATTAGTAAGACTTGTCTCACTAAATCATTATTATCTCCAAAAAATAAATTCTTACAATGTAAAAATATTTTCTGGTTTTAGATAACCTGCAAATGGCTGATAAACTGTAGAAAATAAATCAACTAACCAAAAATAGTCCTATTCTGTAACCCTCTATCTCAAGTGGCTCTTGGGCCTTGTACAGAGTGAACATTGTGTTAAAAAACAAAAAAAATGCTGCTTTCACTGATATCACACCACCTATTATAACCATTTTATACTTTGAGTGCCTCTTGAGCCTTGTATTGCATAAATTTTAATATTAAAAACTATGTGAGGTTTCATAAAGTTCTGAGTTTATTCTAAAAATGCTTAGAAAACAATTCTTGGTTAGATTTAATACATTAGCCACTTTGGATATGAAAATTGTTATACAATTTATTGCCTCTTTCAAATTCTGAATGGTTACATTTCAATAATATTAACCTATACACTTTGAACATTGTTTTCCTTTAGAATTGTTTGCTAATGGCTAACTGCAAGACCCAAATAATTTTGCTATATTTGTGTACAGTTGTATCAATAAAAGAGATAAGTAAATAAAATCTGAAAATATGCAAAATGTTTTTTTGTTTTTTTAAATCATTTCACCCTAAGCAAGGTGATAAAGCCACTAAGATTCAATGGGTTTACTGAGACTGGAAAAGTTTGAGAAAAAACATTATTAAAGAGAGAGGACAATAAAACAAACAGAAGCTGATGGTTGGTATTGCATTTAAATTTTTGAAGATCAAAGTTTATACAAAAGCAAGAAGCTGGAAGAGAGTTCCACAAGTGAAAAATGTGAAACTGTTAACATCGAACTTATGGTTACATCTAGCAATTTCAGCTGAAAAATGATGAGACCTATCTGCCAATCTAATTCTCTTCAGGATGCTGGTGATCATGGCTCTTCACATTTTCCTGTCCTTTGTAAAACTGAAATGGTTTCATAATAATAGGCCTTTCAAGATAAATTTTTCTTTTATGGTCACAATGTAAAATGATTTGATATCAAAAGTTAGCAGATATTTTTGATGATATTCATAAGATTGGTCCATTAGGCTGAGTCATAAATAATTTCCATTTTGGAGGGAATCAATTGTAATGAACGTATCATCCTAATGACTAATCATGCGTAGCAGTTAAAAATAAATTTGGAGTACACTAACATTCTTTAATTTGTGCAAGGCAATGGCAGCATACACAGAGGATTAAATGAAAAGTGTTATTCTTCATGGTAACACAGGACTGCATACAGCAAGTATCACACTGGAAAAAAAAAATTTAGAATTCAGGTGTTCCATCATGTCAATCCATCATATTTACCTAACTTTGTATCAACTGATTATTGCCTTTTTCATTGGCAGTAAAATACTTTGATGGGAAAAACTTTCTCTAACGAAAACTAGAGTTTATTGAAAATATTTCACCTTAAAACCTGCAGAATTTCACTCAAAAGGTATCAAGGAGTTGTCTGATTAAGTGACAACAAGTCATCTCAAATAATGGTGAATATAACTGAATAAATTGTAACTATTTTTTTTTTAAAGAACAAAGTTGATAAACAAAAATTATTTATAACTCAACCTAATATATATTTTAAAAGTGATATTTTTCATTTTTTAAAATTAGTTTTTGAGTTATAAAAACATTTTTTTTTATAGATGAGTAAGTATATATTTTACAAGTACAACTTTAGCCACAAAAACACTGTCCAGGTTTGAAATTATTTTTTTTTCTATGTTAGTTTGGTCTTTTGAATCATTGACTTTATCATAGTATTAATAATTTGTTGTAGTCACAAGCCAGTAAGATTCTCATAACTAATACTGAAAACTGCATTTTATTTATATTTTTACATCAAAGTTATTGGATGTAAAAGCATTAGTGTTTAACTGGATGTATCTTTACATAAGCTGCTTTATTATTTGAAATGGACATGTTTCTGGAATAGGGAAAGTGCATATATCTTAGAAAATGTCATTACTCACAGTTTAAAGGAAGAAAGTAAATACAAGCACATTGACTTGAAGTTGAAATGAAGTTTCAGATTTCAGTGAGTTTTTTGAGCAGTAACTTCTTTGCTTGTATTTGGTTTAGGTTTGTGTAGACCAGCTTGCATTTTTAAATTGACTGACTACAACCTATTGCAAAATCTTAGTTTCTTTTAGGGCATACAAACAGGTTTTGAACTTCATCAATCAACAGTAACTGGTGGAAAATTTTCATTTTATACCTTGTAATGTTTTTTTTTTTTTTGTTTTTTTAATATGTCTGTAAATATTTAGTTTTATTCCTGGAAACTGTTCTTTTTATGTGTTTTTTTATGTTAGCTATTTAATTGAAACATTTTCAATATTATTACACCTTGATATTTAAAATGCAGAAAAAAATTGTGCAAGTTATTAAAAAATTAAAATAATTCACTGAACAGTGAACACATACATCTGCCAATATAGTGACTATCGATATTTATTTATTATAGCAAATGAGTTGCTATTTGTATGTAAATCAATTTTTCTTTTATTTTTATTTATTTATTTTCATGCTTCACTAAATAATATAAAATTATTGAGAAAAATATTTCTATGCTATTAAAAAGCTTGCAAAATAAATTACGTTTTCAAAATCAATAAAAAAAACTAAAAAAAAGTAGTATTTCATTTTTTTTTTATAAACGATTTCTTTCTCATCGATTACATTTTTCTTAATTTTAAATTTTAATTATTTATTAAGAATGGTTGAAAGTAAAAATCATCTTTAAATGTTTCTATTCATCATGAAACTGTAAACAAAATCTTCGAAAATATCAACTAAATTCGAATTTTTAGAAACCTTTAAAAATATGGCTTCTTAGTAGCTTCCTTAACAACGTTCCTGTCAACAAGTTTTATTTATTTTTGTCTTTTGTATATTTTCTGTATTTTTCGTTGTTGACATTTTTTAAAGAGAAGAATAATTTTTAAAATATTGAATTTATTTAAATTAAATGATCGAAGCAACAATTTTTATTTTTTTTCTTATTTTATTTATTTTTTTTGTATATGGATAATTATTTTTTTATACGTCTTCTTTATAATTACTCTAATTTATTTAATTTTCTTTTTGTCGAAATCTTTTATTTTTAATGTTAATGCATTTCCAATTTGTCAAGACATGTTCAGTTCAGAGTCCTTTTTAATGGCGACAAAGCCGCCATGTTTGACATCAACAACACAAATTGTAATTATCGGTATATTTTATCTTTACGCCTTCGTCATTGTATTTGTAACACGACAACCCGAATGTCTGCTGCTTTAAAAAAAGAAAAAATCAGGTACAATAAGCGTGTTTCTGAAGAAGACGTACTGCTTGCCTTGGCCATACCGCTGTCTCTTCTTTCATTCTACCTTCTTTATGTATTCGCTATGGCAACAGTTTGTGTTTACAACTCAAATTCAACTTACGAAGAAAACAATAATCCATATGTCGTCCAATTCCAACCAAGATTCTTTTCTTTTTTATGTTGATAATTAACCTGGTGCTTTACAGTTTAAGAATATTGTAACTTTGCTTTTATTGTCTATAAAAAAAAGTATTGTTTAATTAAAACTTTAGGCAATTATTAAATTAGCTCAACATCGGAGAAAATTATTATTATTAATAATAATAATAAATACTGTAAAGCTGGAGTTTTAAAGAAAATCACGAAAATTTGAACAAAACTCAGTTAAATAATAAATGAAATTATTATCTTCACTCAATAAAATAATGATGTTTTTTGTTTATTAATCCGATTTTACGGTTTTTAATATCGTCTGTCGTTTTCTAACGAAAAAAAAGCCGACTTTAGGGGTTTTTTTTTATTTTTTATTATTAAAAAATATTGCTAAAAATAAAAACACTTCGTTTTGTTTTTTAAAACTGTTTTTATTTTAATTACAAATATTTTTAATCGAATTCATAGAATAAAATTTAAAATAAACATCACCGAATTCAAAAAGGATATATTTTTCTAGTTTGTCCACAATAAGTTTTTTAAAGGCGTGGGTCCGATCAATCACATTTACAATGTGATCTGCTACAAAAAAATTTTTAAAAAAGTAGGTACCATTTTATACTAAAAACAGATGGAACTACATTGTACAGCACCCTGGATTATCGAACTCACCAATAAAGATGTAAAAATATAAAGTTTTTTTATTTACATTTTTACAACGAAGACAGCTTGAAAAAATCTAGCATTTGTTTAGTGCCACTTGAAAAGCCCAGAATCAAGGATGTGGGGCCGTGGCTCATTTGGCAAATCTTCTGAGATCCTTAGACCTCGGTTGGCTTTTAAGTAACTTTTAGTTTTAAAACATCCTTTATTTTTCAATGTTAAAAATTGCGAATTATTTTCTTTTTTGGCACAAAACAAAACACTCGTATAATCACCTTAAGTTAAATTAAACCGAACTTGTCAAGAAGGCTGAAGGATAATCTCTAGCACCGATCCATACGGCACACAGTGAGAATCGAATTCTCTACACTAGAAATAGACAGGCATGTTAAAATTGATCATGTGACGCACTAAGGATGTGTAGAAGATCCTTATTTTAATTTAAATCTTAAAATAAGAAATATCGAGTTCATTAAATTAGTAAAAACTAGAGTAAGACTGTAGTGTAAGAAGAAGACTATCTCTGGTTTTATGTCAAAACTGGTATCTAGAAAAAAAAATTGTACACTAAGTTTAGTCTGTGCTTTGATCAGACAGAGTATTTTATTTTTAATTTAATTTCATTTTTTTTAATTTCTTTTTAGTGAGATGAAAATTACTAAACTGTTATTTCAATTCTTATTTTCAAATTCCGCTGAAGGAATAATTTAAAAAAAAAATCTAATCAATAATTTAGCATTTTTTTTTTTAAGAAAAAAAATGATAAAATTTGATGTTAAATGAGTTTTACCTTCAAATGTTGAAAAAAAATTAAAACAAAGAGAAATCTTAAAATAAATACAGGATAAGGACAGAAACATTGACCAGCCGTCCTTTAAAATTGTATATATTCAGTTAAAAAATATTTATATGCAATTAAAATTTTATGTGACCACAAACAGGCCAATATATCAGCAATGAGTTAGTTTTCCAAGATTGTATTTATTTTATCATTTTTCTTAATTTAATTAAACAAGTCAAATTTTTAGCTCTGTAAAGATGTAATTTTTTTTTTCTTCATCTTTTTACTTTTGACCCACTTGAAATATTCGAACTTAAATCATTTGGATCAGTTTGAAGATTTTGATAACTTGAAATAAAATTATTCCCTGGAATAAAAAAATTAAAAAACAAAAAAAAAACTTATATGTATGTCCCTTTTCTCTAAAAATGGATTTCTTTAATATATGGATTAACTCATGAGAGGTTTTTGTTTGTTTTCTTTTTTTTTACTTTGAAGAAATAATTCTAAATTCCGAAATATTGAATATTATAAATTATCGAAAAAGAATGAAGAAAAAAGCCATCTTGTAAAGGAAATTTAACATTTATATTGTCAAATAACATTCTTAATAACTTTGTTCAAGGCTTGTCCAGTTTATTTTTATGAAAAAAAAAACAAAAAAAAAACATCAGTTTTTGTCGGTTTCCGGTTGGTGTTACATTAGTAAATGTTTTTGTAAGAGTAATTTCTGGTTGAAAGCGCTACCAATTTAGACATTTGTCAAACTCAAGGATAATTATTGCTTTGATGTTTGAAATGGAAATTTCGAGTGGGTTTTCTGAATTCTCAAGTTTGTCTGAGACGAAATAGAATTTTTTTTTTCAGTTAGTTATGTGCCATGAGTGATACACAGGCGATCATGTATCTTTCGCTACATGACTGACGAGGCAGATTTTTTTCCCCGCTGTAGGTTGCTATTTCTTTCTCCGGTAGACCAACCAAGGCTATAGAACTCGGTCTGTCCTGCTAATTACCCATGGGAGCTAGGGGTAGAAGAGGATTAATTTCATTAAAGGGTATTAGCACGTAAGTGAATAAATGATATGGATTCGACTGGAATTCGAACTCGGCCCTGCTATTCCTCAATCTGAGCCGCTATCCATGTTTTTTTTTTTTTTGTTTGTTTGTTTTGTTTTTTTACTTTGGATGATTTCAGTTTTTCTCTTCATCATCTGGATAATCGAAGTCTGGAAATTCAAGGAATTAAAATAAATCAATATTTAATTTTAATATATCAAGACTTATTTTTCACTTCGAGTTAAAAAGGAACTCGCGACAATTTTTTTTCTTTAACTGGTATCAACAGATGAAATACTTACATTTCATTTAAAGCCTTTAAGGAAGCTAAAAACTTCTTGTTCTGTTTCACTTCGGTGACATTACTAATTTTCTGTAAGTAGCATTAGTGTTTTTTTTTATTTTTTAAAAAACTTTTGTTTGTTTTCTAATTACTTCAGATAATGTAAATACTGTAAAAGTAAAAAAAAAAGTATGTGACATGATGCAGTAGGCCAGGGTATTATTGAGTATCATGAGGGTGTCATTTTTTTTTCAATAAGGAGGAAAAACTTCAAGGAATACTTTATGTGTTTGACCATAATTTTGATTTTAAAACAATGCTAAAAAGAAAGTAATTCACTGAAACGAAAAATGAAAATATCTAGCTAGAAAGTACTTTAATCGCTAGATAATTAAGAGTAAATTTACTTCCCGTTTCTTATTTCACCTTGCTTGGCAGACGTATCAAAAATAAAATGTGGAATATTTAATAACAAAAGTGATATAAACAAAAAAAAAACCCAAAAGAAAGTAAATTAAATCGGTTAGACGATCAAAAACATATATTAAAAAAATTTAATTTCAGCATCCCCTCTCCTTCATGCGCATGTGTAATCACATCAATGTTATGTAAATATCACTTGCGTCTTATGAAGTCCTAAAGGACAAAATATGTCACATGAACAAAGTTTTTCCACTTTCTCATAGATTTTTCTAAAATATATATTGATTGACTGGTTTTCTACAATTTATCAACACTTTACAGGTTATTTAAAACCAGAAAATATTTTTAGATTGTAAGAATTTTTTTTTTTTAGATAATGATTTATTGATACATGTTTTACTAATTAACCCATAGCTGGGGAGGAGAAGAGGTGGATTCATACCTTTTCCAACTCAGCTTTCCTATTAATAATTCTGAGCCATTATCCATTATACCACGTGCACATC